>CP139507.1:162621695-162786695 GCA_021014915.2 Artemisia tridentata subsp. tridentata | reverse complement strand
GATTAATACATATCATGCATAAGATGAATACATGTGTTGTGTATACCATTAAAGCCTTGCAATGTATTATGAGACTACCAACTTAATAATCAGTTACCAGTAATTGTGTAGCCACATATTAGACAATAGGAAATTGTATTAACTAGAGTGGTTTACCAGGTTAAAGACAATGGAGAACTTTCTACATCAAGACCGTAGATGCATAACATTAATACATGTGCTGCATAAGATGAATACATGTGTTATACATAGCATTCAAGCTGTGTTATGCATTGTCAGCCTTTTTTAGGTGTTGATATGTGAACAATATCTTTCTAACACATCTCCAACAATAGGAGAGCTGATTATGTTAAATCGTTGTGAACAGTTCCAAGCGAACCACAGATGACCAATAGTGGCTCAATTTCGTGCGGTTAATTAAGGCAGGAGCCAATAAGAAATATACATGCATTACTTAATCACATTTTCATTTCTTGTAAGATTTAACCTTTTGATTGTGTGGATGATTCGGGTGGCCTTGGTTCATGGAAGATTAGATCCATGTTTGAGTTAGATGCAAGAACTAGAGAGAGAGAGTTGGGAGAAAACTTGTAAGAGATTAGATTAAGTATGTGAAATAATACAAGAGTTCCAACCCTTCCCAAGTGTGGGAAGGGGTATTTATACTTACTAATATTATGCCCCTAGTGGGCTGTGGAGTGAGCTGACAGTGGGGAAAGCCCCGACCCACTCCACAAATATAACTACGACTAATACTATTAATACTAATATGAATATTACTAAGCTAATATAAATAAGCCTACGAGCTATATAAATGCTAAGTAGATACTCGGGGTGACCGATCCTTCATCTGAATATTTATATTCCTAACAATCTCCCCCTAAGGGAGGTCACCCCGAAAATAATAACTTGAATTCTAGCATTTTGTCTTCTGAAGTTGTCTTCATAGCTCGTAGTATTTGATTCTTCATTGTCTTGAAACATTGTGCATTCAGCAGTAATCTTTTGATGACTGATCGGTTGTCTTGGATGATCTTTGAGAATTCTTTGAGTTTATCATCCAACATTTTTCTTTAAGTCATCTTTCAGCAGTATATTTCCATGTGATGTGTTATTCTTTGAGCCGACATGCTCACACTATTCTGGTGTCATGATCTTCAGCATCAGAGTTTGCAGAAGCTGTGTTAAAGGTCTTTTGGTTGATCATGACTTTGTTGAATTACAATGATGATGTAGTGTGAACATGTGGTAGAGGATTGACATCTTTACTGCAACCAGCTACAACTGCAACCAGCTACAGCATCCAACAGCCACAACCGCCAGAAGTTCCTGCATACGACAGTTAGCAATAAAACGTCCGGTACTTACAGGTTCGGACTTCGAGATTGTTAACAGCATAGTGTGAAAACTTTCTCTAATCCTTACCCAGACCGTTCCTAATCGAAAACCCACAGAGGGCTTTTTAAGATCGTACCGTAGTATATCAACGATTAGGTGAGTCGCTGGAGATCACTCCACGACTGTAGACCGTTTGAAACCGCCGTGATCACTAAGCGTAATCCCTAGGGAATTACCGAAGTGACCTGCTTTCAGGGCTGCTTGATGTTGACCCTGGCAGGAATTTCCATTCAATCATTGAGAATTACATTTGTAAATTCTCTCATAAATGTTCTGGCAGATTGTTAAGATCTGCGTAGGACTCATGAGTTTACAACTGGTGTCCTTAATGTTGAACAACCAGTGTAGAAATAATTCGTGTCCCTATGAGATCTTATTATGCATCTCGTGGCTCTAGACTCGATAGTGCGTTTTGATTTAGTGAGCTGAGGCTAGAGAGAACTGCCACCTTTTCAATATCATCTAACTCGGAGTGAGAGAGACGATAGAAATGTATTGAACTCCGTGACAATTGAAACAAGAATCCTTTGAGGGACCTTGAGTGGCTAGGGAGGATTGTGCAGCGTATCACTGGGTCCATGATACTTTGTCTTCAATGTCAGCAATCAACTAAGTGATTCTGACAGCATATGTATTGACCCGGTTTCTGCCTAAGTTGTAAGGAGGGCTTCTTTCTTTTCATCCTTTATCTTTACAATTCTTTTTCATTCTTCAACCCCTTCAGTGCTTACCGAGACTTCATAACTAGCACCTTGTTGGGTTAGTTCTAGTACTAGCTCCATCTAAGTTGGCACTCTTCCCTTATCCACTTTTCTCCTTTTTAATCATACCTAAGGACTTCTACACTAACTAGTGGATTGTCCCTGGGTAGATCCCTCCGGCTCTGGCGGGATCGTGGGAACTTAAGCCTAACCTAACCATCCTTATAACTCCATGCATTAATTAAAATGGCCGGTCTTTGGTGTTTTTCCACAATTGCCATAAACCAAATCTTTGAAAAATCTCTCAAAGTGTTCATGATTAAGAAACACATTTTATTGACACTTTGAGAGTTTTGAATTTTTCAAATGCTCCCCCTCAACATGTGCTCGAGTGATTGTTTTATAAATTTGCACATGTTAGGTAGAGCTCGCACTTTTTGAATTGATCAACTTTCAGTGAACATGACCGATTCGAGACACGTTTACATCACTGGTTAGACCAGCTTGAAATTATTACCCGGCCTGGTCAAGTCCACAGAAAGTTTCTCGAAACAGTACACTCTACTCAGACACATCCTTTTCGAGACACGCTTACATCACTGGTTAGACCAGCTTGAAATTATTACCCGGCCAGGATATGTCCTTTCGATCAATGACAGTATAGGTTTCGTCAATTCATTGGTTAAGTCTGAGTCACGATCTCATGCTATGCCAAATCCTTTTTGTCCATTCGCTCCCCCTCAATATGTGCATCGATATACGAAAGGGTTTAGCACATATGGGAGAGCCTAACATTTGAGTCCAAACATCACATTTTATCAGATTTCATATTTAAATCACATTCTCTCCCCCGATCAAAAATTTCAAACCTTTTGAGATTTGTGATCCCAATTGATTTAAATAAGTTAGAAAATGTGGGAGAAAATGTGTCCAATTTTAATGTATTCTGATGATGGAACATACTATGCTCCCCCTTAATCTAAGAGGGAGATTCACTGCTTATTATTCACTGCTTATTATGCACAAAGTGATTATTATGACACAAATGATATTGACCTTTTTGCGCAGACGATGTAATCATCCGCTTTTCTGAGTGAGTCAGTGGTCAACATCGATTATCCATCCACCAACAAAAACGTCCAAGTATTGTAGATCCCCACTTGGCGAGATCGGAACAAATATTGCTTAGTTTCACTGAAGGTGGTGGTGGTGATGAAGGTGTTGATGTTGTTGTTGCTGCCGATGTTTTTGTCGTGGTGAATTCTGAGCCAATCAATAGAGTTTGAACGTCTGATCAAATGGTTAGAGCGGGAACTGGTACTTTCATTTTGGCTATGGAATCTGCATAAGAATATCAACACAGATATACATACATACAGATACACTATTCCTTAATAGCTACCCTTCAGCAACTTGCCACATTATAATACCAAATTCATTTAATCAAACCACAGCCAGGAAATACGTCAAACTACTATCTAGCATGAAGAGCAATCAGCAATCATGAACATGGCAATTCACTCATATTTCAATATTCAATTCAGGATCTTAGGAACATGATTCTAACATAATAGCAATATACCTAAGCAAATCCTGAGAACATATGCACAATATCAACAACATTCAAGCAGCAATCGACTAACAAGAGTCAAACAACATTTGAAACTCATTCATTTAGATCATACAAATGTCATAGGAGTATTCAAGAACATCAAACACAACTGGTTTTCTTACTTCTTTTAGGTTTTGAGTCTTAAAGTATTTAGGGGATTAAACGAGGATTCCAAAGTAACACAAATGAATCTTCTAGATACATAAAGCTAGGAAACTATAAGCAAATTGCACATAATGTCCTAAACTTTCTAGCAACTAACACGTTTGGCCATTTGATATAAAGTTTTAGCAAGATCCTCTTCAACTAATTCCTCATTAACTACAAAACCATTTCTAACAAGTATGATGTAACCAATAAATCTGTTTGATGATATAAAATTTGAATTCACTCTCCCCCTCAATCAATGACCCGTATTCTAGTTAAATATTTGTAGTCGTTGATTGAGTGACAAATTTTATGCACAATCCAAGTATAAAAGAACTTCAAGCAACACAAAAATCACCAAGTGTCTTACAAATAATTTTCAGAAGAATCTTAGAATGAAAACTATTTGTATGCAAAGAAGACTTCTCTTCTTATACAAGAAATGATGCACTGAAATGTACATCAGATCGAAGAAACATGGATATAAAGTAATCCATGCCCAGGTGAACATCACCCAGTTGAAGGAACATCCGTCTTTTTGGCGACGTGCTTTCCCCATTTTGAAGCTCGGGTTGCTATCTAAAGTAATAGCAAGCCATTTAGACATGTTTTAACCATCCATTTTAACTTCTGCTCGAGCTTCATTTAAAGACCCGTGCCATTATTGAATGACATTTCTAGGTCCGTAAATGTTATCGATAAACAGAAGACATGCCTAGGTGAAACTATTTTTGGTCTTTTCTAATTTTTTAATTTTTATGGTTTTTCTGATTTTACGTTTCTCTATTTACAATTAGCAAGATTTCTATATATCTATTTACAAAATGGTATAAGATATGAAAAAGAATGTAAGAAGCAAAATATATACAAGGATACGAACCGAAAACCATTACTCCTCAGCCTCCTGAATCTTCTCCGCTTCCATCATTTGACATGCTAAAGAGCAACGTGAGCACATTTAATCAGGGATTGATTCAGGCTTTTCACTCTCCCCTAATTAGTGCTCTCCCACAATCTGACAACCTTTATGATGAACACCCATAATAGGAAGAAGACTTTGGATGAATGCCCATAATATGAAGAAGTCTTTTGATAACCAAATGCATGTCGTCTTTAGTCTTCTAACACATAGCGGAGAATGTAGAAAAGACTGTAGACTCGACCTTCTTCAAGATTGCCCAATATGGAGGAACAGAATACCAACCATCTTCATCTCACCAAATGCCTTCCAGTAACCTTCCATATAACCCATCATCCCGCAGCATACACATGAGATGATAACACACAACAGAGAATGTAGAATAGACTGACGACTCGACCTTCTTCAGTCTTTAGTATAACACCAAAGTAACAAGTTGAACCACTGATCATCTATAGTATGTATCCATCCTTGGATATTAAGCCCTGATCACATGAACCTGTTGTGCGTCCTTGATGTACACATTCTCTCTCCCTAGATGGTTACGATTAATCAGCACATAACGTAGCAGTGAAACGATAATACCAAGGTAACAAGTTGAACCACTGATCATCTCTGCGGTTATCAACACCGGAATAACTTCAACTCAGAAGTAGTATAAAGCCCGATCACGTGAACCTGTTGTGCGTCCTTGGTGTACACATTTCTCTCCCCTGATGGTTACGATTAATTGGAATCATCATCATGATGTGTACATGTAGCCTGATGACGTATACATGAAGCATTGACTAGAAACCCTTTGTTACTGATTGAATCAGCCCGTGAGAAGATGTCGATTAGCATTCCATGACCATGTTCTTCAACACCTTGATAGACGGAAGAAGTAGTGTTGGAGAAACATGGTTTGCACGACTCCTGAACTGACGTATTCAGGAGTCGTATGACCATTTCTCAATCATCAATCAACATGTAGAATAATATTCACCCTTTCCCCCCCTCAAAAATTGCATATGCCTGTCAACTGCAATTTTTGGTTGAATATGTGAATAAAAGTATACTCCAATATGCGCCGATCCACTTGAAGATTGAATAAGCACGGAAAGAGCATGAATCTTGTTGATGAGAATGGCCATAAATAAGAAGATTTCTCTTCTTCTAAAGATAAAGCGCACTTAAGCGTACACCTTTCTTTTCTTTGACGAACGGGGCCTGAAGAGATGTCAGCAGACGCCATAATGATGAAGAGCGAGGCCTGCACTGATGTGTACAGACGTCATAATGATGAAGAACGAGGCCTGCACTGATGTGTACAGACGTCATTTCTCTCTTTTCTACTTCTCTCATCTAACTCGTTACCAACCCCATTATCATTCTGTCGGCTTGATGTCGTGACCACTGATGGAGAAACACCCAATATGATGAACTTGAGACTGAAGTAACATAACCTGAACTTGTGACTTAAACTTGTACTAATGCATGACAAAGAGCGGTGCAGAGACTTCGTGCAACATTGAATCCCTAAGTACTCTATACTCTTCAACCAACCAACCATCAAGTATGAGATGTACATCACCTCTTGGATATCCACAACTTCGTGTGACACTGAGCACTACAACGTGACTCCTTAAAGTGATAGTTATTTTGTAATAGAGAGAAAGAAAAAATAACTAGATATCCAAGTCCTCGTCATTGTAAATGTTGAAAGCTCGAACAAGGATCTCGAAGAATCTTCATCCAACCTCCCCGATATCTTCAGACACTAAGTACAAGCACCCATGAAATTTCACTTCAGCCTCAATTAAATAATACTGAACTAACGTCGTAGTCACATCTTGTCGATTAAATGCCCCAATCCAGCCATTTGTGATGCTATAGCTGAACTTTGATAATGGTTTTAACCCGATCATGGTCAAGAGCGCATAGCCCATCATCACGGGATTTTACAAATCTATGATTTAAACCGAGAAATAAGTTCTTTCGCGGGATTTTACAAAACCAAGAAGAAACCGTGAGACAATAACAAATTGAATGTGGCATGACTGATTTGATTTTGGAGAACTTCAGTTTGGGTTAAGAATATCCCGTGAGAATTACAGATCACATCATAACTTTTAAAACCTTTGGCCAACTAACCAACCTTGTACACAGATTAGTGACCACTTGATGAAGGAAACCCGATATACCAATACTGAAAACTGAAGTAGAAGTCCCCAAATTTGTTACTTAAGCTTGCACTAATATTGGAAGAACGGTGTAGAGAATTAATGCTCCAAGCAAATCTCTAAGTGCTCAATACCCAACCAAAGTATAAGACATTAACACCTCTTGCGATTATCGACATCGTCATTGACGTGTGACACTGAGTACTCCAATAACTCTTAAGTGATAGTTACCCCGACTACTGGTAACTAGATAACCCAAGTCTTCAACTTACATCTTAAGCACGAGCAAGTTATCATTGAAATCATGCATCCAACCATCCCCGATTTCAAGATAAAATAGGTAGACTCTTTCGTGAAATCCAACTTCACTCTCAAGCAAGGAATATCAAATTAACTTCGTGATCATTTGATATGGTTGAATAGTCAAAGGGAGAATAAACATGCGCTAATTCTTAGCAGTGCCCATGACTCATAGTCAGTCCTATCAAACAAAGCTGTCTGACCCAGCTACTTGGATGTTATCAGGTGCAGTGCATGGAATAGTTGTCGTACTGTGTACAGGATTTTACAGTTCTTGAGATTTATCCGAGAAATAAATTCAAGAACAAACTGCACAACAGTAAGTATCAAACTGTTTGAAATCTTAGGCAATTTGCTAAAACCCAAACCACTGAAAGCTAAACCACTGAAACTGGAACTGCTAATATTCAAACTGCTGGAGACTGAACCACTGAATCCTGAATCGCTATGATCTGACCCGCTGAAACCGGAACTGCTAAGATTCACATCGCTGGAGACGGAACTGCTAGGAAACACGCGCTAATTCTCCCCCTCAAAAAGGGCATGAAATGACCTTTTTGCCAAAGCTGAGAGTCCGTGATGTTTGTGAATTTGTCAGGCACAAAACATGGAAAGAGACAAATAAAACTACAGCAACGAAGATGGTGATTAAGACTCTCTTGAAGTAACCCCTTGCTTGTCTCCTCATCAATAGTTTAGCAGATTAATAAATTCCCTGAAGCTCATAATATGCCAAAACCGCTAGATGAAATATGTTTAACTTTAGAATGTAAAAGGTTAAACCACGTCTCTAAACAAATCACCTCCTGTCTTTAAGTCTGACCACCTCTTGAGAAGATCTTGTACTACAATCCCATTAAAGCTTGAGAAACAACAATCACTTGATGAAGCTTGATAAAGGACAAGTCCGCGACTTATACTTGCACTAAATTTGTGATTTAGAACCTATATTGAGCACAACAACGGAACTCCTTTAAATATAGGTAGTGATATATACCCAACCTTCCATCCTTTATTGTATATATCCACTTCTTGAAATTCCAAGTCTAATCACCATAAATACGCTCGAGCAAGGGTCATCAAACATCGTGCATCCATCCAACCCCGAGATGTTTGAGACACTAAGTACACCAACCCGTGAATTAACAAACCAACCAAGTTACCATAATTTCCCAATTCCCGCCGATCTCGCAGCACAAATTTATCCCGAAAACAGCATAGTCAAACCCCGTAAGTTTTATTATGTCTAACTCCTAGTCCAGCCTACTTGTCCAAAATTAATTTGACGGGATTTTACAACTCTTGAGATTTAAACCGAGAAATAGAATCTTTCGCGGGATTTTCTAAAACCTACAAGAGAAACCGTGAAATCAACCAGAACAACTAAGAGTGAGTTGCAATACTAATCTTCAAAATTCAAGTCAAAGAAGTCAAATTTCAATTTGATCAAATTGCAACAAGTCAAGTCACAGTTTGTCAAATTGCAACACGTCAAATTGCAATAAACCAAATCGCAATAAGTCAAATCGCAAGTGTTAACTCACAACGTCAAATCGCGACTGGTACCATTACAATCAGTCAAGTCGCAACAAGCCAAATAGCAACTTGTCAATTCGCAATTAATCAAATAGCAATTTGTCAACCGTAACTCAAATTGCAAAGATCAAATTGCAGGCTCACTCAAATAGCAACCCACGAATACTCAAAAATCGCAGGCACCATAGGACACTGCTGCCTAATTCACAACACTATAATCACGAAGACATTCTTATACCCAAATACTAGTCATGATGTGAGTATCCTTGTGAAATTCGAAACACCAAAGTACCACACAATATCACCAAATACCAAAACCGAGAATGAACACCATTTCAAACATGCACCACAAAACAAACCAGTTATTCATTTGTCATGAGCCCAATACTTAAGCAATCGTCCTTGTGAAATCAGTCAAGAAGAAATAATAAGCCCACTTGGTAAGTAGCCCAATCAATTAAAACAGATCACTGCCCTAATATTCGGTATGATAATCACTCACCTAATCCCTCTTATAACTTACACCACTTCATTCGGATGTAAAAGCCCAATGAAATACATTTGCCCTAATCTTAAGGAGTATATAACCACACTATCCTAAGATTAAGTAACCCTAATCTCATTCACACATAATCAAACGCCTCCTCTTATTCCACCAAGTACAGTCAAACACAGATCTAACTCCTAAGATTAGTTAAACACCCATCCTTATAACTCCATTCAAAATCAGATAACACAGCATTCCCATTAGTCAAATCCACCCTCATCTCTCCATAAAAATTAAACGACACATAATATACTCCATCTTCCTGCCTTATATCTCCCTTTGATGACAGAAACCGAAACACAACACAACCGTAGCACACACAAGTCATCAAGATCTCAGGTAGGTTTTTCTTTGTTGTGTTTAATTGTTTTTCATACCGAATCAAAAAGAAACGGGTATAACCCCTATGTTATGAATCGTTCTTTAATATTCGGATATTGAGTACAAGATCATTTTTTTTTCTTTAATCAATGATGATACCATTTGCGTTTGTTCATAGAAGGACTTTTGGAAAACACGAAAATAAATATGAGATCTTTTTATTTGTTGTATGTTCGAGTCCATTGTGATGTAGGTGAAGGTTGTTTGTGTGTTAGTATTGATGTAGGCTGATGTATTATTGTTTGTAATTTGTATGAAGAGGGGTTAGATGATATTGGATTTGGTGATGGGTGTAGGCTGTGGCTGCATCGATAAAACAATATAACAATCTCGTCTTGTTTGTGGTTCTGTTTTGGTTTGGTTTTAATTTAGTTTGACTGATGATGGTAAAACCGAGGTCGATAAGAGACTATGTTTCTTTTTGGTCAACGTGGTCAAACATACTTCATCTTCATCTAGTATGGTCAAAACGCCAATTGTTAGACCATTGATAGACAAATCGCTAGTTTTCATTAAATTTTGGCAGCATGACGTTTCAATTTGTTTGATAATATGTTATGAGTAGACAAAAGACTATATTCATGAGGACACAAATCACCACAGCCACAAATCGCTACTTAGACAAATCGCCACATAGACAAATTGCTACTGCCACAAAACGCTACTTAGACAAATCGCTACATAGACAAATTGCCACAGTACCACAAAACGCCAGTCTGTCACTATCACGATAGTACAACTGTCACTTTCCCAGTTTCGTCTTCTTTCCCATTTTAGCTTCTTTCCAAAATGCAATATTGACCAGACACAAAACGCTACTAAGAACAGCCTTTTAAAGTTGCACTTTCAACCATACACCAGCAGCAATTGACGAAGAAAACCGCGACCAAGTACAAAAACTGCGACCAAGAACTTATCACCACGGAGCAGTTCTAACCCATCAAGGTTTCAACCAAGAAGAAAAATGCACATTCAACCTCAATAAAGCCACAAAACAATAGGAACCAAGAACAAGACCACCAACTCGTTAACAAAAAAAACTTTGACCAACGCAGTCAAGACAAACCATTTACCATTCAACACAAGTCACACATAAAACCAATGATTTTGATCACTAATGTATATCAAACGTCACATGTTAAAATCAGTGGACAACAAAAGCCCAAAGTCAGTTAAGCCCAAAACAAAAACAAAAAGAACTCAAGACTTGTAAATATTGATGAATGATGTTTGTGTACGAGCAGATTTAGAGACAAATTATTCGAACAAAGCATATGAGTAAAACAGTTTGTACAAAATGATTCGAACAAAAAAAATGAAACCGACACACAATCAAACCGAACCTAACCATGGCTCTTGATACCAATTGTAAGATCTAACCTTTTGATTGTGTGGATGATTCGGGTGGCCTTGGTTCATGGAAGATTAGATCCATGTTTGAGTTAGATGCAAGAACTAGAGAGAGAGAGTTGGGAGAAAACTTGTAAGAGATTAGATTAAGTGTGTGAAATAATACAAGAGTTCCAACCCTTCCCAAGTGTGGGAAGGGGTTTATATACTTACTAATATTATGCCCCTAGTGGGCTGTGGAGTGAGCTGACAGTGGGGAAAGCCCCGACCCACTCCACAAATATAACTACGACTAATACTATTAATACTAATATGAATATTACTAAGCTAATATAAATAAGCCTACGAGCTATATAAATGCTAAGTAGACACTCGGGGTGACCGATCCTTCATCTGAATATTTATATTCCTAACATTTCTTTACTAAGAGCAGGGCTATGATGATTCACACCTATTTTCTGAGACTAATGAATTGGGTAGTCAAAGATTGTAGCCATAACTTGGCGTGGCAACAACTGGACGGCATCACTATGCAACCATGTTTGTTTGCAGCCAATGCTGGTCATACATCTTTTTCATCCTGTTTGGTTATAAAATCTGAGCCTAACGACTGCCTTTGTATATGCATGATTATCATATTTTAAATTTACAATCTTGCTTGACTGTAGTAGACGGCTCTGTTTTGTGCATCTTGGCAGGTTCAGTCCTACAAAACATTTTGATCATTGGTCCTGTGCATTTCAGTATAAAAGCATGCTGTACATCGTGTCACAATATAAGGAAATGAAGAGTATCTGCTATTCTTTATTTGCCGATATCAAAAGCTGGTGCTTTTTGTCTCTCATGGTAAGTTTTTTTCGCATGTTTGTAACTACAGTTCCACAAAAGATTCTGATCAACAATAAGGTACAATTCTGAAAGATAGATGAGAAACAGGAGAGAATGGTGTGACAAGTGATTTGGTGCAAATTAAGTTAGTTTCTATACCTAGTTGTGTTAGATTTATCTAGCATAGCTAAACCTTTACAAGCTAAGGGATTCGGTCAAGTATTCAACTGGGATCAACAAAGACGAATCGCTAGGATCTGCTATGCGGGCCCGGTTCTGAGAGGGTAAATCCTCCTCAAGTGTCGGCTCCCGTTGGTGAGGTGTGAATGGGTAGGACTGAGTAAGTAGGTTAAACAGGTAGTCGGGTCTGACCGACGGTGGAAGGGGTAATGATAGTAGTGGTGGTAAGGTATGCTCAGGAGATAATGGTGGTGTCAGCCTGATGATATCCAATGGTGATGTAGGGGATCGAGGTGGTGATGGTGGTATAATCGGAACTACTGGTAATCGTACCCTCTTGAGAGGTGTGTGCATCCTGATGGGACCATTTGGATGACTCCTGAATGGTCTCATAAAAGGCTCAGGCTCATACGGCTGTAGGATTCTGACTCGTCTGCGCCGGAATACCGGTGCAGGTGGGGGTGGTGGTGTAGGTAAAGGAGTCTCTGCATCAGATGCAGGTAGCCACTACTGCGACTGCATATACTGATCATATGATAGTGGAGTGTAGGTATGAGAAACTGGACGGTTCTCCGGGTGAGGTGGTGAAATATATGCCCGTCTAGCTTGTACGTACGGGTCCTCTGACAGGGGTGAGTTTGGGTTGCCTGGTGCAACAGGTGTCATAGGTGGTGTAGGAATGACTTCACCCTCCTCGAAGGGCTCCGTTTCGTCCGATGCGACATTCAACACTGTAGCAATCGAGGTGCTAGGAAATACCGGTAAGGTGATGGACGATAGAGTATCCTCGGACTCCACGTCAGATGGTAAGGTGCTAAGGTGCAAAACTAAAGACATGGTACTGTAATAACCTCGGAAGTAGTAAATTTAAGTCATCAATATAAAATCAAGTATGTAAAAGTTGATATGAAATAATCTTGTTAAGCAACACTCTATACACGGTGTTGTAAAATATGTAGGCACGGAGGGCATAAGGTGGTATGGTGTAAAGTCGTCCATTTTGAAAGCATAGTTATAGTCCAATGTTTAAAATACACTTGGTTCTCTATAACCATGGCTCTGATACCAATCTGTAACACCCCCTAAATTTCAAGTTAACAGCTGAAGACTAATTGGGGTATTACTGGAAGGATCATAGTCATAATCATAAAAAAATTACTCAAAAGAGGCGTTTTGAAAGTTATTATCATTCATTTAATAATTCAAGTACAAAAAGGGAATTTCAATGTTTAATATCTCACAAAAGATATAGTAGTTTAAAATGAATGATATAATTTATTTGATACCAAAAACCATCAGTTTATTCGCCCACTCCATGCCTTGATTGCTCCGTTAATTACCTGAGATAAACATGCTAAAAGTCAACAAAATTGTTGGTTGAATCCATAGTGTTTGTAATTGTAATTAGTTTAAATACAAGTCTCAAGTTGTATAATTGTATATAAACACAATCATAGCAGAAATAGTAATATTGCAGTTCGATATATTGCCCTAAGTCTCATGACACTCAAACCTTAACGATTACCGCCAAAATAGTATGAACACACCAAATTAATGGTGTGAGTTTATGGCCCTCGGATAGGAGATTGCCGTCTACCTATTTCCTCTAAATAAAGTGCATTTGACAAATCCAGCTAGCAACTAAGGCCATCTTCTGGCTAGTTCAAATAGGCAGTCAACCTCCAACAGATCATGTTCACTATATTCGCGTTCACTCGCAACTGATTAATGACTCATGATGGGAGGGACTTTTAATAATGGCAATAGTAGTGGTAACTTAGGCAATATCAATCAGGTATAACATACAGAAAATACTTGTGTTCTGTTTTGTAGCATGTATCTCCCGACGAGTTGAAAATATATAAAATAAAAAGTGGGACTATGAGCTCACCTCGAATGTAGTTGGCAAACATAATGTGAAATCAAATGTAATATGGGAACGGCTCCAACACACGACTTGAATAATAGAGAAGTCTGAGATTTTGATAGTTTTATGCTTGGCTTAATACGAATAATGATTATGGAAAAAGTACCGGATAACGAATTGGTTCGTGATAAGAATGGATGATATGCTTAAAATGCTTAAAGTTCAAAAATAATATTATATAAAATATTATCTTGTTTTTATGTTTATTGGACCCGTAAATATCGTCTCTTCAAAAGTTGGTGAACGATAAGTTATGTTATTCGTTAGAAATCCATTATATAAATATACAAATATATATATATATATATATATATATATATATATATATATATATATATATATATATATATATATATATATATACTGGAAGGGGGGTTGAATAGTTTTCCCGGTTTTTAAATCTTCTTAAAAACTTTGCTTTGAAAAACTTTTATTCGAATCTTATGTGTAATCAATCAACACCAATATGAATCAATTAAACTAAACTATCTAATGTAACTAAATAAAAGTAAAAGGAAGAGATGGAAAGATCAAACCGGGACAAAGGAATTTATAGTGGTTTGGCTACAATGCTCTTCTTCGCCCTACTCCACTCCCCGAGTACCACACTCGAGAATTTCAAGCACTATGTCAAAAACCTCCCTTTAGGCGGAGAAAACCGTACACGTCGCTTATCCTATTTCTGACACTAAGCTAGATGTTGAGTGCTAATATAAGGTAGCACCAATCTACCACGATCTACTTGATCCTTTCTACTTCACACAATCTACTCCCAAGACTCGATCTACCCGATCTACCTATGATCCACTTGATCAACACACTAGCTCACAAGCTTCAAGAGATCTTCAAGATCTCGACACGATCACAATGATCAACCCTCACTTGACTCAATCTATCCTATCAACCCTTGATCAATTTGATCAACTTACAAGCCCAATGGCTACAAGAGATATTCAATATCTCTATAAGATCACAATGATCTTTCCTCACAAACTCTCAAAAGAAAAATGATCTTGATGTATGCTATGATACAATCAAGTATGTAACAAATGTTACAAGTGCTCTAACTACAACTACAACACTTTGTATCCTCTTGGATATCTTGTGTTCTTCTCTTGCACTTGAAGAGGAATGAAGAGGATCACTTGGATGGATGATTGGATCACTCTTAAACAAAAGAAAACTACACTAAATGATCAAGAAGAAAAGATGTGGTGTGAGTATTAAACTCAGAAAGTTTTGTGTGAAAAAGGATATCCAAAAACTGTGAAGTGGGCTGGTATTTATAGGCGGAAAAAATCTGGCCATTATGAAGGCACGACTCCACTAAATCACACACGGTACCACTAAATTTAGTGGTACCGTGCCAGAAAAAAACGCTCCTCTTTTTGTCTTTTATGGTGAAAACTTATTTGGGGAAGTTTGGAGCTGATTTTGGGGGAGGGGGAAATAGCTGTTATGATTTTCGAACTTATTTTTCCAATAAAACATTTCTTAATTATTCAAAAATAATTTGTAAAATATATTTTTGAAATAAATGTTTTGTCACATAAAAATGTGATGTCTTAAATACAAATTCACTTCTTTGATCATTTGTCAAGTTGTAAATTTGTTTGTGCATACCTAGAGTGATTTGCGTAGAAACGGGAACTTTCGATTAAAAACTTGTTTACGTTAATTTTAACGTAACGTGTTTTCACATTTTGTCATCCTCAAAACGTGAAGTTATCGAAAGATTTGAATAACGTTTTTAGAACATTATTTGCATCAACAATCTCCCCCTTTTTGATGATGACAAAACATAAACTCATTTTAGGTTAAAATTAGTTTTAACAAGTTTTTAATGAGTTTACTCCCATTTTCCCCCCTTTTTGTCGAAGCAAAAAGGTTGCTAAGGCTCCCCCTTGATGTATACCCCCCCTCGTTTGGAGGACACCAAGGAATCGAGCAATGGTTTTTGCTACAAAACAAGGTTAGAAGACAAGTATACAATATCTAACATGTAGCAAGCATGACAAATATCCAACCACAAAAAAAAAAGGCTAAGTAGCCAAAAATAAACAACCACATAAAAGCCCATTCATTCATGAAAATAAATGTCATACATAGGTATGACTACATAACACACAAAGAGAAACAACAAGAAGCATAAATCCTTAATGACTAGAGGCAAGCTTCATTTCCAAAAGGGTCCTAAGGTTTATTGTTGAAAACTAAACATGAACAAGTTTAGTTTTGTGGGCTAGGAGGTGGTGGAGATGGTGAGTTGGGAGTGGCTTGGGAAGGTGGTGTGGTTACTTCATCATCTTTTGTTAGATCAACAAAGAGAGGTTTGGATGGTGGTCTTACGGTTATCCTAGGTTTCTTGGAGATGTGATTTGTTGATCCTTGTGTGGAGGACATGGTGATTGAGTTGTGTGAGGTTGAAGATGAAGTGCAAGATAAGCTTGCAATGGTGAAGCCTTATATAGGCAAGAGTTGGGAAATTTGAATTAAAGGTGATGGGAGTGTCCTATGGTGTAGGAAGGGAATCTTGGGGTGTATGTGAGTTTGCAAAATTTGCAGGTTTGAGGTTTGAGGTTCAGGGATCTAGAAGAAACAGTGAAAATTCGTCAAACAAGGGCACGGTACCATTAAATACCGTGGCCTATTTAACGGTACCGTGACATTGGAGTCACGAATTTTCCTGTGCAGGCTAGTT
This sequence comes from Artemisia tridentata subsp. tridentata, assembly GCA_021014915.2. Lineage (NCBI taxonomy): Eukaryota > Viridiplantae > Streptophyta > Magnoliopsida > Asterales > Asteraceae > Artemisia > Artemisia tridentata. The sequence goes on along the minus strand of CP139507.1, from coordinate 162,770,006 downwards.
CTGGGCAGCTAGAGGGATGTTTTCTAGGGGAACTATTTCCTGGAAATGTTGTTGCCTCAAATCACATAAAATAATTCATGCAAGGTGATAGATTAAATATCAAGCATGCAAGAGTATTAATCTATACTTTATCATAGATAAGTCCTAATAGTAATACTAATCCCTCCCTATTATAATAAATTATAAAAGTTCTAATAGTTCCATTGACTTGAGCACACCCTCATTCATCATCACTTGATGAAACATCATAGCAAGATACCGAACAGTCATCATGGTGCTCTTGAGATAATGCACATTCCCAGTACAGAGAGGTGTAGGTGTTTTGAGTTAGAAGAGCCATGGTGGGTTCAACAAGGAGATATCGATTGTTTTGGAGGTAAGGAAACGAGTTCATGACAAAACGATATAGACGAGTCAACAACATGTTATAGGGTATCGCCTTATTTAGTCGACCCCTGACACCGACAATTCTCCTTGCCACAAAGTAAGCGAGATTGTAGGGTTGATCGGTGACTAGACAATACAACATATGAGCACAACACGCCGAAAGTTGCTCACGGTTGTGAGGAAGACAGAAGACATTTTCATGGATGACTTCTATCCATCTACGTAGATGTGGATGAATTTCATCAACATAGACTTTGAGTGGATCTAAGTCATACTCATGAGACTCACGGAACTCAATTTCACCGTTTTCTTTAAGAAAACCATGAACTTTTTGAGGAAGACGAATGTGCTCTTTAATCGCACATGGAGTGGGAATGAGGGTATTGTAAGGACCAGACTCGATTTGGTGACTTGTGAGGGCTTTGAGAGACCAACCTTCCGTGTATGAACATTGTCCATAGTTCGGAAGTTCAAGAATGTTGGCAAATTGGTCAAGAGTGAGTGAGATTTCTTGGTTTTGTATTACGAATTGGAGAGACAAAGTTTGATCCTCGTTATGTACGAGTTTAACTTGTCTATAGAACTCAAGGACAAACCGAGGACAGATTAGATCATTAATCCGAAACAAGCAATCGAATCCGATTTCTTGAAAAATGGTTTGAATATGATCATGATTGAGAAAGGATGGCTTGACAATACGTCCTTCGTGGAAGAGACGAGACTCTAGGTGACGGAAGCTTTGTATGTGACAAAGTGGGGTGTTTGGTTCAAGTGATGGTTTGGGAATGTATTCGGCTGTTAGTTCATGATCGTAATCAAACATGTGAAATCCCTTGTTACCTATGAAAAATTTATCAAAGATTAACAATGAGAATATTTCATTTAAGGACATGTGCCTAGTGTGTGCCTATATGCAAACTATGTGGAGGTGCGGTAATTTCGACTCTATAACAAAAATAATGAGATTACCCAAACACTCCTAATTTTCACTTTTGCTCAAACAAATATGTTGATAAGTACATATTGGTTATGTACTTCAATCAATATTCATGAGATCATGTATGCATGAGAAAAAACGTTTTTAGTTGGCATCAACAATGTGCAAAAGATGTTTCATGATCCTAGTTTCGTGAAATTTTGCGAAAACAATGGAATTGGGGTGTTTGGCGACTTCAGATTGTTGGCGCCAAAATGTTTTAAGTTTGAAAGACTTTATTGTTAAGGACTCTTAATGCAATAACTATTATCCTAAACATGATTCCTCTTGTAGCTAATTGCTCAAAAGCGAATTTTGGATTAAAATATATGGGTTTATGCAAATCCTAAGTTAAGGGAATCATGAAGGTAATGCATTGTCTAATCCTAGTCCTAATTTCATAAAGACTCAATTAAAATTGAAAAACCCCAATTCAATTTTTATGCATGAACAAACCCTAGACTCAAAAATTAAAGAAAAGTAAAGTCAAATGACTTACAAGTCATGTTGAAGATGTAAAAGTAGTTGGTAATCTTGAGAATCAATGCCTTGATTATGATCTTGAAGGGTGTAATTGAGTTTTGGGTTGTGAGGTTTGGTTTTAACAGCAGTTGCAGAAGTTGGGAAGGTTTAAAATGAATGATTTGGGAAAAGAGGGCTGAAATACGGAAGTATCAGATACACGGTACCACGGTACCATTAAATTTAATGGTTTCGTGCCACTTTAGTGGAGCCGTGATCTGCTGGGATGAAATTTTGTCCCATTTTGATTTTTGACGAATAAGTCTCGCTGTTTTAGTGAGACTTTTTGACATGAGGAAAGAATTTATACCTAATAAATTCTTTTAACGAGGAGAACCTAAACTAGACAAAAAGAGATGACTTCAAGGAGTCACGAGACGAGACGCACGAGATGACTACAATATTTCCAGTGAAATATATAAATAGTCATGAGATTTATGGAATATGTTCCATCATTCCTAGACCTAGACGAAGATAGTTGAAGGACTCTCGTTTGAGATGTTTGGTAAGGATGTCGGCAATATTGTCTTGAGAAGGAACTTTCTCAATAGAAATGTTTCCTTTCTGAACGTTATCGCGAAGGAAGTGATGACAGATTTCGATGTGTTTAGTACGGGAGTGTTGAACGTGGTTTTTTGCTCAAGTCAATAGCACATTTCTTATCACACATAATAGGGACGTCGTCTAGATGGATGTCATAGTCATTAAGATCTTGTTTCATCCATAGTGCTTGTTGACATGCCTTTCCGGCGCTTACATACTCGGCTTCGATCGTGGAGATAGCAAGAGCCGTTTGTTTCTTAGAGAACCAAGAAGTTAGACAACAACCCATGAGGGTACAAACGCCACTCGTGCTTTTTCAATCCACATAATCTCCCGCATGATCAGAGTCGGCATAGACGACAGTTTCTACACCGGTCCCCTTGGGATAGAATAATCCCAAGTGTATAGTGCCTTTAATGTATCAGAAGATACGCTTAACCGCTTCAAGGTGAGAGGTTTTAGGATCCTCTTGGAAGTGAGCACAAAGGCAGACACTAAACATGATGTCGGGCCTACTTGTCGTGAGATATAATAAACTTCCTATCATACCTCTATACTTAGTGCTATCCACGGACTCACCTTCTTCATCTTTTGTGAGTTTAATTTCCGTGGACATGGGAGTTTTCATGGGCTTAGACTCTTCTAAACTAAATTTCTTAAGCATCTCCTTACTATACTTAGATTGATTAAAGAAGATACCATCTTCCATTTGCTTTATTTGTAAACCAAGGAAGAAATTTAATTCGCCCATCATGCTCATCTCAAACTCGTCACGCATGATCTTAGAGAAATCATCGCACAGTTCTGGATAAGTTGAGCCAAATATAATGTCGTCGACATATATTTGAACAATGATGAGATGTGAATAACGTTTCTTTGTGAAAAGTGTGTTGTCAACCACTCCCATGGTATATTCATGTTCAATCAAGAATGCCTTTAGTCTATCGTACCAAGCTTTAGGAGCTTGTTTGAGACCATAGAGTGCTTTCTTGAGTTTATAAACATGATTCGGTTTCTTGAAATCAACGAATCCCGGAGGTTGTGCAACGTATACCTCCTCGTTGATATAACCATTTAGGAATGCACTTTTCACATCCATTTGGTATAATTTGAAGTCTAAGGCACAAGCATAGGCAAGGAGTATTCTAATAGACTCTAATCTAGCTACGGGTGCATAAGTTTCATCGTAATCTATTCCTTCCTGTTGGTTATAGCCTTGTGCTACCAACCTTGCCATATTCCTAGTTACGACGCCATTTTCGTCGAGTTTATTCCTAAACACCCACTTAGTTCCTATGATGGTTTGATTCTTAGGTGGAGGAACTAAATCCCAAACTTGGTTTGCGGTGAATTGATTAAGCTCCTCTTGCTTGGCAACTACCCAACTTTCATCCTTAATTGCTTCACTGACATTCTTAGGTTCAGCGGTTGATATAAAACAAAAGAAGTTACTTTTGTTTTGAGCTTGTGACCTAAGGGTTCTTTGGTTTAGGTTTCCTATGACATTTTCAATAGGATGGTTCTTGGATTCCTTAATGTTGACAACTTCGTCAACTTCAACTATTTCCTCCTCAATGTCATCTTCTAAGGTTTTCTTTCCATTAACCTTAATGGCTTCATCCTCATCTAAGTCATCATCCACCAAGGGTGATGTCTTAGTTGGTGGAGGACTTTCATCGAATGTCACGTTGAGTGACTCTTCGACTTTCATTGTTTCCTTATTTAGGACAACATAGGCCTTACTATTTTAGGAGTAACCTAGGAAAACACCTTCGTAAGACTTTGGGTCAAACTTGGTGAGGTAATCTTTAGTGTTGAGAATGAAGCACTTGCTTCCAAACACTCTAAAGTAATCAAGAGTAGGTTTTCTACCTTTCATGATTTCATATGGTTTTTTTCCTAAGATAGGTCTAATTAGAATCCTATTAAGAATGTAAGTTGAGGTTTCCACCGCATTACACCAAAACTTTTACGGAATTGATTGTTCATTCAACATCGTTCTACTCATCTCTTATAGAGTACGATTTTTCCGCTCAACTACCCCATTTGATTGTGGAGTGCGTGGAGCCGAGAAATTGTGTGTAATACCATTAGCATCACAATATACTCCAAATTGCACTTCATTATCAAATTCCCTACCATGATCCTTCCTAATTGAGACTATTGTACACCCTAGTTGATTTTGGACTTTCTTACTGAAGATTTCGAATTCCTCAAAAGCTTGTGTCTTATTCTTAATAAATCCAGTCCAAGTATACCTAGAATAGGCATCAACTATTACTAAAGTTTAGTAATTTCCTCCGTAGCTTCGTACAGCGGATGGACCAAATAAGTGCATGTGGAGGAGTTCTAGGCATCTAGAGGTCGAGACCATATTCTTAGCTTTGTGACTAGAGTGAGCTTGTTTTCCAACTTTACAAGCGTCACAAAAGTGTTTATCAAAATTAATCTTAGGTAGGTTTCTAACTAGTTCCTTAGACACCAATGATTGTATCAAGCGCATATTGGCGTGACCTAATCTCCTATGCCATAGAGTGGAATTATCATCTATGGTTGCTAAGCAAATCTTATCCTGAGGCTTATTTCCTATTTTCATAACAAATAAGCCATTCCTCCTAACTCCTTTGCCTATGGTTTTACCATTCTTAATAATCTCACTACCCTCTTCGGAGAATATAACTCTACACTTATTGTCTACCATTTGACTAATGCTAAGCAAGTTAAATCCTAAGTTATCTACATGCTCAGCATCTTTAATAGTGAGGGAGTTTTGAGTAATCGTACCTTTGCCTATTATGTTGCCCTTAAGTTTGCTACCGAAAGTGACATTACCTCCGTTGTATGCCTTGTATGATGAGAATAGACTTCGGTTACCCGTCATATGATTAGTGCATCCACTATCCTTGACCCATTCGTCAGGCTCCAAGTCGATTCCCAAGCATATCTCATTAGAAGCTTGAGCCATTAGGCATGTTTCATCGTTGGGCTTCTTCTCTTCTTCTTCACCACTATCACTCCAAGAGCCTCCAATGAAAGCTCTTTGGTTGTTGGATTTTGGTGGTTTAGGACATTCTCCTATGAGGTGATTAGGATCTCCGCATCTAAAGCATTTCCTATCACTTGTCCCTTTCTTCTCAACTCGGTTCTTGTGTGACGGCTTCTTGTCATCACGAGGTTGCCTAACAAACCTACCTCTTCTCCTAAAGAACTTTTTAAAGTCTCTAATGGCTAACGCATACTCTTCATCTTCACTATCGGAACTCGAACATTCCTCATCACTAGACTCCTTTTTGGCTTTCAATGCTAGAGATCTAACTCTCTCGCTTTTGCCTTTGACTATATCGGAGTCTTTCTTGATTATCATCTCGTGAACCTTCAAGTTTCCTATTAGTTCATCGAGTGATAATGTCGCCAAGTCCTTTGACTCTTCAATGGTGGTGACCTTTGCTCTCCATTTAGGATGTAGAGCCCTAAGAAACTTCCTAACATAATTCTTGCTAGAATAACCTTCATCAAGAGCTTTAAGACTAGTAATAATAGTATTAAATCTAGCAAAAGCATTATCAATAGATTTATCTTCCGAAATGAAAATTTGTTCATATTGTTGAACAAGAAGATCTATCTTGTTCTCTTTGACTTGATTATTACCTTTGTTGATATAAATAATGCCTAAAAACATTATTAATACTTCTTGATATCTCTATGTTTTGATAATCACAAAATGTAAACTCATTAAACATAAACTTATTAAATAAACAAGTATTTAGTTGTAAATATTCATTTCTACAACTTAATCACTTAAGGTATGAATAAACAAATGCTTAATGCTTTATATGATCAAAGGAACATTTTCTTAATCACTAGAATTTTTATAAAATGTCACAAACATTTTATATCTTTTAGAAAATCATTTTTGGTATTTAATAAAAATGTTTAATCCATTATAAATTTATAAATTCAAATTTTCAACCAAAAATGGCAAAAATGTTCCAGAAAAACCTTCCCCACAAAAAGACAAATCTGAGCAACGTTCGGGTAGGGCGGCCCCCTTAATTTTACTAGGCGGCCCCATTAATTTTAAGGGGACCGGCCCCCTATTTAAGGGGACCGCCCCGCTCCTCCAGCTGTCAGAATATGCCTATAAATACTGGTTCATCCCTGGACTTTTTCCTCACCTTTTGCACCCCAAACCTTCTGTTCTAAATCTCTTCTAATCTTTCTAAATCATTTCTAAATCCTTTGATCATATATTCTTAAGCATTGGTTTCTAAGTGATCCAAGCTTCTACCATCCAAGTGCAAAAGAAGAATACTCCTTCAACAACTAGAGAAGAAGTATTGAAACTTAGTATCATCTTGCTACCTAAGTTGTTTGTGTAATCATTCATTCATTTGTGTATAAGTTGTGTATATTTGTTAGATAGGTGTGAACATAATTGTTTAGGCTAGATTAGTGTGGTAGTGGTGAAGTTGTGAAGAAGTTAAGGTGTGTAAGTAGTGAAGGTGTAAGGAAGTAGAAGAGTATATAAGTAGTGCTAGGTTGTGAAGTAGTTGTGAAGCCGTCGTGTAGAAGTTGTGAAGCCGTCGTGTAGAAGTTGTGAAGCCGTCGTGAAGAAGTTGTGAATAAGTCGTGTAGAAGTTGTGAGATTGGTTCTAGCTACGATTAGGACCCGACATCTAGCTTTGTGTCGTTAAACCGGTGTAAGCAAAAGTTGTGTAAGGTTTTCTCCGCCATAAGGGAGCTTGTTGACATAGTGAAGAAAACTCTCGAGTTAGGTGCTCGAGGAGTAGAGTAGGGCAAGGAAGGTATCCTTGTAGCCGAACCACTATAAATCCTTTGTCTCGCGGTTCGATCTTTCCATCTCTATCTTTCATTTCATTTCATTACTTTACTTGCATTGTTTATTTAGATTTACTTATATTTGTTCATATTGTTCAAGAGTTGAGTTCACATAAATTCGAATCTAAGTTTTTAAAAGTAAACAAAGTTTTCATAATAAAATTAAAAAGACGTAAAACTATTCAACCCCCCTTCTAGTTTTCCACAATTGGTATCAAGAGCCACGTCAAACAAGATTTTTAAAATAAATTGTATTTTAAAACTTGAAATGATCTATGGAATCCGAAAAATATTTAGAAGGAAAATCTATGCAAAGACCACCACTATTTGAAAGTGATGGATTTCTTTATTGGAAAAATCGATTCGAAACTTATGTGAAATCAAAAGATCTAGATCTTTGGCATGTTATTACTAATGGTGATTTTTTACCTATTCAAAATAACCCCGAAACTTAAAAGGATGAAGTAGTACCTTTTGAAAAACAAAGTGAGGATTTAAAAAGAAAACTTGCTAAAAATAATGAGGCAAAAATGGTTTTTTATAATGCGTTACCACGTAAAAAATACGAAAGGATCTTTATGTGTGAAACCGCAAAAGAAATTTGGAACTCCTTACTAATAACTCACCAAGGTAATAGTCAAGTCAAAGATAATAAAATAGATCTTCTTGTTCAACAATATGAACAATTTACGATTTCGGAAGAGGAATCAATAGATAATGCTTTTGCTAGGTTTAACACTATCATTACAAGTTTAAAAGCACTTGATGAGAATTTTTCTAGTAAGAATTTTGTTAGGAAATTTCTTAGGGCTCTTCATCCAAAATGGCGGGCTAAAGTTACGGCGATTGAAGAATCGAAGAACTTGTCAACTCTTCAACTTTGTTGATTGATGCGTATGCGTGTCGTAGTATAGTTTTAGCACATTTAGATGCCTACTCAAGTTTTAAATTTATATTTAGCCGACTTATCAATAACACACACACTTAACGAGCAGTGTACCCGGTCAGTATGAATATAATGGTAAGTAGAGTGTCGATCACTAAGAGTGGAACGTATTATCTAGTTATTCTAATCAGTATTTTAATATCCTAACGCAAGGGGGTTTCAGCCTGAGAGACTGGCACGATTTGTTTGCAATTAAATAATAAAATAAACCAATAGGCACGAATCAGCAAGTAGCACACACGTACACAGATAGATACTCAAGACAATAAGAGGGCTGTCCTTATGATTAAGTAGATTGTCACTTGTTTTATTGATAGCCTTATATGAAGTGTATGTAGTTAACCCTTTCTCGTTGGTCCTATTCTTATCGGCGAGTAAACCCTTAATGATTACTTATGTCTAAAAGTTATTCCTAAGTGATCAATTTAGTAATAACCGTGGGAGCCACATTATGTCCCGCAGTCAAATGCCCGCAAGCCACTAATAAACACAGAGGTTATCAATGCACTAATAAGTAGTAACCAAAGACATCAACATATAAACTTTAATTGATGGGAAAGCAAGTATTAAAGGGAGTGCAATCTTTCGTTGTCACATTACACAAGCCACCAATCCTGATGAATTAAAGTTTGCTAACACAATAAAACAAAACTACTTAATGAATTAAACACATGCAGCACCTTCTTACAGCTCTTGTATCTTTGTTTGGTGTGTCTTGTGCTGCCTCCTTGACTGAATTCGTCCTAGGGTTTTTCCTGTTCGGTCTTCGAAACTCTGATAATGCACACGAAATTCGTCTGGTCTTGGGGTATTTATAGTTTCTGTCTGAGGGAAGATGCGGCGCATCTAGTAAGTAGATGCGGCGCATGTACTTAACTTCGCGTGGGGTCCAAGATTATAATATTCAGGAATATTCGTACACCGCCAGAAGATGCGGCGTAACTCCATGATTAGATGCGGCGCATGTCCTCTTGTATCTTGGATCGTATCTGGTGATATCTTGATAGAGATGCGGCGCATGTCATGAGTGAGATGCGGCGCATCTGGAGCAAATTTAACTTGATCTTGTCCATTTCAGTAGACTCTTAACTTTATGCATGTTTTGCTCCATAATCAGTCCAAAATCGCTAAGTTTCACCAAATGCTTGTTTTTACCTGAGAATTACAAAAGTAAACGATTAAGTATCAATCCTCATACATAATATAGTAAAACAAGTCAAATTAATAGGATAAATGATAGTAATAAAATATACTTATTTGAGTTCATCAAATATCCCCCCACTTGAACTTTACTTGTCCCCAAGTAAACCTTAGAATTTCTTTTATGAAAATGTATCCTAAAAGATGTTAGGATTTATTTTTATATTTAAGCATGTATTCGTTTAATTCATAATCACACAACTAAACACTTAACGAATTAGAAGTAAAATAAAATAAGTCGATAAAAGCAAATCTAATCGTTTAACTGTCCAGTCGTGACGAATATTCTATCATAAGCTTGGCAAGTATACACATCTCCCCCACTAAAGCTAAGGAATAACAAGTCTAAAGCGGTAAAAAGGGTTTTTAGGCTTAAGGGTTAATTATTCTCTTTCACTATCGATCTCAAATTCCAGAAAAGGCGACAAAATCACAAATACATGATCGAATCCACGAACACGATACTTGCAATTGCTCAAATCCTTAACTCGAATAGGCTAAAGATAGGGCCAAACTTCACCAATAATAATATATCAAAAAGGGCGACAAAATCATAAATACATAGCCGAATCCACGACTACGATACTTAAGATTGCTCAAATCCCTAATCTCAATAAATCAAAGGTTTGGTTGGATAAAGAATAGGGTATGGATAACATTTGGGATATAAATTGGTGTAAAAATAAAAAATAAACAAAACAAATAAATTAAAATCCTAAGTGTGGTTAATCACTATCCCAACCATCCCATGAATAAGACTCATATCATCGAATAACTCACGCTTTAACACTTGAAACACACGCTTTAGGTAGACACGAATTATACTCAACAAGATCTTAATCAAAGAATAAACCTTAATTGGCGTTCCCATAACTGCCAATTCCCATTCAATCCATAGATATAGTACAACAAATAGTGGTGATATCGACCACTTACATAACTTTACATCGTTGGTTTAAAACAAACATCCAACTTTTCTTTCTTTCTTTTTCTTTTCTTATTTTTTCGATTTTTTTTTTTTTTTTTTTTTTTTTTATTTTTTTTTTTTAACAAAAGATGTGTAAAATTTCACCACATCACTATAATGATAAATCTGGATAATTTTTCTATACTTTTCATACTTCAGAAATAACGGTAATAGTGAAAGTAGTAAACACACACGAAAAATAAACTCAAAGATATACAATATTTACTTTCACTCCAATTGCATTGTGCAATTTCCCGACCTAACCATAGATAATGAATTACGCACGCGAACACAGGTAATGTAAGGAAACACACTTTGCCTAGAGCAATTAACCAACCATGGATTTTAATCTACAGGGTAGGCTAAGGTGTAAGGGTGTAACGAAACATTTTAAACATAGGTGTAAGAAACGAAAGGAATGGCTCTGAGTGTTTTTTCTAGGGGTATCTTACTCTAAAAATGAGAGTAACAAAAGGGTTTATACGGGGGTTAACTAACCAGTGTAGTTAGTTAATAACACATAACATATAATAGGCTTTTTGGGTGTAATCCTAGAATTTTACCAATTTAGACAAGTCATTCCAATTATATAAAATAATACTTATTATGGTGGTCTCGAATAGTATACAAGCCAAGTTCTAAAGTTTACAAGTCACCGGGACACTCATAGATTTGTGAATTTTGAAAAATCACAATTTTTGAAAATAACGTCATGTTTGCAGCTATGCAACTTAGATCTTAAACAAAAACATGCTAAAAAATTTTTAAGTTTGATATATTAAGCACAGTTTAAGCATAATTTTTGAAAAAGTTTAGGACAAGTAGATGTTAAGTGTTCTAATTCTCCAATCCCCCCACTTAAGTTAAACAACGTCCTCGTTGTTTGTATAAAAGGTTAAAAACTGGAAAATAAAAGAATTAGAACAGGAAAACTCCCCTGAGATTTGCTCGGTATGATCCTCCATTTGTATTTGAGCAAAAATCAACTTTCTTGTGGATTAGAACGTTTAAGCTTCATACTTGATGTATCCACAGGAAATCCAGGAAACTATAATACCACCAACACTTTAAAACACACCTAAGATAAGAAAGGTTCAAACTTGCATAATACATTAGTAGTTAGGAAAAATAAAACTTAAAAATTAAAACTGAAAATCATCAGGTCAGTCGATGCGCCGTATCTTATGGAAGAAGATACGCCGTATCGAGCCTGGAATTAATACGGATCAGAATAAAGATGCGCCGCATCCTTAACCAGGGATGCGCCGCATTAAAAATAAACTGATAAATAGTTTTAAAGTCGAAAATAAAAATGCAGAAAAATAAAATAAGATATGACCATTGCAGGAGATGCGTCGCATCTCAGAATTGAGATGCGCCGTATCCTCATGCGGGCCTGACTGACTCGACACAAAATTAGAAAATAAAGTAAAAGATAAGCATGGGTTGCCTCCCACGAAGCGCTTGTTTTTGTTCGAGTCACGAGCCTGACTCCACCCTTATTTACTGTGTAATAGGGTTTTGTTCCCCCCACTTGGGATCAAGTGCGGGTGATAGTAGCAATAAACACGAAAAGAGTGTAAATTTGCTAGTAAAGATGGAAGAAATAAATAAAGATCATACCTTGGCAATATATGTACATCTTTCCTATCCTTACCCGGTTTGGTTGATAAATTGGATGAATTGACCATTCCATCTGAAAGAGTAGTGTGTTGAGGAAAAATGAGTCTCCTTTCTTCTTGGTTAGTTTCTTTGGTAGTAAGGCTTCCCTTGACTTCCGTAGAAGATGAGAAAGGATCTTTAGCAAGTAAAAGTTCGAGTTCCTCAACAACCTTCATAGGGTCGAAATCATCATCTTCATCAATCATAGCAATGTTCAAGAGCTCATCACCAAATTCTTCTTCGAGCTCCACCAAATACGGGTTCATCATAGGTGCTTCAATAGGTAGTGTAATAAATTTCACTTCATCATCTTTTTGTTTTGCAACCTGTTTAGGAAAACTAGCAAGATTATTAATAACGGGATCAATAGTATTAAATAAATTTGTACCACTTTTTGTTGTAAGTGACTCCAATTTATCTCGTGAGTCTCCATCTTCAACTAATGGTCTTGCAATTTCATCTTTATCCCGAATAGCCGCCTCAAATAAGTCATCCCACATTTCTTCGAAATCCTTTGTGGGGTCATAATCTGGCTCATCCGCTCCACACCTAAATATTTCCGTTTGTTGTGGTAATTGCGGTATGTTATCGTACACAATAGCATCAAACTTTTCAATATCAGAATACTTATTATCTCCATCCGAAGGAATATTATCATGGTGTTTTTGATAGGATGAGAATATATTTTCCATCTCGGGTGGAAAATTACAATTAATAGCACTATACACCATTGTCCCACATTCATCTTCATTTTCATCATAAGCACCTTCGGATGAATAAGCTTTTTTGTAAACAATTGCCGGATTATCATTCAAATCAAACACTTGTGACTCTTCTTCATCTTGGGCAATATCCGGAGAAATAACATCATCAATAACTATTGCCGGAAACCTAATTGCACCAAAATCGTATGACTCTTCTTCATCATTATTATTTGATAAAGTCCAAGTGTGTCGGAATGGCAATTTGTTTCTTTCATGCCTTGACTTTTCTCGTCCTAAAATCAAGTATTCTTCCATAGTGACTTCTTTATCCTCGATGACTTGCGCACCATATCTTGCTCTTTCCCAATCGTAGATCCCATTATTGCTCAAGGCTCTTTCCTCTCCAAGTCTGATATATTCTTCCATTGTAATATCCGGATCGCCCATCTTCCTGAAATAAAACTTACTCGTGCAAAAGAAGGGTGAAACGATCAAAGTAAAATAAAAGCTTCTGATATCTGCTGTTGATGCGCCGTATCCTATAAATGGGATACGCCGTATCTTAATACGTTAAAAATAAATCAGACTTTTATTCAGAAAAGCAATACGCCGCGCTCGATAAATCAAATGCGCCGTATGTTTAAATAATCAAAAATTAGTTATACTTATAAATAAAAAAAAAATTTACTGCGTCGTATCAGCAAAAACAAATACGCCGTAACTTCGTTACGTTTCAAAATATAAAATTTTTGATTATCAGAATATGCGCCGTATCGATAAAAATCGATACGCCGTATCTGTTTAATTAATCGAAAACTGTTTTTAATTAAAATAATAGATACGCCGTATCTGCGAAAGCAGATGCGTCGTATGGCGTTAACGTTTAGAAAATTTTTTTTATCAAAAACAGATACGCCGTATCTGCAAAAGCAGATGCGTCGTATTACTTTATCGCTTTTAAAAAAAATTTCGTATTAAAAACAGATACGCCGTATCTTGGGGAAAAGATGCGTCGTATCGAATTAATTAAACGCGTTGTATTTTTAAAAATTAAACGCAATACGCCGTATCTGAGAGATCAGATGCGCCGTATCGTTTGATTTAGCACAGTACAACGATAGCAGAACAGAAAAATACGAAAAATAAAAACAAAAAATTAAACACACAAACAAAAATAAACACACAAAAATAAAAGAAAACAATTAACACACAATACAACAAATATGCAAAATAGTACAATGATGCAATTAATCTAATAAAAAGAAAAACCTAATTAAAATACTAATCAAATTAACAGATAATAACAATTCACTCCCCGGCAGCGGCGCCAAAAACTTGATGCGTATGCGTGTCGTAGTATAGTTTTAGCACGTTTAGATGCCTACTCAAGTTTTAAATTTATATTTAGCCGACTTATCAATAACACACACACTTAACGAGCAGTGTACCCGGTCAGTATGAATATAATGGTAAGTAGAGTGTCGATCACTAAGAGTGGAACGTATTATCTAGTTATTCTAATCAGTATTTTAATATCCTAACGCAAGGGGGTTTCAGCCTGAGAGACTGGCACGATTTGTTTGCAATTAAATAATAAAATAAACCAATAGGCACGAATCAGCAAGTAGCACACACGTACACAGATAGATACTCGAGACAATAAGAGGGCTGTCCTTATGATTAAGTAGATTGTCACTTGTTTTATTGATAGCTTTATATGAAGTGTATGTAGTTAACCCTTTCTCGTTGGTCCTATTCTTATCGGCGAGTAAACCCTTAATGATTACTTATGTCTAAAAGTTATTCCTAAGTGATCAATTTAGTAATAACCGTGGGAGCCACATTATGTCCCGCAGTCAAATGCCCGCAAGCCACTAATAAACACAGAGGTTATCAATGCACTAATAAGTAGTAACCAAAGACATCAACATATAAACTTTAATTGATGGGAAAGCAAGTATTAAAGGGAGTGCAATCTTTCGTTGTCACATTACACAAGCCACCAATCCTGATGAATTAAAGTTTGCTAACACAATAAAACAAAACTACTTAATGAATTAAACACATGCAGCACCTTCTTACAGCTCTTGTATCTTTGTTTGGTGTGTCTTGTGCTGCCTCCTTGACTGAATTCGTCCTAGGGTTTTTCTGCTTCGGTCTTCGAAACTCTGATAATGCACACGAAATTCGTCTGGCCTTGGGGTATTTATAGTTTCTGTCTGAGGGAAGATGCGGCGCATCTATTAAGTAGATGCGGCGCATTGACTTAACTTCGCGTGGGGTCCAAGATTATAATATTCAGGAATATTCGTACACCGCCAGAAGATGCGGCGTAACTCCATGATTAGATGCGGCGCATGTCCTCTTGTATCTTGGATCGTATCTGGTGATATCTTGATAGAGATGCGGCGCATGTCATGAGTGAGATGCGGCGCATCTGGAGCAAATTTAACTTGATCTTGTCCATTTCAGTAGACTCTTAACTTTATGCATGTTTTGCTCCATAATCAGTCCAAAATCGCTAAGTTTCACCAAATGCTTGTTTTTACCTGAGAATTACAAAAGTAAACGATTAAGTATCAATCCTCATACATAATATAGTAAAACAAGTCAAATTAATAGGATAAATGATAGTAATAAAATGTACTTATTTGAGTTCATCATTGATATAAATAATGCCTAAACACGTTATTAATATTTTTCGATATCTCTACGTTTTGATAATCACAAAATGTATAATCATTAAACAAAAAGTTATGACGTAAACAAGTATTTAGTTGTAAATATCTATTTTAACAACTCAATCACTTAAGGTATGAATAAACAAATGCTTAATGCATTATATGATCAAAGGAACATTTTCTTAAACACTAGATTTTTTATAAAATGTCCAAAACATTTTATATCTTTTAGAAAAACATTTTTGGTAATAAATAAAAAGGTTTAATTCATTATAAATTTATGAATTCAAATTTTCAACCAAAATTGGTAAAAATGTTCCAGAAAAACCTTCCCCACAAAAAGACAAATCTGGGCAACGGTTCAGTTGGGCGGCCCCCTTAATTATACTAGGCGGCCCCCTTAAAATTAAGGGGACCGCCCCGCTCCTCCAGCTGTCCAAATTTGCCTATAAATACTGGACTTTCTCTGGACTTTTTCCTCACCTTTTGCACCTCAAACTTTCTGTTCTAAATCTCTTCTTCTATCTCTCTAAATCCTTTGATCATATACTCTTAAGCTTTTGTTTCAAGTGATCCAAAGCTTCAACCTCTCAAGTGCAAAAGAAGAATACTTCTATCCTTCAAGACAAGAAGTATTACAACTTGGTGTATCTCTTCCATCCAAGTTGTTGGTGTATCATTATTGTAAATCATTCATTTATTTGTATAAGTTGTGAATACTTGTTAGATAAGTGTGAGCATAGTTGGTTAGGCTAGATTAGTGTGTAAGTAGTGAAGGTGTGAAGAAGTAGAAGAGTACATAAGTAGTGTAGAAGTTGTGAAGCCGTCGTGAAGAAGTTGTGAAGCCGGTGTGAAGAAGTTGTGAATAAGTTGTGAGATTGGTTCTAGCTACGATTAGAACTCGACATTTAGCTTTGTGTCGTTAAACCGGTGTAAGCGAAAGTTGTGTAAGGTTTTCTCCGCCATAAGGGAGCTTGTTGATATAGTGAAGAAAACTCTCGAGTTAGGTGCTCGGGGAGTGGAGTAGGGCAAGGAAGGTGTCCTTGTAGCCGAACCACTATAAATCCTTTGTCTCGCGGTTAGATCTTTCCATCTCTATCTTTCATTTCATTTCATTACTTTACTTGCATTGTTAATTTAGATCTACTTATATTTGTTCATATTGTTCAAGAGTTGAGTTCACATAAATTCGAATCTAAGTATTAAAAAGTAAACAAAGTTTTTAATAAAAATTAAAAAGACGTAAAGCTATTCAACCCCCCCCCCTTCTAGTTTTCCACAATTGGTATCAAGAGCCACGTCAAACAAGATTTTTAAAATATATTGTATTTTAAAACTTGAATCGATCTATGGAATCGGAAAAATATTTAGAAGGGCAATCCATGAAAAGACCACCACTATTTGAGAGTGATGGTTTTCTTTATTGGAAAAATAGATTCGAAACTTATGTGAAATCAAAAGATCTTGATCTTTGGCATGTTATTACCTATGGTGACTTTCCCCCTATTTAAATTAATCCTTTAACTAAAATAGATGAAATTGTACCTTTTGAAAAACAAAATGATGATTTGAAAAAGAAACTAGCAAAAAATAATGAGGCTAAAATGGTAATTTTTAATGCATTACCACGTAAAGAATATGAACGAATTTTTATGTGTCAAACCGCAAAAGAAATTTGGGATTCTTTACTAATCACTCACCAAGGTAATAGTCAAGTCAAAGATAACAAAATAGATCTTCTTGTTCAACAATATGAACAATTTACAATTCCTGAAGAGGAATCCATTGATAATGCATTCGCTAAATTTAACACTATCATTACAAGTTTAAAAGCACTTGATGAGACTTTTTCTAGCAAAAATTGTGTAAGGAAATTTTTTAGGGCATTACATCCAAAATGGCGCGCAAAGGTCACGGTTATTGAAGAATCGAAGAACTTGATGACGTTATCGCTTGATGAACTTATCGACAACTTGAAGGTTCATGAAGAAATTATAAAGAGAGACTCGGAAACGGTCAAGAGCAAGAAAGATCAAATAAAATCTCTTGCGCTAAAAGTCAAAAAGGAAACTAGTGATGATGATGACTCAAGTGATGTTGGGAATTAAATATTCAAGAAGTTAAATATCGGGTTCTAATCAAACAAATACTCTAAGTGTGATTCTGCTGCTAGTGCATTTGGTTCCTGCTGTTAATGTTGTTCCTGCTGCTAGAACATTTGATCCTGCTGCTAGTGATAAATGATTCTGCTGCTAGGCTTAGCATTCTGCTGCTGTTGATCCTGCTGCTAATGATACTTGTTCCTGCTGCTAGCGATAAGTCATTGCTGCTGCTAATGAACATTCTGCTGCTGAGTGGATAAGATTGAAAAGATATTTATTGTATTTTGGTCAATAATATATGGTAGATAATATCTTACCCCATGTGCTTAGTTAACAAGTTGTGTACACAGATACATGTTGTATCTTATGTACTGACACACTAAAGAGATAAGTTAACAAAGTAAGTCGGCTAAGACTTTAAGCAATATTGTAATAGATCTCTTGGACTATAAAAGAGATCTTAGACTAGTGATATAAGTGTCCATGCATATGTTATTTTTGAAAGAACTCATAACTGTTAGATAAGAACAAACACACATATATCACAAGTTAGAAAAACTTAAGATTCAAGGTTGTAACCCTAGTGATATTTCAAGATCACTCGTATTATTATCATTAATAATATTGAATCGTTTGGTGATAATCTTTATGTGTTCATTGCTAACTAACAAATATAACAATTCCATTTCCATAACATACACAACCTTCTAAGTTTGGTTGAGTGAATTCCGCGCACTTAATCATATTAACACAACATATCATACACACAAAGTCACAAGGTTTAACCACCTTAACCGTGTGTCGAATCCTAACAAGTGGTATCAGAGCAAGGTTGATATAGTTGTTTTTAGAAGAAACAGAAATGGATGTTCAAGATGTTCAAACCAATGTTGCTGCAAAGTTGCCCATAATCAAACCGAATGAGTTTGAGTTATGGAGGATGAGAGTTGAGCAATATTTCATGGTTCAAGATTATGCTCTTTGGGACATAATTCAGTATGGTGATTCCTTCACTCTAGGCTATTCAGATGTTCTTGTTGAAGGGAAAACAGTTAGAAAAAGAAATACTGGACCAGTTTCAAATGAAGAAAAGATACGAAAGAGAAATGATCAGAAAGCAAGAAACTTGTTGCTTATGACCATTCCTGGTGAGCAGATGCTATCTTTTAGCAAATATCTTGATGCAAAAACTCTTTTTGAAGAGATTTGTGCATGGTTTGGTGGTAATGAAACTACCAAAAAGACACAGAAGACATTGCTAAAGCAACAATTTGAAAACTTTAATGCTTTTAGTAATGAGTCTCTTGATAAGCTATTTTCAAGATTACACAAGCTTGTCAGTCAGTTAGCTGTGTTGGGTGTTGAGACAGAGAAGGAAGATCTCAACATGAAGTTCTTGAAAAGTCTACCTGATGAATTCCATACTCATGTTATTGTCTGGATGAACAAACCAGAAATTGAAACAATGAAACTTAATGATTTGTTCAACAACTTTAAAATTGTTGAACAAAGTCTAAATAGGGGTGGAAATCATGGTACTAGTTCTGGAAATGTGGCACTTTTGTCAACTCCCAGTGTTAGTCATACAGAAGAGGTAGATGAAGTTGAAAGTGTTTCTAATGCTACTTATAGTGGTCCTTCTACTAGTTTACAAAAGGATGTTGCTGGACTTGGAGATCCAACATTTTATGCCTTTATAACCAGTCAATCTAGTGGTTCTCCTCTAAATCATGAAGACCTTGAGCAGGTAGATGGTATTGATTTGGAAGAGATGGATATTAAGTGGCAAGTTGCTTTACTTAGCATGAGGGCTAAGAAGTTTTGGCAAAAAACTGGAAAGCAAATTACCATAAATGGTAATGATACTGCTGGGTTTGATAAGAAGAAAGTGGAATGTTTTAACTGTCATAGGTTGGGACACTTTGCTAAAGAATGTAGAAGCCCAAGAAAGCAGGATAATAGGAACACATGGTATAAGCAAGAGAGGAAGAAGGAAGTACTGGTGGAAGAGCCAAAGGCTATGCTGGCTATTGATGGTATTGGATATGATTGGAGCTCTATGGCTAATGAAGAGGATGCACCACCAAATGCTGCTCTTATGGCCAATGAATTTGCTCTAATGGCCTCTTCTGATTCAGAGGTAGATACCATTCCTACTTGTACTAATTCATGTCCTAATCTTAAAAATTATGAAGACATTAAAAAGAGATTTGATGCTTTTAGAGAAGAATTAATTGATGCCCTTCATAATTTAGCTAATCATAAGAGGTGTGTAGGAGTTCTAGAAAAACAAATCCAACATTTTCAAAAGAATGAATCTACGTTTACTGATGATTTAAATGCTTTAAAAAGAGGAATAGCATTTAGAGATGAATTACTTAATGATCAAAGTAAACAGTTATCTGAAGCCAATAATAAAACTGAAAATGTTAAGATAACTATAGATGCTTTAGCTCATGCCTCAGAAGGAATGAATAAAAATTGGGAAGCTCAAGTAATTGATAAAGCTAATTCAGGTGTAGGTTACAAAACTGTCCCTCCACCATACAGAGGTGTTCATTCACCTCCAGGTGTTGACCTAGCACATACAGGTTTAGCTGAGTTTCAAGAACCAATCATGGAATATGGTTCTAAGGCTAGTAAAAGTCTTAAGGTAGAAAAGATAAGTAAATGTTTAGATAAAACTTTACTTTATCAGGACAAGGTGTCCTTTGTGAAGAAAGGAGACGTTATAGTTGTTGAAGATTGTACAACTGATAGTGATGATGAAGAAGAACAGGTTATGTCTAAACCTGTCTTGGTTAAGAAAGTAGGAACAAGTGTTCCTAAGATAGTCAAACACAATACTGATAGGCCTAAATCAAACATTAAGCATGTTAGGCAACCAGTTAGATATTGTGAACAATATAGAACCACCAACAAGCCCAGAGGTAACCAAAGGAATTGGAACAACCTCAAGTTTAACCAATTAGGTGATGACTTTGCTTTTCATAACAAAGCTTGTTACACATGTGGTAGTTTTGACCATCTTGCAGCTTTCTGCAACCAATGGGTAACTGGATATGAAAACCATAGAGTGAACCACAAAAGGCAAACACCTAAATCTCACTTTCACTCTAGTTCTAGTTCTAAGAGAACAAACCCCAGTGTAGTCAAAAACAAGTCTGGCTCAAACTCAGATCCTGCTGCTAGACATATAGTTCCTGCTGCTAAACAAGTTCATTCTGCTGCTCGACCATTTATGACTATTAACCCAAAATCAACAGCTAAGGGTGCAAAATTTTTTTTCAAACATGCACCAACAACTGTTCTAAGGCCCATTCAAACAAAAGCAGTGGTCCAAAAACAAGTTTGGAAACCAAAGGGTAGAATTGAAAAGTTAGCAGTTCCTGCTGCTAAGCAATCAGTTCCTGCTGCTAAGGGAAACAGGGCAAATGCTGTTAAGGCCTCAACATGTTGGATTCTAAAATCCAATGTTGCATCAACTATCCTTAAAAGATTGAATTACATTGATGCAAGAGGCAGATCCAAGTCAGTAATGTCTTGGATCCCCAAAAGAAACTAACACTCTTATTTATGTGCAGGAACATTCAAATGATCAGGAAGAGGATCAAGGATACTCAGATAGTAGATGTTCAAGGCACATGACAGGCAACAAGTCTTATCTCTCAGATTTTCAATCAATAGATGGAGGCTATGTTACCTTTGGAGGAGGTGTTGGTCGCAAAATTTCCGGTAAAGGTACCATTAAAACTGGAAATTTAAATTTTGAAGATGTGTTCTATGTAAAAGAGCTAAATTATAATCTTTTTAGTGTCTCACAAATGTGTGACAAAAAGAACAATGTTCTTTTCTGTGAGACTGAATGTCTTGTACTTTCTCCTGATTTTAAGATGCCTGATGAAAGTCAAGTACTTCTTAGAATTCCTAGAAAGGGCAACATGTACAGTGTAGACATGAAAAACATTGTTCCTAAAAAGAATTTAACTTGTCTTGTTGCAAAGGCCACATTGGATGAATCAATGAAATGGCATAGAATGCTTGGTCATATTAATTTCAAACCCATAAATAAAATTGTTAAGAATGGTTTGGTAAGAGGTTTACCTCACAAAATATTTCAAAATGATCAAACATGCATTGCTTGTCTAAAAGGCAAACAACATAAAACCACTTGTAAGCCCAAGATTTTTAACTCTATCAATCAATCTTTGTTTATGCTGCATATGGACTTATTTGGACCTGTTTCAGGGTTTTTGGAATGGAAATAAGTGAGAAAATCATTGAGATCCTTAAATAAATAAAAATGGCCGGTCAAAGGGGAGGGAATGGAGCACAAAATTCAGCCAACTTGAAGACTCAATCAAAGATTATGATTTGATTGCAATTTTCCTTATATAACATTTTTATAAATTAATATAAAGTTTCAAATGTATCTTAATAAAAAAAAATTTGGTTCTAGTAAGGGTCAAGTGAACTTTTAGGACAAGTAGAAATGTTGTATGATGTGTTATAAATTATTTTATTTCATATATGATTTATTCACCAAGGTTTTGAAATTTATTTGGCACTTAAAAGGCTTATAAATCAAAATTTTAGATTGTAGGGGCATTTTAGTCATTTTGCATATTTTAGATTTTTGGGTTTTACAACTCTTCCCCTCTAAAAGAAAAATTTCATCCTCGAAATTTGCAAAGAAGTAGAAAGGAAATGGAACAGAATCAAAATGGAGACATTCCAGGCGCCTTATCAGTAATCGAATAATCGCGACCAGAATTCAGAGGAGGAGGAAGATAATTCACCACAGGTGCCGGATCAGGACAATCCCTAACTCTATGCTCAGACGATCCGCATCTAAAACAAACACCGGAAGCCCTACGACAAGCTCCATAATGACTTTTCCCGCAAGTAACACAAATAGGAGTAGAAGACGAGTACTCAGATGATCTTCCCCGAGAATTCGATCCAGAACCCCGACTCTGCTGGTAACTCCAAGGAGACTGATCTCTCCACTGTCCCTGACTGTCGCTGCGCCCCCGACGATCTCTATCCTGCCTAGGAGCTGACCTCGAATCCCTACCTCGCTGATCACGATCCGCCCGATCTCGTGGCTCCAAACTCCTGGAAGACACACGGTTACCATCCCTATCACGCTTATTGAAACCATCACCATCACTATACAACATCTCAATGTTGCGAGCATCATTCACAACCGAAGCCACATCATAATGAGGCGTATTCATGATACGGTCCAATATCCATTTCTTCAACGCCCACTTGAATTGCTTAGCCTGACGGTAAGCATCCCCTGTAACCTCCGGCCCAACAAAACTGGCCAGTCTCATAAATCGCTGCATAAACTCCACAGTCGTCTCTCGGTCCCCCTGACGAATGTTCCCATACTCCCGCTCATATCGCTGCTGCTCAGCCACTGGAATGTACTGCTTATAAAAGATACCCATGAAATCCTCCCAAGTACAAGTCTCCTCAAAATCCTGCCCCTGAGACTGAGTATAAGCTGTCCACCAGCTCTGTGCATCGCCCTCAAACTTAAACGCAGCCAATCTCATCTTAAACTCATCTGGACAACCCAAAACTCTAAACATCTTCTCCATGTGGATAATCCAGTCTTCTGCCTCAGTGGGAACGGCAGCTGACTGGAAAGAGAGGGGCCTGAGCTTAGTGAACTTCTCTATCCATACATGAATACCCGTGGGTGGAGCACCTCCACCACCATTACCAGCTGGACCTGAACCACCACCTGTTGGTCCTGCACCACCACCTCCGGAAGAACCTGCCCTATTCTGAATGTTGTTGGTGATCTGGGTCACCAATTGAGGGAGTGCGTTTTGCAACGCTGCGGCGATCATGGCATCGAAATCGGGGGCATCGCTATGTCTTACCATCTGAACGATTTCGAAAATGATTAGAAAGATAGGAAAATAAGCACGAAGGAAAGACGAAACAGAATCCTAATGTCTACCCAAATCTCACCAGTCAAGTCTTAAGTCCTAAGGGTCAAATCCTAAGGTCCATAAGACTCACAGGCCATGATTTATGTACTACAGGTCGCAACCTGGGCTCTGATACCATAATTGTAACACCCCAACCCGGCAAGGGTAAAGGTGCCACATCACGGAGTCAAATCAGAGCATACATACATAATACACAGCGAAAGTCTTAAATAAAGTTCATTAAGGAAAGTCAAGTCAAACATAACTTGAAACAAATACATAAGTCCAGAAATAAGAAGTAATCCATAACATGAGGAAAATCCAAAGTCATAATAATGTCATAATATAAAAGGTGGTCATCTAAGGTAAAAGCTCCATCTAAACTCTCATCCCATCCAAAGCATAAACCCAAGCTCCTAGCTTAGATACCTGCCGCGAGAAAAGAAACGCGGCTGAGCTTAAAAAGCCCAGTGAACAGATATATATATACAATAAACGGGAATGAAAACAAAAGGAATTGAACAAACGAAGCATAATGAAAAAGATATAAATAAGGTACAAGAGTAAAGGTTTAGGACAGTCATCCACCACGAGCCCAGAAACAGAAACATCATATCCATGTAACCATATCAGAAATCCAGAGGGGATGCCTCTCAAGTAACCAGATAATATGAGGGGTGGCCTCATGTATCCAACAGAAATATATGGAGTAGCTAGCTCCCAGAACATGAAAGACGTGGATTGCACCCACTGTCAGTCACCAGAAATCAGATATATCAAATCATCACAAATCAGAACGAACCTAGGATGCATCCATTCGCCCCCCAGAACAAATCATATTGGCCATAACAGATATAAAATTTAGCGTGCATAACAGAATCAGAATGGGGACGGTGTAACCAAATCACTAGGGCTACACGCTAGTCATGCCAGTGGTGCATCACAGACACGGCCATGTTACCTTTATGGCTAGGGAACAAATTTTGGCTCGGGTATCAAACTGGGAGTCAAAGGTCAAAGGTCAAAGGTGCATATTATAATCAGGGTGTCATATCAGAAGGTTCAACATCAGAAGGTCAATATCAGAAGGTCAATATCAGAAGGTCAAATAATCCAAGTTCCATAGTAACAGTTCATTTAAAAAGTTTTCTAATTAAGAGTCCATTTAAAACAATCTTTTAATAATGGTCTTCATAAAAATGATCTTTCAAAACGGTTTTTCATAACGATAGTATTTTTAAATAGTTTTCATAAAAGTTAGTAAAATCCCAATTAAAAGAGTATTGTATCATATTTGTAAACATCATTTTAAAATAGCTTTTTCTCAACTCATTTCCAGGTCAGAATTAAAGAGGTTTTCACAGTCTAGGTCCATATCATAGGTCAAAGGTTCAAAGCAAGGAATCATAGCAAAGGTATCAAATCAGAGGCTAAACAGATCAGAACATGACAGAGATCATAGGAAAACTTACAGAGAAGGTCAGAATGTCTGTACCTTATTCCAAAAGCAAAACAAACTCAGAGATGAATAAGATGAAACAGAGTCAGGTCCTCTCCTTCTTCACACCTAGAGGGGTAGAAAAGAATTACAAACCTTTCCATTTTTAGTAGCTTTCCATTTTTAGTAAGTTTCTATTTTTAGAAAGTTTCCTTATTTAGAAGGTTTCCATAATTAGTAAGATTTCCATATTCTTATTTAGGATAAGTCATTATTAAATCATATTATGGCTTTAGGGTGAATTTTAACAAGTCACAAAAGTTTAGGGTTAAATATGACAAGTTTTCATATTCTAGGGTTTTAAATGAAAATATACCAAAGATGGAGGTTTAAATTGAAAAATATCATAATTAACTCATTCCAATCTTAAGTTATCCAGAATTACTCATTTAGTCCCTTAGATTTCATAATTTACATTTTATACCCTTGGAATTACATAAGTTACATTTTGAACCTTATGGTATTTATAATTACACATTAAACCCTTAATTTCCTAATTTTACACAATGAACACTTATTTCAACATGTTATACGAACACACCCTTAAATATTCACAATTTACACATCAAGTCCCTCGAGTTATCAAAGTTACATATTTAACCCTTTAATTTACAATTTCAACCTTTAATTATTAATAATTACATATTAAGACATTAAATTACCAAAATTGCACATAACCCCCTGAATATAATTTATTACTCAAATCAACCCTAAGTTTCCAGAATTTACATAATTAGTCCCTCTATTTTAATTATTTACTAAATCGAATTTAACTTTAATTAATTAACAAATTAAACCCTTTAAATATAAAATTTACACAAGAGACCCTCCTATTTCATTTTATACGATTTATATATGTCCCAAATAATATTCTAAAAATAACCCACAAGTTTTATAATTTACAAAACACCCCCTTATAAATTAAACACAAACCGTATAACACTTTTATTTACAAAACCCTAACCCTAAAAATACAAATCATTAGTAAATCATTATACCATCATTTAATCATCATTAAATAACCAGAAAAAAGCCCTAATTCCAAACCCTAAATCGAATTTCATTTTATTTCTTTTTCTTCTTGATTTTTTCTTAAATCCGGTTAAACAATTTAATCAAAAATAAATATTTTAGACCTTTAAAATTCGAAGTAACATTTTTCCCAGATTAATATGATCATATAGAGCCTAAATAAAATAAATATGAAGCCCATAAAATTCGTATGTAATTATTTAGGATTTATGCACGTTTTTAGGGTTAAATTTACAAATAATTCATAGAGCATGCATGGATCGAATTCAACATTTTTCATGATGTTTATAGGATGTAAGAAGCATGAGAAAAATACCAAACCAATTTTAGATCGAGTGGAAACAGGCGAACGAATTTGTGTCTATGCGGATGGGCAATTCGAACCAATAAATTCACCACGACTCCAATAGCTACTCCACGACCTTGGCATTATTTTTCACAGGTTATATATGATATGAGGGTCATGGGAAAAATAAGAAACAAATTTTATAGGGACCGAACAAAAGGATTTGGAATTTACCTCACAATTGCACTTCGACAATGAATTAATTCACGAGGATCAAAACAGGCTATGAACAAATCAAAACATATTTTCTTAGCTTCTATAGGTGTCAAGGAACTCTGGAAAAATGGGCTAGGGCTTGGGAAAAATTGGATTGAGTGTAGGCTAATTATTTTGTGTTTTAGGGTTTTTGGAATGGAAATAAGAGAGAAAATCATTGAGATCCTTAAATAAATGAAAATGGCCGGTCAAAGGGGAGGGAATGGAGCACAAAATTTGGCCAACTTGAAGACTCAATCAAGGATTATGATTTGATTGCAATTTTCCTTATATAACATTTTTATAAATTAATATAAAGTTTCAAATGTATCTTAATAAAAAAAATTTTGGTTCTAGTAAGGGTCAAGTGAACTTTTAGGACAAGTAGAAATGTTGTATGATGTGTTATAAATTATTTTATTTCATATATGATTTATTCACCAAGGTTTTGAAATTTATTTGGCACTTAAAAGGCTTATAAATCAAAATTTTAGATTGTAGGGGCATTTTAGTCATTTTGCATATTTTAGATTATTGGGTTTTACAACTCTTCCCCTCTAAAATAAAAATTTCATCCTCGAAATTTGCAAAGAAGTAGAAAGGAAATGGAACGGAATCAAAATGGAGACATACCAGGCGCCTTATCAGTAGTCGAATAATCGCGACCAGAATTCGGAGGAGGAGGAAGATAATTCACCACAGGTGCCGGATCAGGACAATCCCTAACTCTATGCTCAGACGATCCGCATCTAAAACAAACACCGGAAGCCCTACGACAAGCTCCATAATGACTTTTCCCGCAAGTAACACAAATAGGAGTAGAAGACGAGTACTCAGATGATCTTCCCCGAGAATTCGATCCAGAACCCCGACTCTGCTGGTAACTCCAAGGAGACTGATCTCTCCACTGTCCCTGACTGTCGCTGCGCCCCCGACGATCTCTATCCTGCCTAGGAGCTGACCTCGAATCCCTACCTCGCTGATCACGATCACGATCCGCCCGATCTCGTGGCTCCAAACTCCTGGAAGACACACGGTTACCGTCCCTATCACGCTTATTGAAACCATCACCATCACTATGCAACATCTCAATGTTGCAAGCATCATTCACAACCGAAGCCACATCATAATGAGGCGTATTCACGATACGGTCCAATATCCATTTCTTCAACGCCCACTTGAATTGCTTAGCCTGACGGTAAGCATCCCCTGTAACCTCCGGCCCAACAAAACTGGCCAGTCTCATAAATCGCTGCATAAACTCCACAGTCGTCTCTCGGTCCCCCTGACGAATGTTCCCATACTCCCGCTCATATCGCTGCTGCTCAGCCACTGGAATGTACTGCTTATAAAAGATACCCATGAAATCCTCCCAAGTACAAGTCTCCTCAAAATCCTGCCCCTGAGACTGAGTATAAGCTGTCCACCAGCTCTGTGCATCGCCCTCAAACTTAAACGCAGCCAATCTCATCTTAAACTCATCTGGACAACCCAAAACTCTAAACATCTTCTCCATGTGGATAATCCAGTCTTCTGCCTCAGTGGGAACGGCAGCTGACCGGAAAGAGAGGGGCCTGAGCTTAGTGAACTTCTCTATCCATACATGAATACCCGTGGGTGGAGCACCTCCACCACCATTACCAGCTGGACCTGAACCACCACCTGTTGGTCCTGCACCACCACCTCTGGAAGAACCTGCCCCATTCTGAATGTTGTTGGTGATCTGGGTCACCAATTGAGGGAGTGCGTTTTGCAACTCTGCGGCGATCATGGCATCGAAATCGGGGGCATCGCTATGTCTCACCATCTGAACGATTTCGAAAATGATTAGAAAGATAGGAAAATAAGCACGAAGGAAAGACGAAACAGAATCCTAATGTCTACCCAAATCTCACCAGTCAAGTCTTAAGTCCTAAGGGTCAAATCCTAAGGTCCATAAGACTCACAGGCCATGATTTATGTACTACAGGTCGCAACCTGGGCTCTGATACCATAATTGTAACACCCCAACCCGGCAAGGGTAAAGGTGCCACATCACGGAGTCAAATCAGAGCATACATACATAATACACAGCGAAAGTCTTAAATAAAGTTCATTAAGGAAAGTCAAGTCAAACATAACTTGAAACAAATACATAAGTCCAGAAATAAGAAGTAATCCATAACATGAGGAAAATCCAAAGTCATAATAATGTCATAATATAAAAGGTGGTCATCTAAGGTAAAATCTCCATCTAAACTCTCATCCCATCCAAAGCATAAACCCAAGCTCCTAGCTTAGATACCTGCCGCGAGAAAAGAAACGCGGCTGAGCTTAAAAAGCCCAGTGAACAGATATATATATACAATAAACGGGAATGAAAACAAAAGGAATTGAACAAACGAAGCATAATGAAAAAGATATAAATAAGGTACAAGAGTAAAGGTTTAGGACAGTCATCCACCACGAGCCCAGAAACAGAAACATCATATCCATGTAACCATATCAGAAATCCAGAGGGGATGCCTCTCAAGTAACCAGATAATATGAGGGGTGGCCTCATGTATCCAACAGAAATATATGGAGTAGCTAGCTCCCAGAACATGAAAGACGTGGATTGCACCCACTGTCAGTCGCCAGAAATCAGATATATCAAATCATCACAAATCAGAACGAACCTAGGATGCATCCATTCGCCCCCCAGAACAAATCATATTGGCCATAACAGATATAAAATTTAGCGCGCATAACAGAATCAGAATGGGGACGGTGTAACCAAATCACTAGGGCTACACGCTAGTCATGCCAGTGGTGCATCACAGACACGGCCATGTTACCCTCATGGCTAGGGAACAAATTTTGGCTCGGGTATCAAACTGGGAGTCAAAGGTCAAAGGTCAAAGGTGCATATTATAATCAGGGTGTCATATCAGAAGGTTCAACATCAGAAGGTCAATATCAGAAGGTCAATATCAGAAGGTCAAATAATCCAAGTTCCATAGTAACAGTTCATTTAAAAAGGTTTCTAATTAAGAGTCCATTTAAAACAATCTTTTAATAATGGTCTTCATAAAAATGATCTTTCAAAACGGTTTTTTCATAACGATAGTATTTTTAAATAGTTTTCATAAAAGTTAGTAAAATCCCAATTAAAAGAGTATTGTATCATATTTGTAAACATCATTTTAAAATAGCTTTTTCTCAACTCATTTCCAGGTCAGAATTAAAGAGGTTTTCACAGTCTAGGTCCATATCATAGGTCAAAGGTTCAAAGCAAGGAATCATAGCAAAGGTATCAAATCAGAGGCTAAACAGATCAGAACATGACAGAGATCATAGGAAACCTTACAGAGAAGGTCAGAATGTCTGTACCTTATTCCAAAAGCAAAACAAACTCAGAGATGAATAAGATGAAACAGAGTCAGGTCCTCTCCTTCTTCACACCTAGAGGGGTAGAAAAGAATTACAAACCTTTTCATTTTTAGTAGCTTTCCATTTTTAGTAAGTTTCTATTTTTAGAAAGTATCCTTATTTAGAAGGTTTCCATAATTAGTAAGATTTCCATATTCTTATTTAGGATAAGTCATTATTAAATCATATTATGGCTTTAGGGTGAATTTTAACAAGTCACAAAAGTTTAGGGTTAAATATGACAAGTTTTCATATTCTAGGGTTTTAAATGAAAATATACCAAAGATGGAGGTTTAAATTGAAAAATATCATAATTAACTCATTCCAATCTTAAGTTATCCAGAATTACTCATTTAGTCCCTTAGATTTCATAATTTACATTTTATACCCTTGGAATTACATAAGTTACATTTTGAACCTTATGGTATTTATAATTACACATTAAACCCTTAATTTCCTAATTTTACACAATGAACACTTATTTCAACATGTTATACGAACACACCCTTAAATATTCACAATTTACACATCAAGTCCCTCGAGTTATCAAAGTTACATATTTAACCCTTTAATTTACAATTTCAACCTTTAATTATTAATAATTACATATTAAGACATTAAATTACCAAAATTGCACATAACCCCCTGAATATAATTTATTACTCAAATCAACCCTAAGTTTCCAGAATTTACATAATTAGTCCCTCTATTTTAATTATTTACTAAATCGAATTTAACTTTAATTAATTAACAAATTAAACCCTTTAAATATAAAATTTACACAAGAGACCCTCCTATTTCATTTTATACGATTTATATATGTCCCAAATAATATTCTAAAAATAACCCACAAGTTTTATAATTTACAAAACACCCCCTTATAAATTAAACACAAACCGTATAGCACTTTTATTTACAAAACCCTAACCCTAAAAATACAAATCATTACTCAATCATTATACCATCATTTAATCCTCATTAAATAACCAAAAACAAGCCCTAATTCCAAACCCTAAATCGAATTTCATTTTATTTCTTTTTCTTCTTGATTTTTTCTTAAATCCGGTTAAACAATTTAATCAAAAATAAATATTTTAGACCTTGAAAATTCGAAGTAACATTTTTCCCAGATTAATATGATCATATAGAGCCTAAATAAAATAAATATGAAGCCCAGAAAATTCGTATGTAATTATTTAGGATTTATGCACGTTTTTAGGGTTAAATTCACAAATAATTCATAGAGCATGCATGGATCGAATTCAACATTTTTCATGATGTTTATAGGATGTAAGAAGCATGAGAAAAATACCAAACCAATTTTAGATCGAGTGGAAACAGGCGAACGAATTTGTGTCTATGCGGATGGGCAATTCGAACCAATAAATTCACCACGACTCCAATAGCTACTCCACGACCTTGGAATTATTTTTCATAGGTTATATACAATATGAGGGTCATGGGAAAAATAAGAAATGAATTTTATAGGGACCGAACAAAAGGATTTGGAATTTACCTCACAATTGCACTTCGACAATGAACTAATTCACGAGCATCAAACCAGGCTATGAACAAATCAAAACATATTTTCTTAGCTTCTATAGGTGTCAAGGAACTCTGGAAAAATGGGCTAGGGCTTGGGAAAAATTGGATTGAGTGTAGGCTAATTATTTTGTGTTTTAGGGTTTTTGGAATGGAAATAAGAGAGAAAATCATTGAGATCCTTAAATAAATGAAAATGGCCGGTCAAAGGGGAGGGAATGGAGCACAAAATTCGGCCAACTTGAAGACTCAATCAAAGATTATGATTTGATTGCAATTTTCCTTATATAACATTTTTATAAATTAATATAAAGTTTCAAATGTATCTTAATAAAAAAAATTTTGGTTCTAGTAAGGGTCAAGTGAACTTTTAGGACAAGTAGAAATGTTGTATGATGTGTTATAAATTATTTTATTTCATATATGATTTATTCACCAAGGTTTTGAAATTTATTTGGCACTTAAAAGGCTTATAAATCAAAATTTTAGATTGTAGGGGTATTTTAGTCATTTTGCATATTTTAGATTTTTGGGTTTTACATTAGTAGCCCAAGGGTACACACAAGAAGAAGGAATAGACTATGATGAGGTTTATGCTCCTGTAGCAAGGATTGAGGCAATTAGGCTTTTCTTAGCTTATGCTTCATTTTTAGGCTTCACAGTCTACCAAATGGATGTCAAGAGTGCATTTTTATATGGTAAAATTAAAGAAGAGGTGTATGTTTCACAACCTCCAGGCTTCATTGCCCAATTACATCCAAACAAAGTGTACAGAGTACTGAAAGCTCTATATGGCCTTCATCAGGCACCAAGAGCTTGGTATACAACACTAGCTTCCTACTTATTAGAAAATGGATTTCAAAGAGGAAAGATTGATCAGACACTTTTCATCAAACAGCACAAGAAGGATATTCTGTTAGTGCAGGTGTATGTGGATGACATTATCTTTGGATCTACAAGGAAAGATATGTGTTTAGAATTTGAGAAGCTTATGAAAGATAAGTTTCAGATGAGTTCTATGGGAGAACTTACATTCTTTTTGGGTTTGCAAGTTAAGCAATCATCTGAAGGCATATTTATTAGTCAAGACAAATATGTTGCAGAGATACTTAGAAAATTTCAATTTGCTGATTCAAAAATAGCAAGCACACCAATGGACTCTGAGAAGCACCTTCTGAAAGATGAAGATGGAGAGAGTGTAGATGTACACACTTACAGATCTATGATAGGCTCTTTGATGTACCTTACATCATCTAGACCTGATATCATGTTCCCTGTTTGTGTTTGTGCAAGATTTCAAGTTACTCCAAAGGTTTCTCATTTAACTGCAGTCAAGAGAATTTTTAGATATCTCAAAGGTCAACCAAGGTTGGGTATATGGTATTCTAGAGAATCTCCTTTTGACTTGGTAGCATATTCGGATAGTGATTATGCTGGTGCTAGCTTGGACAGAAAGTCAACAACTAGAGGATGTCAATTCCTTGGGTGTAGACTTGTCTCACGGCAGTGTAAGAAGCAAACAAGTGTGGCAAATTCAACAACTGAAGCTGAATATATAGCTGCTGCAAGTTGCTCTAGTCAAGTTCTATGGCTTCAAAACCAACTTCTTGATTATGGGTACAATTTCTTAAACACTGTTATTCATATTGATAATAGTAGTACAATTTGTATTATTAAAAATCCAGTGCAACATTCTAAAACAAAATACATTGAAATTAGACATCACTTTATAAGAGACTGCAATGAGAAAAAGTTAATTCAAGTTCTTAAAGTTGCTTCAGAACACAACTTTGCAGATCTGCTAACAAAAGCTTTTGATGTTTCAAGGTTTCAGTACTTGGTAGCAAGTATTGGAATGCTTAATCTTTAAATTTTCAATATAATGTGTTTTTGTAAATAAATTTTTGTTACTGCTGATGGATTTATCTAATACTGCTGTTATTACAAAAGTTTGTGCTAAAAGTACAAATTTAAATTGTGTTATTCATACAGTTGGTCTTATGATTATTCTAATGCAAGACAAGTACTTTGTACTTTGTTCTTTTGGTTTTAGACTAACAACTTCAGGTATGAATATGTGAACACAAAGGAAATTGCAAGTGAAATGGAAGCAGCAAAATGAGAATATTAGTTGCTACATAATACGTTTATGATGGACTGAGTTTGGGATTTTAAAACTCCTTAAAACTACTTTCTTGAAACCTAGTTATGATATTTCACATTGAATTGATGACTTAGTTGATCAGATAGTAACTGATGCAACTCACTTTCTATCATTTTATACTTTTAAGTATAATGTGCAAGTCTAAGGACATCTGATAGAAAGAACAGCTAGTAAAAGTGAATCTAACACTTGTGTTAGAGGTAACAATTACTATGAGCTGGAAACCCTGTCAAGAAAGCCTTTTGAATAGGTTTATCTTTACACAGGCAGTTATTTATAACTGAAAAACATTGGTGCTCACACAACCAGAGGTTGCTTTAAACCAAAATTTTGATTAAGTGTCTGTTATACACTTGATCACTTCAAAATGGTTGAAAGTAGTATGATTTTTTAATTCTAAAATCATGAACATACTGCTAAGTCAAATAATTTCTTAAACGAGGATTTTCAAGAGATTCACAAAAACCATCCATTGATGGATCATGAATCAAATGTCTAATGAATCACCTCTCATAGGAGTTAACACACCTAGAAGTGATGAGGGCAGTAACTTAAACTCTTAAGGAATTGATGGCTTCATGTACAACATTGTCTGACAACAAGTTCTAACTGATGAATCAGATGATAAGGAAAGAGATATTTTGGTACATAGTGAGATCTTCCAAACAAGGGGAGGAAACAAAAGTTATTTGTATCTCAGGGGAGGTAACAATCTCAGGGGAGGAAATAATAGCCCAGAAAAGGAAGATAATCCAATAAAAGGAAGGAGAAGACAAGAGCATACAAGATGATGTGGAGGTTGAAAATGACAAGAATAGAGCTTATTCTGGAGTATTATATATATTCAGAAGGGATGAAGCATTCCAAAGGAGAAAGTTCTATCTAGGTCAAACGAAGAAAAGTTTCAATTTCACTTGCAAAGACATGCTGATAGATGATTTCACTTGTTGAAACAAGCATCCAAGATACACAGCATCATTGCCTCTTATAATTCCTCCATCCAAGGAAATTGCACCATCTTTTAGTCCAAGATTGGAGCAATGTGTTGATATTGTTAAAGTCAAAGAACAAAGCAGATGAATTACTGAGAAGATATTCAATCTTGAAGAACAGAAGTGTTTGAAAGATCTTCAATCCATAATTTAATTCAGAAACATGTTGAAATGGATTCACATGTTTAGGGGAGGATTGTTGGGAATTAAATATTCAAGAAGTTAAATATCGGGTTCTAATCAAAGAAATACTCTAAGTGTGATTCTGCTGCTAGTGCATTTGGTTCCTGTTGTTAATGTTGTTCCTGCTGCTAGAACATTTGATCCTGCTGCTAGTGATAAATGATTCTGCTGCTAGGCTTAGCATTCTGCTGCTGTTGATCCTGCTGCTAATGATACTTGTTCCTGCTGCTAGCGATAAGTCATTGCTGCTGCTAATGAACATTCTGCTGCTGAGTGGATAAGATTGAAAAGATATTTATTGTATTTTGGTCAACAATATACGGTAGATAATATCTTACCCCATGTGCTTAGTTAACAAGTTGTGTACACAGATACATGTTGTATCTTATGTACTGACACACTAAAGAGATAAGTTAACAAAGTAAGTCGGCTAAGACTTTAAGCAATATTGTAATAGATCTCTTGGACTATAAAAGAGATCTTAGACTAGTGATATAAGTGTCCATGCATATGTTATTTTTGAAAGAACTCATAACTGTTAGATAAGAACAAACACAAATATATCACAAGTTAGAAAAACTTAAGATTCAAGGTTGTAACCCTAGTGATATTTCAAGATCACTCGTATTATTATTATTAATAATATTGAATCATTTGGTGATAATCTTTATGTGTTAATTGCTAACTAACAAATATAACAATTCCATTTCCATAACATACACAACCTTCTAAGTTTGGTTGAGTGAATTCCGCACACTTAATCATATTAACACAACATATCATACACACAAAGTCACAAGGTTTAACCACCTTAACCGTGTGTCGAACCCTAACAAGTGACGATAGTGAAGACGAAGAATATGCAATGGCCGTAAGAGAGTTCAAGAAATTTTTCAAGAGACGAGGAAGATTCACAAGATAACCACGAGATGAAAGAAGATCGCTTCAAAGAAATAGGAATGATAACTACGGGAAAAGAAAGTGCTTTAGATGTGGAAGCCAAAACCATCTCGTTGGCGAATTTCCGAAGCCACCGGGTTATGATTACCAAAACGCCTTTGTTAGCGGAGCATGGAGTGATAGCGACAAAGATGAAGCAGAAAAAGTAAACGACGAAAAATGTCTTGTAGCTCAAGCCACCGATGAAATATGTCTAGGAATAAATTTGGAGCCCGACGAATGGATTAAGGATAGTGGATGCTCGAAGCACATGACGGGGAATCGCAAGCTATTTTCCTCCTACAAGGCATACAACGGAGGTAATGTTATTTTCGGTAGTGACTTTCGTGGTAAAATCATTGGCAAAGGTACGATCTCTCAAGACTCCCTAACTATTGAAAATGTTGAGCATGTAGATAATTTAACATACAACTTGCTTAGTATAGGACAAATATGTGATAATAAGTGTAGAGTTACCTTTACCGATAGAGATAGCGAAATAGTTAAAGACGGAAAGGTTATAGGTAGAGGAATTAGGAAAGGTGGTGTATATGTCATGAAACTAGGAAATAAACCGGAAGATAAAATATGTCTAGCAACCTTAGATGAAAACTCCACTTTGTGGCATAGGAGATTAGGTCACGCGAACATGCAACAAATACAATCCCTAGCCTCTAAGGAATTAGTTAGAAACTTGCCAAATCTAAGATATGATCGACACTTTTGCGATGCGTGTAAAATAGGAAAACAAGCACATGCTAGTCACAAAGCTAAGAATATAGTCTCCACTACTAGATGCCTAGAATTATTACACATGGACCTTTTTGGTCCATCCGCTATGCAGAGTTATGAAGGTAACCGTTATACCTTGGTAATTGTAGACGACTATTCACGATACACGTGGACTAGATTTTTAAGTGATAAAACCGAAGCCTTTAATAAGTTTGAAATATTTAGTAAAATGATTCAAAACAAATCAGGATGTTCCATAGTATCTATTAGGATGGACCATGGTCGGGAATTTGATAACGAAGTGCAGTTCGGAAAATATTGTGATTTAAATGGAATATCTCACAATTTCTTCGCTCCTCGCACTCCACAATCAAATGGGGTAGTAGAAAGAAAGAATCGTTCCCAACAAGAAATGAGTAGAACAATGCTAAATGAACAATCTATCCCACAAAAATTTTGGTGTCACGCCGTAGATACATCAACATATATAATAAATAGAGTCTCAATTAGGAGAATTTTAGGAAAAACCCCATATGAATTATTAAGAGGTAGAAAACCTAATCTAAATTACTTTATGGTATTCGGGAGCAAATGTTTTATTCTCAATACAAAAGACTACCTTACTAAGTTTGATCCTAAGTCGTACGAAGGAACTTTTCTAGGGTATTCGCAAAATAGTAAAGCCTATATAATACTTAATAAACACACTATGAAAGTAGAAGAATCCTTGAATGTAACATTTGATGAAACTCCACCACCACCTAAAAAATTGCCTCTAGAAGATGATGACCTAGTTGAAGAAGAAGCTATTGAGGTTAGTAAAATTAAACCCTTAGGTGATAATAATGAAAACATAACACTAGGAGAAACGAAATAGTAAATATTAAGGAATCTAAATCACATCCAATAGATAATATAATAGGAAGCCTAAATCAAAGAACCCTTAGATCACAAGCTCAAGATAAAAATAACTTCTTTTGTTTTCTCTCAACAATAGAACCTAAGAATATAAATGAAGCCTTAAAATATGAAAGTTGGGTTATGGCCATGCAAGAGGAACTAAACCAATTTAAGACAAATGATGTTTGGGAACTAGTCCCAAATCCCATTAATATGACCATCATAGGAACTAAATGGGTATATAGAAATAAGTTAGATGAAAATGGAATTGTTACTAGAAACAAAGCTAGGTTAGTCGCCCAAGGTTATAATCAACAGGAAGGAATTGATTATGACGAAACTTATGCCCCCGTAGCTAGGTTAGAATCTATAAGAATACTCCTTGCCTATGCATGTGCCCTAGACTTTAAGTTATTTCAAATGGACGTGAAAAGTGCATTCCTTAACGGTTTTATCAATGAGGAGGTATACGTGGCACAACCTCCAGGATTCATTGACTTCGCAAAACCTAATTATGTTTATAGACTCAAGAAAGCTTTATATGGACTCAAACAAGCTCCCAAGGCTTGGTATGATCGATTAAAAGCATTTCTTATTAAACATGATTATTCCATGGGAATGGTAGATAACACTCTTTTCACGAAAAAGAAAAGCCCAAATCTCATCATTGTCCAAATATATGTCGACGACATTATATTTGGATCGACTTGTCAGGATATGTGTGATGAATTCGCCAAAATCATGCATGATGAGTTTGAGATGAGTATGATGGGTGAACTAAATTTCTTCCTAGGATTACAGATAAAACAATTAGAAGATGGAATATTCTTTAATCAATCTAAGTACATTAAGGAAATGCTTAAGAAATTTGGACTAGAAGACTCTAAGCCTATGAAAACACCGATGTCCACAGAAGTAAAACTCACAAGAGATGAAGAAGGTGAGTCCGTAGAAAACACTAAGTATAGAGGGATGATAGGTAGTTTACTATACTTAACGGCAAGTAGACCGGATATCATGTTTAGTGTCTGCCTTTGTGCTCGCTTTCAAGAGGATCCCAAAACCTCTCACCTAGAAGCGGTTAAGCGTATCTTCCGATACATTAAAGGCACTATACACTTAGGATTATGGTATCCTAAGGGATCCGGCATAGAAACCATTGTCTATGCGGATTCGGATCATGCGGGAGACTACGTGGATAGAAAGAGCACTAGTGGCATTTGCACGTTCATGGGATGTTGTCTAACATCCTGGTTTTCGAAGAAGCAAACCGCTCTTGCTATTTCTACTACAGAAGCCGAATACGTAAGCGCTGGAAAGGCATGTCAACAAGCACTATGGATGAAACAAGCTCTCGTAGATTATGGCATTAGGTTAGATAATATCCCAATTATGTGTGATAACAAAAGTGCTATAGACTTAAGTAAGAATCCCGTTCAACACTCTAGGACTAAACATATAGAAATACGTCACCACTTCCTTCGCGATAACGTTCAAAAAGGAAACA
Source organism: Artemisia tridentata subsp. tridentata (assembly GCA_021014915.2). Lineage (NCBI taxonomy): Eukaryota > Viridiplantae > Streptophyta > Magnoliopsida > Asterales > Asteraceae > Artemisia > Artemisia tridentata. The sequence goes on along the minus strand of CP139507.1, from coordinate 162,731,106 downwards.
TATTTATAGAAAAGGTTGCATCAAAAGATAACTTAGCGGACATATTCACTAAACCCCTTAAGCGCGAACTCTTTAACCACTTACGTTTAGGCCTAGGAATGATGGAACAAATTGACTGAATTTTTTGCACTTTTGGTAATTTTTCTTATCGTCAGATGGGCGGCCCCCTTAATTCATAAAGGCGCCCCCCCTTAATTTTAAGGGGACCGCCCATGTATTTAAGGGGATCGGCCATCTGTCAGAAAATAAAATTTTTCTTTTCTTCTTCTCATCTGTGTCTAGGAATCTATTTTGCACAAAATTAAAGATTGGGAAACACTTCTATTTTTGCATAAACATATTTATATACAAAACCCAATCTATTTTATTTAAATCATTCTCACATCTAGGATAACACATGAAAATCATTTTCCTTGCATTGTTGAATAATGCTAAAAATATTTTTCTTTCATGCATAAAATCTCACATGAATTGTCAAAATATATAACCTAATATATATCTTTGATATTCATAAATTGAGCAAAATCAAATAAAGGAGACTTTGGATTGTTTCTTAGGATTTTTTTTACATTTAGGAGTCGAAACAATTACATCTCCACATTTGTTGCATATGGGCACACACTAGAACACATTTGTTCCATCACCAATTCCGTGTTAGCTTCTAAGTGCCCTTAGTCTAGTAACCTTGCCTTATATGATTACTTGCCTTAATATTGATTAATTACTAGATAGAAGTTCTTGCTTGCTTATGTGTTTAATTAATATGTATTGCATGCATAATTATTAGTATATTATATGCTTTATTGCCTCAAAGAGTGGGACTTGCCTAAAACAAAAAGCTCAAAACATAGCCCTCCTTACCTATTTCTGCAGAAAAACTCATTTCTGGAACTCAGAATGACACCAGATGGGCGGCCCCCTTAATTCATAAGGCGGCCCCCTTAATTATTAAGGGGACCGACCCTAATTAAGGGGACCGTCCATCTGTAGGACGAGTTCACAGAATCTTTTTCTGCTTTTTAGCCAATTTCATCCTACACTTCCCTAAATTCACAAACATATTCTGTCATGATCACCCCAACAAGTTTATCCATCCTTAATCACATCAATCCTCCACTATAAATAACCCCATTCCTCACCATATTCACTCATCCCATCATGTCTTCTCCCATCAACCCAAAACCAAAAACCTCAAAGCTAGCAAGGATGACCATGAAACCCGGGTGGAAAAGAAAACCTCACCCTCACAACAAGTCCATCACTAATGGTGTGACTAGACAACCAACACCTCCATCCACTTTCATTCCCAACTACTCTCCAAGATCTCAACATCATTCCATTGAACCATTTCACAATCCCTATCATGTTGGCCAAACATCCACATTCATTCCAAACTACACTTCTAAACCTAAAACCAACTTCCATGAAACCTTCGAAAATACTCATCATTTTGGTCAACCATCAACCAAATTTCATCCATTCCCACCAAATGATCACATCCACATTCCCTCGGAAAGGCAAAAGTTTCATGAAGAGCTCAACCAAATCCACGATCTTAGTGATCTCCTTGCTATGCATCTTGCACAACGCAACAAGGGACAACCTCCATCCTCACCCTACTCAAATTGCTTACCCCACTCTCTCAACTTAGATCAAGTCACAAACCACACCCACTATTGCCCTTGTTGCATCTTCCTTCAAAAACAAATTCTCCACTTAAGTGAAGATATTTCTTGGATCGAATATCTACTCACTCGTCCTCATCCTATTCCTCCCCTAAACCGATACAACATTGTTAGATCCACTTCATCCGCTCCATTTCCCTCACCATCAAATAACTAAGCCCTATTCCCATGCTTTCCGCCCCAAAATAAAAACCCTCACCCTTTTGTGTCGCAAGCAAGTCCAATCGCTCTCTTTGGCAATATTAGGACCATTAGTATTTTTTTTTTGTAACCTTTATGTTTTAAGCATATTGTGTGATGTAATGATGATTCATGTGATCATCTTGAATGAATGAATAAGATTAGTTGTTTGTTCTAAATATTTTTGCTATGCATATATATGTCTTGTGTTCTTAACTTGTTTTTGCAGCCAAGATTTCCATAGCTCGTCTCCTTGGTGCCCTCAAACGAGGGGGAGCACACATCAAGGGGGAGTTCTCGTCCCGACAAATTTCATATCTAAAACTTGTCGGCATAACCTTTTTGATTCTACAAAAAGGGGGAGAAATAGATGTGACTCACTAAATACTTGTCTAAAAACTAATTTTTCAATTTAATGAGTCTAGATTTTGTAATCATCAAAAAGGGGGAGATTGTTGATATAAATAATGCCTAAACACGTTATTAATATTTTTCGATATCTCTACGTTTTGATAATCACAAAATGCAAAATCATTAAACGAAAAGTTATGACGTAAACAAGTATTTAGTTGTAAATATCTATTTTAACAACTCAATCACTTAAGGTATGAATAAACAAATGCTTAATGCATTATATGATCAAAGGAACATTTTCTTAAACACTAGATTTTTTATAAAATGTCCAAAACATTTTATATCTTTTAGAAAAACATTTTTGGTAATAAATAAAAAGGTTTAATTCATTATAAATTTATGAATTCAAATTTTCAACCAAAATTAGTAAAAATGTTCCAGAAAAACCTTCTCCACAAAAAGACAAATCTGGGCAATGGTTCAGTTGGGCGGCCCCATTAATTATACTAGGCGGCCCCCTTAAAATTAAGGGGATCGGCCCCCTATTTAAGGGGACCGCCCTGCTCCTCCAGCTGTCCAGATTTGCCTATAAATACTGGACTTTCTCTGGACTTTTTCCTCACCTTTTGCACCTCAAACTTTCTGTTCTAAATCTCTTCTTCTATCTTTCTAAATCCTTTGATCATATATTCTTAAGCTTTTGTTTCAAGTGATCCAAAGCTTCAACCTCTCAAGTGCAAAAGAAGAATACTTCTATCCTTCAAGACAAGAAGTATTACAACTTGGTGTATCTCTTCCATCCAAGTTGTTGGTGTATCATAATTGTAAATCATTCATTTATTTGTATAAGTTGTGAATACTTGTTAGATAGGTGTGAGCATAGTTGGTTAGGCTAGATTAGTGTGTAAGTAGTGAAGGTGTGAAGAAGTAGAAGAGTACATAAGTAGTGTAGAAGTTGTGAAGCCGTCGTGAAGAAGTTGTGAAGCCGGTGTGAAGAAGTTGTGAATAAGTTGTGTGAAGTTGTGAGATTGGTTCTAGCTACGATTAGAACTCGACATTTAGCTTTGTGTCGTTAAACCGGTGTAAGCGAAAGTTGTGTAAGGTTTTCTCCGCCATAAGGGAGCTTGTTGATATAGTGAAGAAAACTCTCGAGTTAGGTGCTCGGGGAGTGGAGTAGGGCAAGGAAGGTGTCCTTGTAGCCGAACCACTATAAATCCTTTGTCTCGCGGTTAGATCTTTCCATCTCTATCTTTCATTTCATTTCATTACTTTACTTGCATTGTTAATTTAGATCTACTTATATTTGTTCATATTGTTTAAGAGTTGAGTTCACATAAATTCGAATCTAAGTCTTAAAAAGTAAACAAAGTTTTTAATAAAAATTAAAAAGACGTAAAACTATTCACCCCCCCCCCTTCTAGTTTTCCACAAACTTGACGAGTTGATCGGCAACTTGAAAGTCTACGAAGCAATAATAAAGAAAGACTCCGAGATGGTCAAAAGAAAAAGAGAGCAAAGCAAGTCAATTTCATTGAAAGCTAGAAAGGAATCTACTGAGGAGGATATCTCAACCTCCGAAAGTGATGACGAAGAATATGCCATGGCCGTAAGAGACTTCAAGAAATTCTTCAAAAGACGAGGAAGATTCGTTAGACAACCACATGATGAAAGAAAGGCATTCCAAAGAAACAAAGACGACAAAAGTAGCAAGAGCGAAAGGAAGTGCTTCAAATGCGGTGATCCAAATCATCTCATCGGAAAATGCCCAATGTTGTCAAGGGATCAAAATCAAAAGGCGTTCGTTGGAGGAGCATGGAGTGATAGCGATGAAGATGAGAAAGAAACAACAAAGGATGAAAAATGTCTTATAGCCAAGGCATCCAATGAGGTACTTTCCGAAACCAAATACTTTAGTGACAAAAATCAATCATTAGACGAAAAAGACCTAGATAATGAATATAATAGGTTATGCAAATTAGGTCAAAAAGTCATGGCTAAAAATAAATCACTAAAACATATTAATAATCGATTAGAAAATGAAGTACTCGAATTAAAAATTAAACTACAACATTTAGAAAAAGGAAAAGAAGTTTTTATAGAATGTAAAACATGTCTTGAGGTCAAAAATGAAAACGAAAAACTTAAAGATGAAATTTCCAAACTTGACAAGTTTAAAAATAGTAGTAACTCACTCAAGAAAATAATAAGTGTTCAAGGAACTTCGGGAGATAAAACCGGTCTAGGATTCAACTCAAATAATGTTTCAACTAGTTAAAATAAAAATGTAAAGTTTGAATGTCAATCTAGTAAACAAAAACCATTAGAGTCAAAACCTAAGTATATACTTATAAAAGATAGAAAAATACCTATTGCGAGTGATGAGGAAGTAAAAAGTTTTTATAAACCATCATTAAAAGCCAAAACCGGATTTTCTAAACCGAAATTAAGATCTAAAACTCCACCTCCAAATAGACCAAATAATCCTCATCCTCGGTCTAAAACCCCTCAACCTAGAAGAAATCAAGGTAGACAAAACTTTCCTAATAATAATAATCACCCAATGTGGAATTATTCACTTCAACCAAGTTTCAACCCTTGGGGAATACTTTCACCATACATGCAAATACAAACCACGTTTGGTTCAAATAATTTTGGACAAATGGGACAATTGGGACCAAGTGGCTAAATCATCACTCATTGAATAATTCGGAAACTCATCTATGTTTGGCTTCCATAAGTCATTATGACACCTTGAAGCGTTTGAAGAAAAATCTACTGAAGACTAAAATGTACGCTTTCCTTTTAAGTTTATTGTTATAATATATGCTTAGATTAATGACTAGTTATTTCATGCCTATTTAGCTCATAATGCCTAGTTATATATATACACATAATAACTTATATGAATCTACTTAGAACCTAGAATCACTTGTTCTTTTCCCTTTGGCCCTCTTAAGCTATAACGTTTAAAATGGAAATCTTCTATGTCCACTATTAGAAAACTCATGGTGATGAAGTGAAATGAGTTAAGTGGATTAATCATTAACATAGAAGTAATATTAGATTTCTCGCGTTAGAAAACTATGGATGAAACAAGCTCTCGTAGACTATGGCATCAAGTTAGATAAGTGTGCGACAACAAAGGAGCTATAGGTGTTAGGTTATACCCCATTCAACACTCTCGCATCAAACATATAGAATTTCGTCATCACTTCCTTATGACCATAGGATATGTAGAAAAGGGTAGCATGTGACAATAGCCTTAACCAATTCCCTTGAGCATGAGATCTTTAACAACCATTTTTTTTAAATCTAGGATTAATGGTATTTGTTGTCAAAAATCTAGTATCTTTAAAAATATACAGAAACTTCACATTTTGGAAAAATGATTTTTTAGAAGACTATTTCACTTTTCTATTAACATGTTTTACTATCTCATTTTTCTTCTTAATCTATGTCCATAATTCTGTTTCGATCAAAGTCAAAGATTGGGAATTTTTTTTTCTTACCCATTCTTCATAAACACATTTTGAAATAAAACCCAATCTATTTTATTCAAATAACTTTAACATCTACATAAAAACCCACTTTCAAACATTGTTGAATAATGCTAAAAACATTTCTTTAAATCATGCATGGTGATCTCATATTTGTCATCTATATTTATGTACATGACATTTATAAGTGAACTAAGTCAAATCAAGCGGACCATGGTTTGTCTATTAAGATTTTGTTTGTAACAAGTCTAGAAGTCCATGCTATCTTAAGTTCCCATTTATTGCACATAGGCACACATTAGGATCCATCAAATAGTTCATTAATCTTCCCACTTACATATAATTAAGAAAATACTTGGTGTAGTTTATTGTTTCCTAGTCCATATATATTACTTGCTTGATGAGTATGTTTACATGCTAGATGAAATTACTTGTTTGCTTAATCTCTTTAATTAACATGTTTTGCATAAATATCTATTAAATGCTTAATTGCCTCAAAGAGTTGGACTTGCTTGAAACTAAACCCAAAAACACAACCCTTTCTACAATTTTCTGCCAAAAACCCATTTCCAGTAATCTGGGAACCAACAGATGGGCGGCCCCCTTAAATCATAAGGCGGCCCCCTTAATGTTTAAGGGGACCGGCCATCTGATGGTCGAAGGTGCTGTTTCCTTTTCTATTTTTAGCCCATTTCATCCTAAACCTTCCAAAATTCACAAACATATCTTATTCCAATCCATCCAACAAATTTTATCCATTCTTTAATCCCATCAATCCTACACTATAAACACTCCCATTCCTCATAATCTTCCATCATCTCATCATGCCATCTCCCATCAAACCAAAGCCAAAAACCTCAAGGTTAGCAAGGATAACCGAAAAACCCGTTTGGAGAAGAAAACCTAACCCCCGAAACAAGTCCATCTCAACAAATGATGTGGCTAAACAAACAATACCTCCACCCACATTTGTTCCCAACTATACTCCCAATCCTCCAGCTCATTCCAATGAACCCTTTCACAAACCTCATCATAATAACCAACCATCCATCTTTACTCCCAAAAATATACCTTCATCTCATCCATATGATTCACATGAAGAGCATGATCAATCCCAAAACAATAATCCCAATCTCATTCACAACACCTCACATCTTATTCAACCTACCAATGTACCATCCAAAACACTCACCACTCTTGGAATATCCTCTTCTTCCATATCTCCATCCTCATTCACTCATGATTACCCAAACTCAAAAATGTCTCCACCACCAAAAGTATCACCACCACTTCCTACCAACTCACATGCTACTTCTATGTTGCATATCCAAACATCCATCCAAAATAAAAACCACACTCCACCATCATCGCCTTCTTCCGAACACTTGAAGTTCATTGAAGAACTTAATGAAGCCCATGAGCTTAGTGCTCTTCTTGCTTTACACCTTGCTGGATCAACTTCCTTCTAGCTCTTCTTCATCACAAACTAACCTCAACCTCCACCTTCGTTCCAAACTACAAATCTCAACCTTAAACTGACCTCATTGAAACCTTTCAAAACCCTCATCATATTGGTCAAACATCCAACTTTACTTCCAAATACACACCCCAATGTCATCCACTTCCACCAAATGACCAAATCCACATTCCCACGAAAAAGGAAAAGTTTCGTGAAGAGATAAACCAAATCCATGACCTCCTTGCTATGCACCTTGCACAATGCAACAAGGGCTAACCTCCATCCTCAATCCTCACCCTACTCAAATTGCTTACCTCACCCCCACAACTTGAATCAAGTTGATAATCATGTCAACTATTGTCCTTGTTGTGTCCTTCTCCAAAAACAAATCATTGCCTTAAATAAACATTTCACTTGGATTGAGTAACTTCTTACTAGATCTCATCCAACACTTCCACTAGCACAACACTCTAACCCTCAATCAACCGATTCCGCTTCAAACTCTCCACCTCCAAACTCTCCACCTCCAAAAATATACCTCTATTAATCAGACATCCTTACCCTCACTCAACCACTTTCATCCCAAACACTCTACCATCAAATAAAATAATTCAAGCTCTTGTGTTGCAAGCAAGTCCGATGGCTCTCTTTGGCAAATTAGGACCTTTTTACTTGTTGTATGTTTTAAACATAATAAATGTTTCACATAATCATTTTGATTTAATGAATGTCTTGCTATGTGTTCTTAATATTTGTTTGCCATGATTGTTGTTTTTATATTCCATATTTTGCTATGTATGCTTGTGCTTCTAATATTTTTCTTGCAAGTATTCCATATCTCGATTTCTTGATGCCCTCAAACGAGGGGGAGCTCTAGTTTCCGTCAAAATTCTTAGTTGAATATAGTCGGCATAACCTTTTTGATTCTACAAAAAGGGGGAGAAGTGAATATAACTCACTAAATACTTGTCCAAAAATAATGTTTTGGATTTAATGAGTTTAAGTTTTGTAATCATCAAAAAGGGGGAGATTGTTGATATAAATAATGCCTAAAAACATTATTAATACTTCTTGATATCTCTATGTTTTGATAATCACAAAATGTAAACTCATTAAACATAAACTTATTAAATAAACAAGTATTTAGTTGTAAATATTCATTTCTACAACTTAATCACTTAAGGTATGAATAAACAAATGCTTAATGTTTTATATGATCAAAGGAACATTTTCTTAATCACTAGAATTTTTATAAAATGTCACAAACATTTTATATCTTTTAGAAAATCATTTTTGGTATTTAATAAAAATGTTTAATCCATTATAAATTTATAAATTCAAATTTTCAACCAAAAATGGCAAAAATGTTCCAGAAAAACCTTCTCCACAAAAAGACAAATCTGAGCAACGTTCGGGTAGGGCGACCCCCTTAATTTTACTAGGCGGCCCCTTAATTTTAAGGGGACCGCCCCGCTCCTCTAGCTGTCAGAATCTGCCTATAAATACTGGTTCATCCCTGGACTTTTTCCTCACCTTTTGCACCCCAAACCTTCTGTTCTAAATCTCTTCTAATCTTTCTAAATCCTTTGATCATATATTCTTAAGCATTGGTTTCTAAGTGATCCAAGCTTCTACCATCCAAGTGCAAAAGAAGAATACTCCTTCAACAACTAGAGAAGAAGTATTGCAACTTAGTATCATCTTGCTACCTAAGTTGTTTGTGTAATCATTCATTCATTTGTGTATAAGTTGTGTATATTTGTTAGATAGGTGTGAACATAATTGTTTAGGCTAGATTTGTGTGGTAGTAGTGAAGTTGTGAAGAAGTTAAGGTGTGTAAGTAGTGAAGGTGTAAGGAAGTAGAAGAGTATATAAGTAGTGCTAGGTTGTGAAGTAGTTGTGAAGCCGTCGTGTAGAAGTTGTGAAGCCGTCGTGTAGAAGTTGTGAAGCCGTCATGAAGAAGTTGTGAATAAGTCATGAAGAAGTCGTGTAGAAGTTGTGAGATTGGTTCTAGCTACGATTAGGACCCGACATGTAGCTTTGTGTCATTAAACCGGTGTAAGCGAAAGTTGTGTAAGGTTTTCTCCGCCATAAGGGAGCTTGTTGACATAGTGAAGAAAATTCTCGAGTTAGGTGCTCGAGGAGTTGAGTAGGGCAAGGAAGGTGTCCTTGTAACCGAACCACTATAAATCCTTTGTCTCGCGGTTCGATCTTTCCATCTCTATCTTTCATTTCATTTCATTACTTTACTTGCATTGTTTATTTAGATGTACTTATATTTGTTCATATTGTTCAAGAGTTGAGTTCAAATAAATTCGAATCTAAGTTTTCAAAAGTAAACAAAGTTTTCATAATAAAATTAAAAAGACGTAAAACTATTCAACCCCCCCCCCCTTCTAGTTTTCCACAACCTTGGTGAGTGACTAACAAAGTTTTTCAAATATCTTTTGCCGTATTACACATGAAAATTCTTTCAAATTCCTTTTTAGGCAAAGCATTGTAAATCATCATTTTTGGCTAATTTTCTTTTAAGTTCATCACTTTGTTTATTATAAGGAACTATTTCATCCCTTTTAGTTTCCGGATTCTTTTGAATTGGTTGAAAGTCACCCTCGGTAATAACATGCCAAAGATCAATGTCTTTTGATTTCACATACGTTTCGAATCTTGTTTTCCAATATATAAAACAATCGGTTTCGAAAAGTGGTGGTCTTTGCATAGATTGCCCTTCTAGATATTTGTCGGAATCCATTGATCGATTCAAGTTTTAAAATACAATTTACTTTAAATCTTGACTGACGTGGCTTCTGATACCAATTGTGGAAAACTAGAAGGGGGGTTGATTAGTTTTCCCGGTTTTTAAATCTTCTTAAAATCTTTGCTTTGAAAAACTTTTATTCGAATCTTATGTGTAATCAATCAACACCAATATGAATCAATTAAACTAAACTATCTAATGTAACTAAATAAAAGTAAAAGGAAGAGATGGAAAGATCAAACCGGGACAAAGGAATTTATAGTGGTTCAGCTACGAAGCTCTTCTTCGCCCTACTCCACTCCCCGAGTACCACAGTCGAGAGTTTCAAGCACTATGTCAACAACCTCCCTTTAGGCGGAGAAAACCGTACACGTCGCTTATCCTATTTCCGACACTAAGCTAGATGTCGAGTGCTAATCTTAGCTAGAACCAATCTACCACGATCTACTTGATCCCTTCTACTTCACACAATCTACACCCAAGACTCGATCTACCCGATCTACCTATGATCCACTTGATCAACACACTAGCTCACAAGCTTCAAGAGATCTTCAAGATCTCAACACGATCACAATGATCAACCCTCACTTGACTCAATCTATCCTATCAACCCTTGATCAACTTGATCAACTCACAAGCCCAATGGCTACAAGAGATATTCAATATCTCTATAAGATCACAATGATCTTTTCTCACAAACTCTCAAAAGAAAAATTTATCTTGATGTATGCTATGATACAATCAAGTATGTAACAAATGTTACAAGTGCTCTAACTACAACTACAACACTTTGTATCCTCTTGGATATCTTGTGTTCTTCTCTTGCACTTGAAGAGGAATGAAGAGGATCACTTGGATGGATGATTGGATCACTCTTAAACAAAAAAAACTAAACTAAATGATCAAGAAGAAAAGATGTGGTGCGAGTATTAAACTCAGAAAGTTTTGTGTGAAAAAGGATATCCAAAAACTATGAAGTGGGCTGGTATTTATAGGTAGAAAACTTATTTGGGAAGTTTGGAGCTGATTTTGGGGGGGAAAATAGCTGTTATGATTTTTGAACTTATTTTTCCAATAAAACATTTCTTAATTATTCAAAAATAATTTGTAAAGTATATTTTTGAAAGAAATGTTTTGTCACATAAAAATGTGATGTCTTAAACACAAATTCACTTCTTTGATCATTTGTCAAGTTGTAAATTTGTTTGTGCATACCTAGAGTGATTTGCGTAGAAACGGGAACTTTCGATTAAAAACTTGTTTACGTTAATTTTAACGTAACGTGTTTTCACATTTTGTCATCCTCAAAATGTGAATTTATCGAAAGATTTGAATAACATTTTTAGAACATTATTTGCATCAACAATATATATATATATATATATATATATATATATATATATATATATATATATATATATATATATATATATGGGTCGAAGGACTCCACTTTGAGCCTGTAGAAAGCCCTCCCTTCGGAGTCCCAGGTTAATCTCCTAACACGTTTCATTGGCGTAAAACCATTCGTCTACGAAATGGTTACCATGTGGGAACCGGCCAATCGAAGCTCTAAGCCCTTCGGGGTATCCCTCTCGAAGGGACTACAACGGAGAACCCTCTTGACCTGGTCATACCCACGTCTCCTCTTCCTTTAGGCCTTCCCGCCAAAATAGAGATCATGGGCTACAAAGCCCTAGCGATTACCACAAATCATGGGACGCCCCCATGATCTCCGAACAAAGTGCAACCGCCCACTAAGTCCTATTTCTCTCCTATAAATAGCTTAGTCGGGCCAATACGATGTAAGTTAACTTCACTCTCTCAATTTATGACCTACTTATCATATCACACATACTTACTCGCACGCCGGAGGTGGTTCGCAGGGTCCAACCCCTGCACAATCACTTAACGTAGTGTCTTGGTATTTCTTATTTCAGGTTAAGAACAAGCTTGGCACAGTCCCAACACCCCATAAATCCTTTGATCATCATCGAAGGCCTGGTCGTGCAATTATTTGTACAATTAGTGGCGCCATCCGTGGGACCGCTACAACTGGTCTCGTTAATTCCAAGCTTATAAACAACCAACCACTTTCACTATATATCCGGCATGGATCAAGGGAGAGAAGATACTCCCCCACCGGGTTTCTTGACCTTGGCGCCAATACCAATCAGCGACTCCAACAATCTTCCCCCAATAACCGCTTCCACTTTCACAACACGTTCTCACCCAGAGATCACGCCCAACAACCATGCTTCGACATCAGCCAATCCAGAACCTGTCATTAGCCCAGCCTTTGTCGAACCCAACCATGAAGTGTTGGAATCCCTCCTAAGGGCTCATAAGAGGCAAGTCAGGAATGCTAAGATGCGAAGGGAGTTGGAATACTCAAGTGATGAGTATGATGAAGAAATGGAGATTGAACCTAGGCCTCCGACCCAAGGAGCAACTCTATCGGCCTTAAGGATTGGGTCTCCAGTCAGTCGAAGGCTAAGTAGAAGGTCCGTTGGTTTCGAAGGAGTCCCCGAGAGGGCTCCGACAAGGAGAGAAGGGGCGGTTACCGAAGGCTCTAACGGTAGGAGCCAACGAAGGGAAGAAGTGGGGGTGACTTTGCCTCCATTGCTAGCAGCTCATCTTGGAAGGACTGAAGCTGGGGTTCCGTTGCAGCCTTCTCACGCATCAGGCGTAGAAGGCAATCCGCCTACAATTAATATGGGAGGAAATCTTCCTCCCAATGGTATGTACCCCTCGTTCCAAACTCAGTCTTATCCTCAAAATTTATATCCTCCAGTAAATGGACAGCCTAGTAACCCAAGCCTCCCTCAAACTTTTGGGAGCATACCCTTCGGGCATCCTATGGCGTACCCTCCGTATGCCATGGGAAACGGTTATCCGTTTACCATGAATACACCTTATCAGTCCTACCCAAGTCAAACTCCTATGGGAATGCCCCCAAACAACAATCCCTATAATACTGTTCCCATGTATGCACCACCTTACAATTGTCTATACTCAGACCCTATGGGTTCAGCTACACCCTTTGTTAGGTGGATAGAAGATTACCCATTGCCTGATGGGTTGAAAATGCCTTCGCACATTGGGACTTATGATGGGAAGGGGGATCCGAACAATTTCTTACACTTGTTCGAAGGGGCTATCAAAATGCAAAAATGGGTTATGCCGGTGGCCTGTCATATGTTTAAATACACCCTACGGGATTCTGCTCGTATTTGGTGGAATGGGCAAAAGCCCGGTAGCATCGTCAATCTTGATGATCTCAAGGCTAAGTTCCGGTCACACTTCAGTCAGCAAAAGAAGTTCACAAGGACTCATTTAACGGTGCACAACATCAAACAAAAGGAAAACAAAAGCACAAGGGCCTTCGTTACTAGGTACACCGATGAGACTTTGTAGATTTTGGGTCTTCATGAAGATCAACGCATTTCGGGTTTCGTACATGGTCTTCGAAATTGGAGTTTGGTGGAATTCTTGTCCACTGACCTTCCGACAACTTACAAAGGGTTAATGGAAAAGACGTATACTTGGATCGAAGCAAAAGAGGTATCCACTAATGGGGCTCCGATAGACAGAGACAGCAACAACAAGTTTTCAAAGCATTCTTCGTGGGAAGGGTCAAAGAACAAGAACAAGAACAGAGATAGGTTTTCTCCGTACAACAAAGGCCCCAACCACGGTTTGTTAAGCAGTCTAACCAAGTCTCCAAAGGAAATACTTGCTACGGAGAGGGCTGCTAAGGCCTTCGAAGCACCCCCTCGTATGACAAGTAAGGGCAAAAACAGGGATACCAGCAAGTATTGTCACTTTCACGAAGATTATGGTCATGATACGAACAGTTGTAGAGAGTTAAAGAAACAGATAGAAGAAGCTGTGAAGTCCGGGCAATTGGCACACTTGGTGAAGGGTATAAAGAAAGGAAAGGAAAAGATGACCGACACTCAATTGGCTAAAGATACTACTCCTCTCGAAGCCCCAATACTCATGGTTCGTTAGGGCGAAGCCAGCTTGAAAAGAAAGGTGACGGAGCAGGAGGGTAATGCAGTAGGGGAGGTAACTTTTCCTCCTCTTGCGGGCCAAGTCCCTTCAAATGATCCGGTAGTCATCAAAGTCCTCATTTCCAACCGAGAAGTGAATAGAGCCTATATGGACTGTGGAAGCTCCTGCGAAATCATTTATGAGCATTGTTTTCTTAAGCTCAAGCCTTCGATCCGGTCGCAGCGGGTTGAGTCGAAGATACCTTTGGTAGGATTTTCTGGTGAGCATTCGTGGCCTCTGGGAGAAGTTCCGTTGGAAATAACAATTGGAGAAGGCAAGCTCGCAAGGACAGAAACCCTCATGTTCGCTATCGTAAGGTCCAACTCTCCTTACAACTTGCTGATAGGAAGGACCGCCATGCAAAAGATGGGTATCTTAGTCTCCACTATACATGCAGCGGTAAAGTTCCATACACCTTATGGGATAGGAACCGTGTTCTCCAGTTACAGTCAAGGACAAGTGGGAGACAGTGGCAAAAAGATTAGGGAAAGTCCGGAGGAGCATCCGAAGGCTATTCTAAGTTGTACGGATGCCGAAGAGCGTATTGTGATAAATGAGCTCTATCCAGAGCAAACGGTGGTAATCAGAAAGCAACTCCCTGCTAACTTCAAAGCAGACATGGAGAAGCTACTCAAAGCCAACAAAGATGCGTTCGCATGGACATATTCAGACATGACAGGAGTTCCCAGGACTCTTATGATCGATGGCAAACCCTTCGGCACAGAACATAAGCTTAACGAGCTCAAGCACATTGAACCAATTAAGCAGAAGCTACAAAGCCTGGCACCAGAAAGAAATGCAGCTGCTTGCAAAGAGGTGGATGAGCTTGTGCGAGCAGGAATTCTCAGGGAAGTAAAATACCAAACTTGGGTTGCCAACCCAGTCATGGTAAAGAAAAATGACGGAGGGTGGCGTATGTGCGTTGACTTCACCGACATCAATAAAGCTTGCCCAAAGGACTGCTACCCTCTACCAGAAATCAATTGGAAGGTCGAATCTCTCTCGGTGTTCCGTCTGAAATGTTTTCTGGACGCCTACAAAGGGTATCACCAAATACAAATGGCGGAGGAAGATGAAGAAAAGACAGACTTCTACACAGGAAAGGGTGTCTATTGCTACAAGAAAATGCCCTTCGGTCTGAAGAACGCAGGGGCAACTTACCAACGGTTAGTAGATAAAGCCTTCCATAAGCAAATTGGGAGGAACTTGGAAGCCTACGTTGATGACATGGTAATAAAAATCAGAACCGAAGAGGACCTCCTCTCCGACATCCAAGAGACCTTCGATCAATTACGGGCAATCAATATGAAGCTTAACCATAATAAGTGTTCCTTTGGCATGGAAGAAGGACAATTCTTGGGGCATTTGATCACTAAACAAGGGATTAAAGCTAACCCTTCGAAGGTAAAAGCCATCACTGACCTTCAAGCTCCGAAGTCACTAAAAGAAGTTCAAAGCCTCAATGGGAAGCTTGCGGCACTTAGCAGGTTCCTGTCGAAAGGGGCAGATCGGTCTCTACCATTCTTCAAAACACTCAAGGGGTGTACAGATAAAAAGACTTTCCAATGGAGTTGTGAGGCGGAAGCAGCCTTCGAAAAGCTAAAGGAATTCATGAAAATCTTACCAACACTTACAGCCCCAATCAAAGGCGAAGTGTTGTTCATGTACATTGCGGCATCATTCGAAAGCATCAGTGCGGTGCTCTTAGCCGAAAGGGAGAAGAAACAAGTCCCAATATACTTCGTTAGCAGGGTTCTGCAAAGAGCTGAATTAAATTATCCGGAGTTGGAAAAGCTAATCCTAGCCTTGGTTTATGCTGCAAGACGCCTTCGAAGATACTTTCAAGCTCATCCCATCACGGTATTGACTGACAAGCCTATTAGGTAGATACTGTCGAAGCCTGAGAAATCAGGAAGGGTAGCTAAATGGGCTATCGAATTGGGAGAACATGAGATAGAGTACAAGGGTCGAAACTCCGTCAAAGGTCAGGTACTTGCAGACTTTCTCGCTGAAACACCTTCCGGACCTAACCAAGATAAAGAAATTCCTAAGGAGAAGCCCCCAAAGACGAAGGAGGGGTGGAAATTGTACACAGACGGAGCCTCAAGTTCTGATGGTTCAGGAGCAGGTTTAATGCTAGTTAGTCTGGAAGGAAAGGAATACACTTACGCATTGCGTTTCGAATTCGAAGCCACCAACAATGAAGCTGAGTACGAAGCTCTGTTAGCTGGTCTTCGACTAGCAAAGGAAATGGAAGTTCGTAATTTGTCCATTTTCGTAGACTCCCAGCTAGTTGCTAATCAAATCAAGGGCTCCTATAAAGCAAGGCAGCCCACTATCAAACAATATTTGGAAAAAGCTAAAGAACTCCTTCAAGGCTTCGAAACCTATGATATAGCACATGTTCGCAGAAATCAAAACAAGAAAGCAGATGCCTTAAGTAAGTTGGCTTCAATGGCATTTGCTCATTTAACGAAGGAAGTTTTGGTAGAAGTGTTGGCTGATAGGTCAATTAAACGGGGCGAAGTTTCTGACATCATACCCGAGGAAGGCACCAATTGCATGACTCTAATTAGGGAGTATTTGATCAGCGGTATTCTGCCAGAAGACCCTAAGCTCGCTCGAAAGATCCGGGTCAAAGCTCCCCAATATAGACTTATTGGGGACAACCTATACAGGAGATCCTTTTCATCCCCATGGCTTCGTTGTGTGGGACCAAAACAGGTTTCGAACTTCATCTATGAGGTTCACGAAGGATCTTGCGGGTTGCATGCAGGCCCTCGCTTCGTTGTTTCAAAAGTAATGAAGCTTGGGTATTATTGGCCATCCATGAATAGGGATGCAATAGAGATAATACAAAAGTGCGAAGCATGTCAGATCCACTCCAAAGTTCCAAGAATGCCTAAGCAAGACATGACCTCCGTTACGTCAGCATGGCCTTTCTGCCAATGGGGAATTGACATATTCGGACCCCTGCCAGTTGCTCCAGGAGGGGTAAAGTTCTTGGTCGTAGCCATAAACTACTTTACCAAATGGGTTGAAGCAAAGCCCTTGGCATCAGTGACAGGAAGGCATATGGAAAAATTTGTGTGGGAACATATAATCTGTCGCTTTGGTGTCCCTCACATTATCATATCAGATAATGGGAAGCAGTTTGCCCAAGGAGTATTCCCAACATTTTGCGAAGGTCTAAGGATCAAGCAGTCATTCACTTTCGTTTATCATCCCCAGGGCAATGGACAAGTAGAAGTCACAAACAGGGATATTATCAATGGAATTGAGAAGAGGTTAGGATGGAGCCATCATGGGTGGGTAGACGAACTACCCCAAGTTCTGTGGGCACATAGGACGCACCCCAAGTCAAGCCATGGGGAAACTCCTTTTAGCCTTACTTATGGAACGGAGGCTGTTATACCCTCTGAAATAAGCATCGAAACGGAACGTATTGTGAACTTTTAAGAAAAGATAAATGAAGAAAGGCTTCAGGAAAATCTCGATCTTCTCAAGAGAGAGAAGAAAGTAGCTTCAATTAGAGAGGCTATCTATAAACAGAAGTTTGAAAAGTACTATAACAACCGAGTTCGACCCTCCACGTTCAAGCCAGGTGAATATGTCCTTCGTTTAAACAGCGCAAGCAAGGCTGAATACGAAGGAAAACTAGGGCCAACATGGGAAGGACCCTACGTTATATTGGAAGCCTACGGCAACGGTGCTTACAAGCTCGCAACGCTTAAAGGAGAGGCCATGGATAGAACTTGGAATGGTACCAATCTTCGTAAGTTTTACATATAAAACTTACTACCTTTAAAACAATCAGTTTGTTTTTCAATTTCATGTAACGCATTCTTCTCATTTGGGAAAAAAACATTAATGGTAGGTGATTGTACAAATAATTGCACGACCAGGCCTTCGATGATGATCAAAGGATTTATGGGGTGTTGGGATTGCGCCAAGCTTGTTCTTAACCTGCAATAAGAAATACCAAGACACTACGTTAAGTAATTGCGCAGGGGTTGGACCCTGCGAACCACCTCCGGCGTGTGAGTAAGTATGTGTGATATGATAAGTAGATTGTAACTAACGAGGGTGAAGTTAACTTACATCGTCTTGGCCCGACTAAGCTATTTATAGGGGAGAAATAGGACTTAGTGGGCGGTTGCACTTTTTTCGGAGATCATGGGGGCGTCCCATGATTTTGTGGTAACCGCTAGGGCTTTGTAGCCCACGATCTCTATTTTGGCGGGAAGGCCTAAAGGAAGAGGAGACATGGGTATGACCAGGTCAAGAGGGTTCTCCGTTGTAGTCCCTTCGAGAAGGATACCCCGAAGGGCTTAAGGCTTCGATTGGCGGGTTCCCACATGGTAACCATTTCGTAGACGAATGGTTTTACACCAATGAAACGTGTTAAGAGATTAACCTGGGCCTCCGAAGAGAGGGCTTCGCACAGGCTCGAAAGGGAGTCCTTCAACCCGTTCGAAGGGTACATCATCAAGCCCCTCAGTCGAAAGTGATATATACGTACAAGTATAAATTGCATTCGACTCTCAAAATCAACATGCATTATACCTATTAAATTACACTCCCGTGCAAAAATAAATGACTAACTAAACCGCGCATTTAATGTGGGCTAATGATTATCCTCCCACTTGGGCTGTAAACTCAAACGGCTTATTTAATCGGTACTAGCAAACATCACTTCAAAATTTAAATTCCCGTTTAAGATCCGTAAGACCTTCAAAGTTAGGTGTGCACATGTGCGCTTGGGATCAAAACCGTCTGGGTACATAAACCCTAAATAATTAAACCCTAGCTCATTTTACCTCCGCCCAAAATATACACATTGCTCTGCAATCTTGTGCTTCCGTTGGAACGAAAAGGTAAAATTCCAATAAACCTTCCTTGATCTTTTATTCTTTTAATATGAGCATGGCCGCTAAGCGAATTATTAGGAAACAGACCTGTACCTTGTCGAAACAAGCCTTATCTGAGTTTCTGCTTGATTACCCTATACCCTCGGAGTACAAAATCATGCTCCCTAGTAAGAAACAAAATATTTTCGATGCTCCCGCAGGGTTTGTGGGTTTGTATGTGCATGCATTCACTCAATCGAATCTTAGAATACCCATTCATCCCTTGATTTTAGAGTTTCTACAATACTATCAGGTGCATATTTCTAGGTTAAACCCTTTTGGTCTTGCTAAGTTGACCACTTACATCGTAATGTGTAAAGCGTACGGATACGAACCCACATTAGAGGTGCTTAGGGGTTTTGTGAATCTCTATCCTGGTGGAGATTGGGTAACCATTGCCAAAAGGAGTGAACATGACGTGCCTGTTCTTGTGACGAAACCCTTTTCAAATATTAGAAACTGGAAAGGACAGTTTTTCTATGTTGAAAGTACCATCATACCTCCTGAGTATCCAGCATTGTTGGATGAAGCAAACATGTATGATGAGAAGAAGTACAATGACCCTCTTCCCTATGAGATAAGGAGTGACCCCTTGTACCAGCGTCTTGCACGCCACCCTGCTAATGTCCAAACGTTTCTAGAGCCTATATTGTACATGGCTGGTTTAAGTGACAGCTGGGATGGGTCTCCGTCGTCACCTGAAATTATTTGTGAAGGACAAAGTATGTACAATTCTTATTTTCTTAGAATAAATAACTTATCTGCTGATATTCATCTCCTTTTGCATTTGCTTTTGCAGAAATGGCTTTCAGAAACTTCATTGTCGCAGGTGGTGCAAAGGAAGTAAGCTTCATTCTAAAGGATCCCAAAGATATCAGCTTCGGAGTAGGATCTCCATCTATATCTGTAAACAATAATGATGTTGATGTTTCCCCACCTAAACCTCTTGCTGTGCTTCCCCCGATCAAGCCCCTTAATACTAAGGAAACCCCCCAACTTGTGGAGGATGTTGGTGACTCTGATGATACTCCTTCCGGGAGTGACCAGCTGAAGATCGTAGGGTCTTCCGGTATTGCTGATAGAGTTCGGACTAGGAAAGGTACCAGTGCGAAGGCTGCAAAGGCTGCCCCCAAGAGGAAATTGAACATTCCCACTCCTACTTCTAGAACAACAAAGCAGAAAACAGAGAAGTCATGGGGGAAAGCCATTATGTATTCCACTGAAGACATTGTTGATGATGATGACATTTATGGTAAGTAAAGCATTCCTGACTCTCTGCTTCTCAATGTGGTACGTGTCTTATGATGATGTTTTATATAGGGTTGCCAAACACCAAGGAATTACCGAATGCCCTTTCCTGCCGATTATTGGTTGAAAATGTCACCCCTGTTTCCTGGAGGAGATCTTTGGGCGAGATGTCTATTGAGAAGTTGTGTGATCTTCATGATAAAAGCTATACTAGGCAGGCTATGTTGGATAACCATTTGAACTTCCGTACAAGGGAGTTAATCAACAAGGTCAAAGATGCTAAGGAGGAGGTTGCAGTTGTTGTTGCCAGGGAGGAGGATAGAGAAAAGAAATATGCTGAGTTGGAGGCCAGGTGTGATGCAGCCATGGCGGATTTTGAGAAGCACCCCAGATACGAGGCCCTGCGTGCCAAGATGAGCAGTCTCGAAGGACAGCTCAAAGAGTCGCAAGGTAGGTTAAAGATGGAAGAGGCCCAGACTGCTGGATATAAGACTCAGATTGCAGCTCTAGAGTCTAAATGTACTGGTCTGGAAACTGAGAGGGCTAGGTTGAAAGAGAATGAGATCAAACTTTGTCAAGATATGGATGGGCTGAAGCTTGAATGCAAAAACTTGAAAAAAGATAGGGCTGAGGTGGTCTCGAAGGTTGTCCCTTATATTGCTATGGAGTTATACCATAGTGACGAGGTGGGAGGAGTTTTGGGGAAGCTGGGAATGCATTCACTACAGCAGAGTACCCGTTTCTTGCCGAAGCCACCAAGGACCCTTTAGCCTCAGTCGAAGATCTCCTATCCAAAAAGCCCAAGAGTATCCAGCCTCCCTCTCCATCCAAAAGAACCATCTCTGAGAAGCCTCCGTCTGCAGCTCATCAAGAGGATCCTAACTCTTCCAAGAACATTTGATGTAAAACCCTAAAATTTAAACAATCCAAAAGGACGAAAATACCCTCTGAATTTGAACTTTAAGAACTTATGAAAATATATAAGTAACCTCATTTGAAACTTAACCTAAGTATCTAACACGCCAATAATTGAATATATGAACGTGATACGAATATTTAAAACTTATGTTATACGTAAAATAAAATTTCTACATCGAAGCCAATACTAGTCGACCCATTGATGTGTTTTGTACACATATAATTTCGGCCCATATTATTGAATAAGAAGGCATTAAACTTGGTTAATCCTAGCCCAAAATAAACCCATCCATTCCCTAATTGGCCCATCAAGACAAACACACGGCTTGTTTATTTTGTGATAACCGAACATTAGAAACCCTAACAACAAAAAAAAAAAAAAAAAAAACATTCGGCTCTTTTCCTATTGTTGCTGCTGCTGTCGATCAAGACAAGCCCCCAAAAGGCTTAAATCTTTGCTAATACGAATTAAGGTAATATTATTCTTGTCCTAGATAAGCCATTCGAATTGTTCTTGAACCCTAATTCGATCCATTGTTTGTTTTGCTGCTGTGCGAACCAGAAAAAGAAAGAGAAAAGAGGAGTCGTGGTGTTCGATCTTAGTTGTTCGTGTTATTCGTGTTCTTGTCTTCAAGGGTATTCGAATTACTCAATCTCTTGTTCAATTCTTATTCGAAAATCTGATATTCTAGTCATTATACAATCAAAAGGTTATAAGAATATACTACATAAAATCATAATCAAAAACCCTAAATTCTAATGTGTATATAATCGACCAGGAGTTTATGTGATGTTTTAAATAGTTTTGAATATGTTAAGGCCTGTAATAATCAACCTAAATATGTTGTGGACTCACCTAAAATCGTTTGGTGTCGAGAATTAACGAACGGGATGAAGAAACCCTAAGTATATATATGATTATGTGATAACTGCTTCTGATCTGGAACTTTGTTCAACTTTAACCGGCTGTAACTTAATCATATGAACGTATATTTTTATGTTTATGGAGTCTAAATTGTAGTTTAATGAAGTGGCTACCTGGAGAAATTTAGTTTGTAATTTTTAGAGGCCTAGAAGGCTACTTTTTGATTTTTGGAAATCACATGTCTGATCGGATTTGTGAAGTCTGGGAAAACAGTCCGGGTTTTTCATTTATCATTTTAAACCCATAACGAATTAGGACATTTCCTTTGAACTGAGTAATATACCACATGTTAGCTAATTACTGGAATTTTTATAGATTTTTCTAAAGTGTTTTGATAGGGTTGGTAATCACAAACTTTTTGTAAGTAAAATCTGGGCAGAAATCTGGACAAGTTTACTTGTTGGATTTTTGAGGCATAGCTATACTAGTTTAAAAATTCTGGAAAAATTACAGGGTGTTGTCAAGATATTAAGGTACCTGGGTAAATATTTGGGAAATTTTATTCTGAGTCCTTATGGGGTTTTAAAATACGACAAGATGAGGTCTGTTTACTAGTACATGCTGAGTAAAAGGGTAAAAAGGACTTATGATGAAAGGTTAAGTAAACTAAGGGGTTGAAGTGGTAATTATACAAACTAATGGGTTGAATATGTAAAATCTTATAACTTATGATAAGTACACCTTGCACCCTAATCTTTTAATGATGGCATAAATGCACCCCAAAACTTATAGCTTCTATAATTACCCTTGAACTTATGAAATATCAAAATAAATACCCTAAGCTATATTTATGTAACACTTGTAATATTTAAGTATGATAAATCTTGGATAAGTCTAAAATGGAAACTTACTAATAAAGGAGAGTATACTAAAAGGAGTAAGTTAATACAATTGAACTTAAAGTAATACGTAATTATTAATTCGTATAGGTTCCGAGAAGCGGGAGTAATCTTTTGCTTTGTGATTCGTCTCTTTCCGGGTTGTCTTTGTTATCGAATAAGGTACAGATATTCTGACCTTCTCTGTAAGGTTTCCTATGATTCTTTTCTGATCTGTTAAATCTCTGATTTGATACTCTGTTACGATCCCTTACTATGACACCTTTGCTTCGACCTTTGATCTCTGATTTTGAACCTATGATATGAAGACCTTTTTGATATGAGATGGAAATGTTTTAAGTAAAGTATTTTGAAAGGGTTTTTCAAGCATGATATATTGACTTTAAGAAAACTATTTTGAAGTTCGTTTTATGAAAACTATTTGAAAGACCATTTATGAAAACTATTTTTGAAGGATTGTTTTTAAATGAACCTTAAGAGAAAACCTTTTGAAAAGTACTTTTGATATTGAACCTTTTGAAGATTTGACCATCGGATACATTGACCCTTTTTGGATATTGACCTGGGATATTTGACCTTCTGATATTTGAACTTCTGATACTTGACCTTCTGATACTTTGACTGGTCTGATTATGAACTTCTGATATTGAACCTTCTGATATGACACCCTGATTATGATATGATATCTGACTCTTAGTTTGATACCCGAGCCATTTCACTAGGCATGGGGGTTCCATGTCCGTGTCATTGATGCACCAATGGCATGACTCTAGGGCGGTAGAGTGATGTTCCGCCACGTCCCCATTCTGATTATGATATGCGCATTACTTTGATTATGGATTATATATGTTTCTGGGGGGCGTATGGATGCATCCTAGATCTGATCTGTTTAGTGGATTTAACATGATTTGATATGATTTGTCTGGTGACTGGTGCTTGTGTGCAATACACGCCTTTCACATATATCTGGGAGCTAGCTACTCCATTTGAAGAATGAGGACACCCCTCATATTATCTGATTATCTGAGAGGTCTCCCCTCTATATGATTATGAAGATTTATGGTTACACTGTTATGGTATGAAATGATCTGTTTCTGGGCTCGTGGTGGATAACTATCCTAAACCTTTACTCTTGTACCTTATTTATATCTCATTCATTATGCTACATCTGATTATTTCCGTTTACTTTTGTTTCCGTTTATTATATATCTGTTCACTGGGCTTTGTAAGCTCAGCCGCACGTTTTCTTTTCGTGTGCGGCAGGTTTTAGATGGAAGATGGGTAGAGTGAAGAGACTTTTGGACCTAGAAGACTTGACAGTTATTTTGGCCTAGAAATGATTAGAAGTTATTTTATTGTTAGAATTTGTATCCGTTTTTGTAACCTTGTAATTTCAGTATTTCCTTTGTAACCCTTGAGAATCTTTGTATTACTTTTGAATGTATGCTTTGTTATATCTGATATGAAACCATTTGCGTGACATATTTACCCTTGTCGGGTTGGGGTGTTACAATTATGGTATCAGAGAAACAGGCTGCGACTCGTAATACATTTACCCTTGACCTGTGTAAGTTAGACCACTAAGTTTCCACTGTATGCGCTCATAAGACAACCTTTAAGATTTGCTTTAGGATTTCCCTATAGGAACTTAAGTTCTGACCAGTGAGGAATGGGTAGACTATAAGGCTTATGTTTAAGTATCATTGCTTCCGCATCACTCTGATTTATGCCCTGCTTGTTGAGAGCACTTTTGGAGATTTAAAGCTCACGCTTTGCACCACCTAAGATTCCGACTCCGACCTCTGATTCTTTTGTTAATCATTTTGATGTCTTTTCGGGTATTCTGAGAATCTCTATGGCGATGACTTACTTGATGCATTCTGTTATATGCTTTTGACAATTTATGTTATGAATCTTCTGACTCTATCTGAGTTCGTCTTAAACATCTCTATTCCCATGAGTATAAGAATGCTTTCCTCTCACTTTTGAACGATAAGACTTGCGTTGCCGATATGTTTTCATTGAATAGTTAGCTTTGATTTGTATTCTGATAAAGGATGGGCTGATTGATCATTGACGATTACCCTCCTATGTTTCACTTTCGGTGTTTGAAAACCATTTTGAACTCCCTACCATGATTTACGATTGTTAAACTTTTGCTATCTCTACCTGATTTTTTTCTTCACCTACGACCTATTTGATAAGCAGTTTGATACTCCTCTGACCATTCTGAAGGTCATTTAACCTTAAGGTGCTTGACACATTCTGTGAATTAATTACCCATGCTGGATATAAATGTATCATCTGATATTACTCTGTCCTTGCAAAGTCCGTTACTACTCCTATGAGAACTCTGGTGATTATTAGCCATGGACTGTGATGATAATTTTGTCCCGATATGAATTTGTTAACTGAGCATGATGATGCTAATAACTGATATTCTATATGCCTGACTTTTGACAGTTATACGATGTTTGTATTTCCAATGACTCACAACCTACCTGCAAATTATGCTAAATAGCTAAACAAGACTCCAACACCTTGAATTGTTCGTTTATCTATCTCCACACTTTGATGAACCATGTACTTGACCTTGATATATGAACTATCCGTCTGGCTTGGCGACCGTACTCATCCTATGAATCCGTTTACTTTTGACATATTCGATTTTGAGGTCTTTAAGTTATGGATTGGCTGGCCCTCATAAGCTGCCAGGGACTACCGTATCTGATTTGTGACCTTTAGTAATATATTTCATCCCACTTTCATTATGATAACCGGTAACCGCTCAAATCTGTTAACGCTGCTATGGAAACATCTACCTCGATCTCATCTGATTGTTGGTTGCCTCCTGACACCTATTACCCATCCTTAGAAGCTTTGGCATTGGAAGTTTTGTTGTACAAATTTTTCTGTTGTTCTCCGATGGAATTTTGGGTTTTCCCTCCTGTTTGAGAAGTAGAATGAAATTTGAGCCGATCTCAGTTGACGAACCATGACGCCATAGAAGTTGAGAAATTAGAGAAGATGATGGGATATGATTTTGTTCACTTCAGTGTTTCATTTTGAACACCCTGTTAACTTGTGAAGAAGAAAGAAGAAACTTTGGAGTATCAACTATCGTAAACCTAATCGTATCACTACCATGACCATCTTTCAATTCAGCGTATCAATGATCGATTCTATTCCTGTAAACTCCGTACCAGACGGCCTCTTTTAATGATTGAAGGACTGAAGAAGTCACGCCAAGGACTTTTAAGAAAAGAGATGACTATTTGAGAGTAACCCTGGGAAGCATTTCAGTGTTAGGCACGAAGAGGAACATGTGGACCATCTTGAAGAATGACCCTTTATTCTGGAAGAAGTAGATTTGATTAGCGTCCAGAGATTGTAGCAGACAACACTACCATGCACCCGGCGATGACGGCAGTTGGAGTTGGTGAATTTCGAACCGTGCTAGAAGACCTATTAAAAAAAAAAAAAAAAAAAAAAAAAAAACACGCAGTCTTGCTTCTCTATTCATTTTAGTTATACTAAGATGAATTGAGAGCAGAGGCAGACTCGCGAATGGAAGAATGCACAGTGACCATACCGGAGATTCGCGTTTCTACACCACAGTCCCAAGAAGAGGTGCCGAAGGCTTGAGGGACCAGACTCGAGTTATGTTTCCTTTCCACCCTATGATCATGCGATAGACTGCATGGACTTGGAAGAAGTTTAAGCTCATGCATTTGAATGGACGATAATTCTGATAGCGAACGTTTGTGTTTGGAAGAGTAATTTGTGAAGAATGAAACCATGAATGACGTAATTTACTTTCTCTTAATCTACTCAAATTTCCGTTATCTGATGAAAGGACCCCTTGAATGATTTATATTCCTTGTTGGTAATTCCGCTCTGAGTTCATTCTGCGTATGTTGGACGATAGTTTCGTTATGTGAAATTGATGAATGATGGACGACCCGATGCTTTTAGCGATGTACCAAATTCTGATAGACATTCTGAGACTTCCGTTAACTCTTTCGAGTAGTTCGTTCTCCTCTTAGTTATGGTGTTTGATTTTGATAACCTATGAGACTGTAGAAGTACTAGGTGGATTAAGATAAGTGGTTTTGATTACGACTTGAGATAAAGTATGATCATCATGAAGGCATATTTATGTGGTGCTAGTATTATGACGCCTGATCAATGTGATAATACTTACACCATATAACGTGCACTCATTGTGGCCATAGGATA
Organism: Artemisia tridentata subsp. tridentata; assembly: GCA_021014915.2. Lineage (NCBI taxonomy): Eukaryota > Viridiplantae > Streptophyta > Magnoliopsida > Asterales > Asteraceae > Artemisia > Artemisia tridentata. The sequence continues at coordinate 162,704,041 of CP139507.1, read as the reverse complement.
TCTTGGGGAATACCTAAGTTTAGAATCTGATCTCCGTTGGTTATCTGTGATTAGTGAGAAGTTAGGTTCATTCTACCTATGCGTATACTCTGATATCTGGATGAGTTTGAACTCTCGTATTGCATTTTGTTGACCTCAGTTATATATCTTAAGCTCTTTGTAGAACTCTCCACTGATGATGCAGTTAATCTGATTTGAAATTATGTTCGTATTCCATGTAAGCTTTTCAGAAGATCCACCTATCATCCAATTATGTTTTATGGTTCTTTAAATCCGAATCAACCCAATTTGTCTCCTTCTGAGGAATCTGAACCCATTTTGTTTTGATTGAGTCATGAGAAACCTTTGGTCTGAAGATCTTTTGGAAGAGCCTCCTCGGGCATGAGAATATTACGATGATCTGTTGCGAGTTGCTACGACTTCGTTTAACTTTGCGACTTCAATTTTCGAGGACGAAAATTTCTTTTTAAGAGGGGAAGAGTTGTAAAACCCTGAAATTAACACAATCCAAAAGGACGAAAATACCCTCTGAATTTGAACTTTAAGAACTTATGAAAATATATAAGTAACCTCATTTGAAACTTAACCTAAGTATCTAACACGCCAATAATTGAATATATGAACGTGATACGAATATTTAAAACTTATGTTATACGTAAAATAAAATTTCTACATCGAAGCCAATACTAGTCGACCCATTGATGTTTTTGTACACATATAATTTCGGCCCATATTATTGAATAAGAAGGCATTAAACTTGGTTAATCCTAGCCCAAAATAAACCCATCCATTCCCTAATTGGCCCATCAAGACAAACACACGGCTTGTTTATTTTGTGATAACCGAACATTAGAAACCCTAACAACCAAAAAAAAAAAAAAAAAAAAACATTCGGCTCTTTTCCTATTGTTGTTGCTGCTGTCGATCAAGAACAGCCCCCAAAAGGCTTAAATCTTTGCTAATACGAATTAAGGTAATATTATTCTTGTCCTAGATAAGCCATTCGAATTGTTCTTGAACCCTAATTCGATCCATTGTTTGTTTTGCTGCTGTGCGAACCAGAAAAAGAAAGAGAAAAGAGGAGTCGTGGTGTTCGATCTTAGTTGTTCGTGTTATTCGTGTTCTTGTCTTCAAGGGTATTCGAATTACTCAATCTCTTGTTCAATTCTTATTCGAAAATCTGATATTCTAGTCATTATACAATCAAAAGGTTATAAGAATATACTACATAAAATCATAATCAAAAACCCTAAATTCTAATGTGTATATAATCGACCAGGAGTTTATGTGATGTTTTAAATAGTTTTGAATATGTTAAGGCCTGTAATAATCAACCTAAATATGTTGTGGACTCACCTAAAATCGTTTGGTGTCGAGAATTAACGAACGGGATGAAGAAACCCTAAGTATATATATGATTATGTGATAACTGCTTCTGATCTGGAACTTTGTTCAACTTTAACCGGCTGTAACTTAATCATATGAACGTATATTTTTATGTTTATGGAGTCTAAATTGTAGTTTAATGAAGTGGCTACCTGGAGAAATTTAGTTTGTAATTTTTAGAGGCCTAGAAGGCTACTTTTTGATTTTTGGAAATCACATGTCTGATCGGATTTGTGAAGTCTGGGAAAACAGTCCGGGTTTTTCATTTATCATTTTAAACCCATAACGAATTAGGACATTTCCTTTGAACTGAGTAATATACCACATGTTAGCTAATTACTGGAATTTTTATAGATTTTTCTAAAGTGTTTTGATAGGGTTGGTAATCACAAACTTTTTGTAAGTAAAATCTGGGCAGAAATCTGGACAAGTTTACTTGTTGGATTTTTGAGGCATAGCTATACTAGTTTAAAAATTCTGGAAAAATTACAGGGTGTTGTCAAGATATTAAGGTACCTGGGTAAATATTTGGGAAATTTTATTCTGAGTCCTTATGGGGTTTTAAAATACGACAAGATGAGGTCTGTTTACTAGTACATGCTGAGTAAAAGGGTAAAAAGGACTTATGATGAAAGGTTAAGTAAACTAAGGGGTTGAAGTGGTAATTATACAAACTAATGGGTTGAATATGTAAAATCTTATAACTTATGATAAGTACACCTTGCACCCTAATCTTTTAATGATGGCATAAATGCACCCCAAAACTTATAGCTTCTATAATTACCCTTGAACTTATGAAATATCAAAATAAATACCCTAAGCTATATTTATGTAACACTTGTAATATTTAAGTATGATAAATCTTGGATAAGTCTAAAATGGAAACTTACTAATAAAGGAGAGTATACTAAAAGGAGTAAGTTAATACAATTGAACTTAAAGTAATACGTAATTATTAATTCGTATAGGTTCCGAGAAGCGGGAGTAATCTTTTGCTTTGTGATTCGTCTCTTTCCGGGTTGTCTTTGTTATCGAATAAGGTACAGATATTCTGACCTTCTCTGTAAGGTTTCCTATGATTCTTTTCTGATCTGTTAAATCTCTGATTTGATACTCTGTTACGATCCCTTACTATGACACCTTTGCTTCGACCTTTGATCTCTGATTTTGAACCTATGATATGAAGACCTTTTTGATATGAGATGGAAATGTTTTAAGTAAAGTATTTTGAAAGGGTTTTTCAAGCATGATATATTGACTTTAAGAAAACTATTTTGAAGTTCGTTTTATGAAAACTATTTGAAAGACCATTTATGAAAACTATTTTTGAAGGATTGTTTTTAAATGAACCTTAAGAGAAAACCTTTTGAAAAGTACTTTTGATATTGAACCTTTTGAAGATTTGACCATCGGATACATTGACCCTTTTTGGATATTGACCTGGGATATTTGACCTTCTGATATTTGAACTTCTGATACTTGACCTTCTGATACTTTGACTGGTCTGATTATGAACTTCTGATATTGAACCTTCTGATATGACACCCTGATTATGATATGATATCTGACTCTTAGTTTGATACCCGAGCCATTTCACTAGGCATGGGGGTTCCATGTCCGTGTCATTGATGCACCAATGGCATGACTCTAGGGCGGTAGAGTGATGTTCCGCCACGTCCCCATTCTGATTATGATATGCGCATTACTTTGATTATGGATTATATATGTTTCTGGGGGGCGTATGGATGCATCCTAGATCTGATCTGTTTAGTGGATTTAACATGATTTGATATGACTTGTCTGGTGACTGGTGCTTGTGTGCAATACACGCCTTTCACATATATCTGGGAGCTAGCTACTCCATTTGAAGAATGAGGACACCCCTCATATTATCTGATTATCTGAGAGGTCTCCCCTCTATATGATTATGAAGATTTATGGTTACACTGTTATGGTATGATATGATCTGTTTCTGGGCTCGTGGTGGATAACTATCCTAAACCTTTACTCTTGTACCTTATTTATATCTCATTCATTATGCTACATCTGATTATTTCCGTTTACTTTTGTTTCCGTTTATTATATATCTGTTCACTGGGCTTTGTAAGCTCAGCCGCACGTTTTCTTTTCGTGTGCGGCAGGTTTTAGATGGAAGATGGGTAGAGTGAAGAGACTTTTGGACCTAGAAGACTTGACAGTTATTTTGGCCTAGAAATGATTAGAAGTTATTTTATTGTTAGAATTTGTATACGTTTTTGTAACCTTGTGATTTCAGTATTTCCTTTGTAACCCTTGAGAATCTTTGTATTACTTCTGAATGTATGCTTTGTTATATCTGATATGAAACCATTTGCGTGACATCTTTACCCTTGTCGGGTTGGGGCGTTACATTTGAAGGTTGCCATGTTGGCAATAATTTGGTCAGTAAGGGTGGCATGTACCCTTTTTAAACAATGTCCTTTGTGTTAAGGCATGTGCCTTTATGCTTGAAAAAATTATCTTTTATGTGTCTGGGCTTCGACCCAGACTTCAGACAATTTGCTTGGATGTTTTAACTTTGGCTGTGACTATGTGTAGCCGTATAAATGCCAAATTAGGGAATTATGTCCCAGTTTTGATATCATGCTTGTCTTCTCTTACACTTATATACAAGCGGAAATATACAACCTAAGGTTATAACCTTATTGTGTGTATTTTGGACCAAGATTTTTAGCAATCGTATAATTTGACTGCGATAGAGGGTCGCGACCCACTCCGTCTTTATCCTTAAGTTGCAGAGGGCTTATAATACCCTAAGACTTTATAGGAAAGTTAATGTGAATTGAAATGGATGTTTTTCGTGTACAAGACATGTGCCTTGCTTCATCCTTCGACATTGAAACTTTTAAAGTACTTGGCTGAGCAAATCTTTGTTGTATAAAACAAAACAAGAGATTTTGAGGGAAATTTGTCATATCATTAAGTGGGTAGGGAGGATTACATCATTTTAAGAAATGAAAACTAAGACACCTACCATTAATGCTTCTTTCCCATGTGAGAAGAATGCGTTACATGAAATTAAAAAAAAACTAAGTGCTTTTAAGAGAGTAAGTCTTACGTATAAAACTTACGAAAGCTAGTGTCCAGATGTTCGGATCTTCGGGCTCGTATGCTTTGTTATCGCGGCATTTTTCTTTGACAATGGGCCCTTCGACTTGGCTTTGCTCTCATTTATCCGAAGGATATATTCTTGTATGCCTTCAAGATTTTGGGTAACCTATCTACCCACTCATGCTGATATTGTCCTATCTTTGTCTCGATTTCAATAACAATATCCTTGTCAACACAAGTGAAAATTTGCTTCACATTCAGGCTTTCGCAGAAAGATGGGAACACCCCTTCGGCAAAGTGTTTCCCTTTGTAAGAAGTGATGACTTGTGGGACTCCAAATCTACAAATTATGTGTTCCCACATAAACTTTTCCACATGCTTACTCGCTATCGATGCCAAAGGCTTGGCTTCAACCCATTTGGTGAAGTGATCTACAGCTATGACCAAGAATTGTGCTCCTCCAGGAGCTATTGCTAGGGGTCCGATTATGCTGACTCCCCATTGGCCGAAAGGTCTTGCTGATGTGATAGAAGACGCGTCATACTCTAATGGCTTCCGAGCTTTTGAGTGTACCTGACATGTCGCGCATGCTTTGATCACTTCCGTTACGTCTTCCAATATAGATGGCCAGTAGTATCCCCATCTTGTTACTTTCGAGGCGATGGATCAAGGGCCTACGTGCTTTCCACAAGAATCTTCATGAACATTATAGAGAATGCTCGAAGCCTGTTTCAGTCCTACGCAACGAAGCCATGGAGATAAAAAGGATCTCCTGTATAGATTGTCCCCAATAAGTCTATATTGGGGAGCTTTGGTCCGGATCTTTCGAGCAAGCTTAGGACTTTCTGGCAGACTACCACTGATCAAGTATTCCCTAATTGGAGTCGTCCAATTGTTGCCTCTGTCAGATGCTTCGTCTTGTGTAATTGACCTGTGGGTCAATACTTCTACTAAAACTTCCTCGGGCAGATGAGCGAAAGCCATTTCAGATAGCTTGCTTAGGGTATCTGCCTTCTTGTGTTGGCTTCTTCGAACATGTGTTATCTCATATGGTTCGAATCCCTGAAGAAACTCGTTAGCTATATCCAAATATTTTTTGATGGTGGGCTGCTCTGCTACATAAGAGCCCTTGATTTGGTTGGTGACTAGTTGCGAGCTTACAAAAATGGAGAAGTCATTAGCCTCCAAGCCTTTTGCTAGTCGAAAGCCCGCTAACAAAGCTTCATACTCTGCTTCATCGTTCGTGGCCTTAAACTCAAAATGTAATGCATAAGCGTACTCCTTTCCTTCCGGACTAACTAGCATTAAACCTGCTCCTGAACCATCAGAACTTGAGGCTCCGTCTGTGTACAATTTCCACCCCTCCTTCGTCTTTTTGGGCTTCTCCTTAGGAATTTCTTTATCTTGGCTAGGTCCGGAGGGTGTTTCAGCGAGAAAGTCTGCAAGTACCTGATCTTTGCCGGGGTTTCGACCCTTGTACTCTATCTTATGCTCTCCCAATTCGATAGCCCATTTAGCTACCCTTCCTGATTTCTCAGGCTTCGATAGTATCTGCCTAATAGGCTTGTCAGTCAATACCGTGATGGGATGAGCTTGAAAGTATCTTCGAAGGCGTCTTGCAGCATAAACCAAGGCTAGGATTAGCTTTTCCAACTCCGGATAGTTTAGTTCAGCTCCTTGCAGAACCCTGCTAACGAAGTATATAGGGACTTGTTTCTTCTCCCTTTCGGCTAGGAGCACCGCACTGATGCTTTCGAATGATGCCGCAATGTACATGAACAACACTTCGCCTTTGATTGGGGTTGTAAGTGTTGGTAAGATTTCCATAAATTCCTTTAGCTTTTCGAAGGCTGCTTCCGCCTCACAACTCCATTGGAAAGTCTTTTTATCTGTACACCCCTTGAGTGTTTTGAAGAATGGTAGAGATCGATCTGCCCCTTTCGACAGGAACCTGCTAAGTGCCGCAAGCTTCCCATTGAGGCTTTAAACTTCTTTTAGTGACTTCGGAGCTTGAAGGTCAGTGATGGCTTTTATCTTCGAAGGGTTGGCGTTAATCCCTTGTTTAGTGATCAGGTGCCCCAAGAATTATCCTTCCTCCATGCCAAAGGAACACTTCTTAGGGTTAAGCTTCATATTGATTGCCCGTAATTGATCGAAGGTCTCTTGGATGTCGGAGAGGAGGTCCTCTTCGGTTCTGCTTTTTATTACCATGTCATCAACGTAGGCTTTCAAGTTCCTCCTGATTTGCTTGTGGAAGGCTTTATCTACTAACCGTTGGTAAGTTGCCTCTGCGTTCTTCAGACCGAAGGGCATTTTCTTGTAGCAATAGACACCCTTTCCTGTGTAGAAGGCTGTCTTTTCTACATCTTCCTCCGCCATTTGTATTTGGTGATACCCTTTGTATGCGTCCAGAAAACATTTCAGATGGAAACCTGAGAGAGATTCGACCTTCCAATCGATTTCTGGTAGAGGGTAGCAGTCCTTCGGGCAAGTTTTATTGATGTCGGTGAAGTCAACGCACATACGCCACTCTCCGTCACTTTTCTTTACCATGACTAGGTTAGCAACCCAAGTTTGGTATTTCACTTCCCTGAGAATTCCTGCTCGCACAAGCTCATCCACCTTTTTGCAAGCAGCTGCATTTCTTTCTGGTGCCAGGCTTCGTTGCTTCTGCTTAATTGGTTCAATGTGCTTGAACTCGTTAAGCTTGTGTTCTGTGCCGAAGGGCTTGCCATCGATCATAAGAGTCCTGGGGACTCCTGTCATGTCTGAATATGTCCATGCGAACACATCTTTGTTGGCTTTGAGTAGCTTCTCTAGGTCTGCTTTGAAGTTAGCAGGGAGTTGCTTTTCGATTACCACCGTTTGCTCTGGATAGAGCTCAGTTATCACAATACTCTCTTCGGTATCCATACAACTTAGAATAGCCTTCGGAGGCTCCTCCGGACTTTCCCTAATCTTTTTACCACCGTCTCCCATTTGTTCTTGACTGTAACTGGAGAACACGGTTCCTATCCCATAAGGTGTATGGAACTTTACCGCTGCATGTTTGGTGGAGACTACGATACCCATCTCTTGCATGGCGGTCCTTCCTATCAGCAAGTTGTAAGGAGAGTTGGACCTTACGATAGCGAACATGAGGGTTTCTGTCCTTGCGAGCTTGCCTTCTCTAATTGTTATTTCTAATGGAACTTCTCCCAGAGGCCACGAATGCTCACCAGAAAATCCTACCAAAGGTATCTTCGAATCAACCCGCTGCGACCTGATCGAAGGCTTGAGCTTAACAAAACAATGCTCATAAATGATTTCGCAGGTGCTTCCACAGTCCATATAGGCTCTATTCACTTCTCGGTTGGAAATGAGGACTTTGATGACTACTGGATCATTTGAAGGGACTTGGCCCGTAAGAGGAGGAAAAGTTACTTCCCCTATTGCATTACCCTCCTGCTCCGTTACCTTTCTTTTCAAGCTGGCTTCGCCCCAACGAACCATGAGTATTGGGGCTTCGAGAGGAGTAGTATCTTTAGCCAATTGAGTGTCAGTCATCTTTTCCTTTCCCTTCTTTATACCCTTCACCAAGTGTGCCAATTGCCCAGACTTCACAGCTTCTTCTATCTGTTTCTTTAACTCTCTACAACTGTTCGTATCATGACCATAATCTTCGTGAAAGTGACAATACCTGCTGGTATCCCTGTTTTTGCCCTTACTTGTCATACGAGGGGGTGCTTCGAAGGCCTTAGCAGCCCTCTCCGTAGCAAGTATTTCCTTTGGAGACTTGGTTAGACTGCTTAACAAACCGTGGTTGGGGCCTTTGTTGTACGGAGAAAACCTGTCTCTGTTCTTGTTCTTTGACCCTTCCCACGAAGAATGCTTTGAAAACTTGTTGTTGCTGTCTCTGTCTATCGGAGCCCCATTAGTGGATACCTCTTTCGCTTCGATCCAAGTATACGTTTTTTCCATTAACCCTTTGTAAGTTGTCGGAAGGTCAGTGGACAAGAATTCCACCAAACTCCGATTTCGAAGACCATGTACGAAACCCGAAATACGCTGATCTTCATGAAGACCCAAAATCTGCAAAGTCTCATCGGTGTACCCAGTAACGAAGGCCCTTGTGCTTTCGTTTTCCTTTTGTTTGATGTTGTGCACCGTTAAATGAGTCCTCGTGAACTTCTTTTGCTGACTGAAGTGTGACCGGAACTTAGCCTTAAGATCATCAAGATTGACGATGCTACCGGGCTTTTGCCCATTCCACCAAATACGAGCAGAATCCCGTAGGGTGTATGTAAACATATGACAGGCCACCAGCATAACCCATTTTTTCATTTTGATAGCCCCTTCGAACAAGTGTAAGAAATTGCCCGGGTCCCCCTTCCCATCATAAGTCCCAATGTGCGAAGGCATTTTCAACCCATCAGGCAATGGGTAATCTTCTATCCACCTAACAAAGGGTGTAGCTGAACCCATAGGGTCTGAGTATAGACAATTGTAAGGTGGTGCATACATGGGAACAGTATTATAGGGATTGTTGTTTGGAGGCATTCCCATAGGAGTTTGACTTGGGTAGGACTGATAAGGTGTATTCATGGCAAACGGATAACCGTTTCCCATGGCATACGGAGGGTACGCCATAGGATGCCCGAAGGGTATGCTCCCATAAGTTTGAGGGAGGCTTGGGTTATTAGGCTGTCCATTTACTGGAGGATATAAATTTTGAGGATAAGACTGAGTTTGGAACGAGGGGTACAAACCATTGGGAGGAAGATTTCCTCCCATATTAATTGTAGGCGGATTACCTTCTACGCCTGATGCGTGAGAAGGCTGCAACGGAACCCCAGCTTCAGTCCTTCCAAGATGAGCTGCTAGCAATGGAGGCAAAGTCACCCCCACTTCTTCCCTTCGTTGGCTCCTACCGTTAGAGCCTTCGGTAACCGCCCCTTCTCTCCTTGTCGGAGCCCTCTCGGGAACTCCTTCAAAACCAACGGACCTTCTGCTTAGCCTTCGACTGACTGGAGACCCAATCCTTAAGGCCGATAGAGTTGCTCCTTGGGTCGGAGGCCTAGGTTCCATCTCCATTTCTTCATCATACTCATCACTTGAGTATTCCAACTCCCTTCGCATCTCAGCATTCCTGACTTGCCTCTTACGAGCCCTTAGGAGGGATTCCAACACTTCGTGGTTGGCTTCGACAAAGGCTGGGCTAATAATGGGCTCCGGATTGGCTGATGTCGAAGCATGATGGTTGGGTGTTGTTTCTGGGTGAGAACGTGTTGTGAACGTGGAGGCGGTTATTGGGGGAAGGTTGTTAGAGTCATTGACTGGTATTGGCGCCAAGGTCGAGAAACCCGGTGGGGGAGTATCTTCTCTCCCTTGATCCATGCCGGAATAATAGTGAAAGTAGTTGGTTGGTTATAAGCTTGGAAATAACGAGACCAATTGTAGCGGTCCCACGGATGGCGCCACTGATTGTACAAATAATTGCACGACCAGGCCTTCGATGATGATCAAAGGATTTATGGGGTGTTGGGATTGCGCCAAGCTTGTTCTTAACCTGAAATAAGAAATACCAAGACACTACGTTATGTGATTGCGCAGGGGTTGGACCCTGCGAACCACCTCCGGCGTGCGAGTAAGTATGTGTGATATGATAAGTAGGTTGTAACTAATGAGGGTGAAGTTAACTTACATCGTCTTGGCCCGACTAAGCTATTTATAGGGGAGAAATAGGACTTAGTGGGCGGTTGCACTTTTTTTGGAGATCATGGGGGCGTCCCATGATTTTGTGGTAACCGCTAGGGCTTTGTAGCCCACGATCTCTATTTTGGCGGGAAGGCCTAAAGGAAGAGGAGACGTGGGTATGACCAGGTCAAGAGGGTTCTCCGTTGTAGTCCCTTCGAGAGGGATACCCCGAAGGGCTTAAGGCTTCGATTGGCGGGTTCCCACATGGTAACCATTTCGTAGACGAATGGTTTTATGCCAATGAAACGTGTTAAGAGATTAACCTGGGCCTTCGAAGAGAGGGCTTCGCACAGGCTCGAAGGGGAGTCCTTCGACCCGTTCGGAGGGTACATCATCAGTAGGCGTCTTAGTGTTCATTTCTTAAAATGATGTAATCCTCCCTACCCACTTAATGATATAAAGTATTTCCCTCAAAATCTCTTGTTTCATTATTTACAACAAAGATTTGCTCAGCCAAGTACTTTACAAGTTTCAACGTCGAAGGATGAAGCAAGACACATGTCTTGTATACAGATAACATCCATTGCAATTCACATTAACTTTTCCTATAAAGTCTTAGGGTATTCTAAGCCCTTCGTATCTTAAGGATAAAGACGGAGTGGGTCGGGACCCTCTGTCGCAGTCAAATTATACGATTGCGGAAAATCTTGGTTCAAAATACACACAATAAGGTTATAACCTTAGGTTGTATATGTACGTTTATAATAAGCGTACGAGAAGAAAAGCATGACATTCATAACGGATTATTATCCCTACTTAACATTGATAAGACCACAAATGGTCAAAGCAAAAACAGTTTAAAACAATTGTCTAACGCATGGGTCGAAGCCCATACAGAAACAAAGATAAATTGTCTTAAACAAATGAACATTAAACACGTTGGGGCATTATGCATAAAGATCCTTTCAAGGCAGAACAGAAGCAGATTTCTTTGTTGAAGACGGAGGCTGGACCTTCATCGGCTTCTTCGCCAAAAGTTCTTCTATTGGAGCTAACGGATCTTTGGTTACCTCGGCTAGGAAAGGGTACTCTGTTGAAGTAAACGCATCGCCAGCCTCATTAAATTCTTGCTCAGAATCGGGGCGATAGTAGGGTACCTCCGACAAAACCACAGGTTTCTTTGTCTGGGTAATTTCTTCCAAAGCGGTACAGGTACCATAAAAGATGGCTGCGTTCACTAGTATCCCAATAACTTCCCCCACCTCATCACTACGGTACAATTCCATTGCCACATGAGGAACAACCTTCGAAACTACCTCAGCTCGGTCTTTCTTCAAGTTTTGACACTGGAATTTCAGACTATCGATCTTCTCGCAAAGCTTGACCTCCTGCTCAACCAGCCTAGACCTTTCGGCTTCCAGACTTGTACATTTGGATTCGAGCATTTCAATTTGGGCTCTATAAATGGACACCTTAGACTCCTCAACCTTCAACCTATCGCACCTTGCTTGGGATTCCTTCAATTGCCCTTCGAGTCTGTTAATCTTGGCTTGCATATCTTGTACAAAAGGATTCTTCTCAAAGTTCTCCATCACTTCTTTGCACTTAGCCTCCAATTTATCATATTCATGATCCCTAGCTTTTTCTTTGGCTAAGATAGCATCCATTTTCACTCTCACATTCAACACCGTTTGTACCAATTCCCTAGTTCTAGAATTAAGATGATTATCCAAAACAGCCTGCCTAGCATAACTTTTGGAATGAAAGTTGCAAAGCTCTTCCATAGACATGTTATCCAAGATTCCCCTCCAACTAGCAGGTGTCATTTTTTCAACCAATTGGCGACACGCACTCGAATTAGGTAGTTCATTAACATCGGGAAGACCTGCGAAAGACAGAAGCACAAGTTATATGAGGAAGGACATTTATTACGTATGCAATATAACTTACTAGGAGTATCATCTTCAGGAATCGTCAGAGGGATAGGTATAAAGGTTTTAGAATGAGAGCCTTTGGGCTTCACCATTCTTTTCGGAGGAGTAGGAAGGGATAATTTCCTCTTCGGAGGAGTCCTTACAGACATGGCAGCCTTTGCTTTCTTACTTTTCTTCTTATCTGAAAGACCGGAGGACCTTATGAGCCTTGTTTGAAATTCCTTGATAAGGGGATCATCGGAATCTGCTACAGTCTCCACAAAATGCGGAGTCTCGTCATTATTAATTGATGTTGATGGAGAACCTACTTCATGGTTCACATTCTTTGGCCCTTTGGGGACAAAACTAAGCTCTCTAGTACCACGGGCTACAACGAAGTTCCTGAATGCCATCCCTACAGAAAAACATAAAAGAGATAAATATCATCAGATAAGTTATTTACTTTATTTGAATAGGTATATACATACTTTTCCCATTGCAGATTATCTCAGGTTCCAATGGAGAGCCTTCCCAATGATCTATAATGCCCGCCAGAAATAGTATTGGCTCAGGAAATGTTTGCACATCAAATGGGTGACGTTCAAGACGTTGGTAGAGGGGATAGCTTCTTACGAAGTGTTGCAAAGGATCATCAAAGCATTTTTCGTCAAAACGAAAGTCTTTATCTAGCAATGCTGGATAATTGGGAGGTATGATCGTATCTTGCACATAGAAAAACAGACCTTTCCATTTTCTTATGTTGGCAAAAGGTTTAGTTATTAAGCAAGGCACATCGGGCTCACTCCTTTTGGCCAATGTTAACCAATCACCACCAGGACAAAGGTTTATAAAACCTCTAAGCACATTCAGTGTTGGCTCATACCCATAAGCTTTACATACAACAATGTAATTAGTCAACTTGGCTAAGCCAAAAGGGTTTAGCCTGGATATATGTACTTGATAATATTGTAGAAACTCCAGGATTAAGGGGTGGATCGGAATCCTAAAGTTAGATTTTGTAAATGCATGCACGTAAAGCCCCACATAACCCATTGGAGCATCAAAAACATTTTGGTTTTGATTGGGAAGCATAACTTTAAACTCTTTAGGTATGAGATATTTTCTAAGAAATTCTATTAGAGCCTGCTCTGATAGAGTACATTTTTGCTCCCTAATAGTTCTTTTCGCTGCCATACTCATCTTGAACTAGAGACTATGAGCGCAAAAGGACAAAGATCGGAGAGGAAAACTTACCTTTAAGCTCAACTGAAGCACAAAGCACAGGGTCGTGTACGTGTATTTTGGGCGCAAAAGAAAATATGATCTAGGGTTAGAAGTATGAAGGGTTTATGTATATCCTTTGTAGTTTCATCCTAGCCATCCACATGCAGTTATAATCCGAGACATACATGGACTCTAATTTTTTTTTTTAATTTTTGAAAAGATGTTCACCGATATCCTAGTTGCTGTAGTATAGAGTGGTAGTTGAAGATTTATTAGCCGCATTTATTGCGCAAAGTTTGTTTAAGCACTTATCTTCATTACGTTCAAATTTGTGACGAACGGGATAGAGTGTAGCAGGTTTTTTGAGTCGAATACAATTTATACTTGTACGTATATATCACTTTTGACTGGGGGGCTTGATGATGTACCCTCCGAACGGGTCGAAGGACTCCCCTTCGAGCCTTTAGAAAGCCCTCCCTTCGAAGGCCCAGGTTAATCTCCTAACACGTTTCATTGGCGTAAAACCATTCGTCTACGAAATGGTTACCATGTGGGAACCCCCAATCGAAGCCCTAAGCCCTTCGGGGTATCCCTCTCGAAGGGACTACAACGGAGAACCCTCTTGACCTGGTCATACCCACGTCTCCTCTTCCTTTAGGCCTTCCCGCCAAAATAGAGATCGTGGGCTACAAAGCCCTAGCGGTTACCACAAATCATGGGACGCCCCCATGATCTCCGAACAAAGTGCAACCGCCCACTAAGTCCTATTTCTCTCCTATAAATAGCTTAGTCGGGCCAAGACGATGTAAGTTAACTTCACTCTCTCAATTTACGACCTACTTATCATATCACACATACTTACTCGCACACCGGAGGTGGTTCGCAGGGTCCAACCCCTGCGCAATCACTTAACGTAGTGTCTTGGTATTTCTTATTTCAGGTTAAGAACAAGCTTGGCGCAATCCCAACACCCCATAAATCCTTTGATCATCATCGAAGGCTTGGTCGTGCAATTATTTGTACAATCATATATATATATATATATATATATATATATATATATATATATATATATATATATATATATATATATATATATATATATATATATATGTATCGTAATTTAAATATATCCCACGAAATGTACAAAAGGCTTTTTAGGACAAAAATGTATAAAACATTTTATTTGAATATATATATATATATATATATATATATATATATATATATATATATATAAATTTACACTTTTAACCCTAACGGTGAAACTTTTACACCGTTAGTCCTTGGTTAGATTATAATTACATTTTTGGCCCAAAATATTCAAATATGACATTTTAACACTTCTGGTTACTGTTTATTCACTTGCTTTCCTTAACTTATTAAAATGGCAGTTTGACACTTAATTATGTGAAAGTTACAATTTTAACCCGAGTTGCATAATATTTTGCATTTTTAGTCCAAAAATCACAAATATATGAGTTTAATATTTCCGAGAGTTTCATCAGTCTCAAATAGCTTATTCAAGTTTATAAAACTGCTTATTTCATAAAAAGATCTTATTTTTAGCTTATTGGGCCTTAAGAGTTTTAAAACAGGCCCATTAAGCTTTTACGATCCAATGGGTTTTAAAATGATTTGGGCTTGATTTTGGGCTTAAAATATAGTCTTATTAACTTTTCAAAACTGCTTATGGGATTGCTTATTAAGAGCTTAGTGGGCTTTAAGGCCCACTCGATAAGGTGTTATACGAGCTTATCAGGGAAGCTTATTGTTGCTGCTTATTAGTTTAGCTTATGGACAAATGGTTTGGGTAATTTATTCGATAGGTTGTACGATTAAAATTAATTTTATGGGTCGTGTTCTAAACGACATAACCAAAAGGTCCAATATGATTTATATGACATATATAATGTTCGATATTCAAGCTGTGTTCAAAATAGGTCTCGATAACCATTTATATGAAGATATATGTTACGAATGAATATGGTTCTTTATTTCTAGTCATCCATAGAGTTAGGAGGTCAAATGTGTACGTAAAATAAATAACGAGAGCTCGAAATAATAAATAGAAAGCTTGAAATGATGTCAAATGAAATAATAACGATGCATAAACAAATGAAAAACATATGTATGTATAGAAAAGGGTTCGATGGACTTACTACACCAACAAGGGTGGTGAGAAATCGTCGAAATGAACTAGGGATCGAATGTTATGCACATAACTCGTTAGAATGAACATAAAAGAATCGAGATCAATAGCCCTCGAGTTGGAAAATGGCATAAACGCCTAGGACTTGCTCTTGCTTCTTTGAATGGCTCAGCTAGAGAGAAAAGACTTAGGAAAATATTTGATATATGTTTTGAGTGAATGAATATGTGTGAGTTTGTATATGTATAAGTGTATACATAGAACTAGTATATAGTATTTAATACACAACAAGTTGGGACTTGATTTGATGCCGAAGGGATTAGGGAATCAATATAGCTAGGTACTCAAGTATTATAGATATTAAGGGAGGTGTATGTGTGTATGCTTCGGCTTATAGATATAAGCTCAAGTGACATGGTTCAAATGTTTTATTCGACATGTATAAGGTCTAAACGAACTATATATGTGACCAAAAGAATTAGGAAATGTGTGATAAGGCTCATAGTGCTCTCTTGGCTCGGTCACAAGCAAAACACTTAGGTAAAAAATATGTTTAGTCAATTTGGTTATCACTTGGATGAGTTTGTACTTGTGTTGAGTCGAGTTAGCTTCAGTGTTCATTTTAATGGCAAACGTTCGAACCAAGTAATAGGAATTGTCATTACTGAATCTTTGAAATGTGGAGATTCTATGTAAAATGTGGTATAGATTGTGTGTCGAAATATCGAAATATAGAGGCCAAGTAATCGAGTGTTGGCTCGTATGAAATAAAAGAAATAATGATAAGTGGGCTTGAATAGTGGTGGGCTTGAATAGCCTGTTGTGCCAAGAACTATGTAATAAGGATCCGTTTGGTTTTTATTCGTATATTGGATTGTCGTGGTGCGTGCGTGAGCTCGTTCCAAAGTATTGTGAATCACGTAACAACGTGTTTGAATCATTGTAATATAATAAACAAAAATTTTGGATTTTGCTCGTAAAAATGGTTAAATGAATTGTAATGATAGATTAATACTTGATTAACATTTACAAATTACTGGAAAATTTTACAGGTTGCTACAACATCACACACAGAAACACTCTCCATTTGATTTCCAACTTCAAGTATTACTTCAAGTTTCAAGCTACAAGTTCACCACATCAAGTCCTTTGCATTCTTTGGTGATTCTTTTGAGTTTAAATCCACTCAAGTCACCCAGGACTTACCAAAGTCTTGCACAAGCTCTAGCACAACCTTGCTCATACAAAAGAAGTGAAGGAATCCAAGAAGACAAGTGCTCTAAGTCCTTGCACTAGTTCTTGATTCTTGATTTCCCTTTTGTTAGGCCAAAAGTTGTAAGCACATAATCACCACCATCATTCTATGATTTCATGCATGTTATGTCCTAATTATGTTGATTATATGCTATATATATGGTCACTATATTAAATCATGATGTACTAATGCTTTAAAACAAGTTCTTAACTGACATATTGTCTTATGTTATCAAACTAATAAAAACTAGTCATCTTATACATGTTTGAGCTATTAAAACCAATTACCTATAAAATTGTATGTTTACATATTGTTAAAAACAAGATCAAACCAAAAACATGGCAATTTGAATCACCCGAAACGGACAAACGAGTCAAAAGTTATGATCAAAAGAAGTTAACGAAACTTAGAAACTAAAAACTGCCCAAAAGCTTACTGCACGAATCTACGATTTTTTCGAGGGAATTCTAGTTCGATTCATGATAACGCTCAAATTGTGCATGTTTTTAGTAGCGTTATTCGTGCTTTTGTATATATTATTTGGTTATATTTATATGCTTTTGTTACCTAATCGCACCAAAGTATGTTTGCAAAGTATATGTAGCCAAGTACAGAAAAAAGGAAGAAAAAGCGAAAGATTGATGAAGGAAACAAGAACTTACAATTGTACGAAGATTCCCATGTCAAGATCCACTCCGAAAAGGCATTTCATTGAATGAAGATTCAAGTATTCATTATTCCAAGTTCTAAGACAAAGAAAAGATCAAGTTTGGACAAAGAACACAGAGCTATGAGAAAGATACAAGCCGAACTCCAAAAGTCCAAGTTTGACTCTACAGGTCATCTCCATCCGATCGGACGTAGCCCGCAACCGAATCGGATGGAGGCTGCATCTAGAGGCCAACCGATCGGATGGACGTAATACCGATCGGTTAGAGAGTGCCTATATGGCCAAACTTCATCACTAAGCATTGTATCTTGCTACCAATGATTCTAGACTCTTCTCATGTGTATTCTAGGTCCTTCTACTCTGCTTGGAGGCCAAGTTGCAGCATTTAACACCCTAGGCCTTGAGATGAGTATAAATAGAGCCTCTTGTAATCCTTTAAAGGTGTGCACTATTAAACAACTAAGACAACAACTCTCTCTAATCATAAACCACTCTCAAAAGCTCTCAAATTCGTCCTTAGATGTCCAGGAAACTTTAAAAGTCCAAGAAGTCAACATTTGGATGTCAAAACTTCAAGAAGTCAACACCAATACTTTGGGTATCATTACCTTATCATTTGTAATATCATTCTAATCATTGTAAGACTTTTAATCATGGTTTCTAATGTTCAAAATTCTGAGTTTATTTTCATGTTTGCTATGAGTGGCTAGTGCCTTTGTGCACTTGCTTAGATGATGTATATTACTTAATGATTTACGTATGATTGTGATAACATGTTTTAATTCAATTTCAAGCTAATTCTAAGATCCAATTGTGCTTAAGTTTCATAGTGACATTTGTTAATCAAGTTTGACTAGTTGTTAGTAATTCTAAAGGTCGAAAGGTTTATTGTTATTCAACTAGTTATAATCATTTGTCTATGAATGATTGTTTTTACCCATTATTCTTGGTTGAACAAAGAAACTTAATTGTGGTTGTAATAATAATGCTTTTGTCTATCAAATTGGATTGATTGAAAACCACCTCATAAGTCGAAAGAATTAGTAGTTTACAATCAATTGTAACCTTTTTTTCTATGATCGGTTACCTTTTGTATTGACCATTTCCTAAGCTTATTTGATAATACAAAAGATTATTTTTGTGTTTAAGTTTGTTAATCCAAACTTATGAAACTTGAATTGATCTTGAATTGATTGGTTAAACTTAATGCTTGTTTTTATAAACTAAAATCTTGACGAAGGTTTAACTTGTAAGAATAATAGATTAGTTCACCAACTAATTATCATAACCAACATGTTAACAAGAGTTATCACAATCATTCTTATCTAGAGTAGTATACTAGTCTAAGCAAGTATAGTTTTAATCACTTAAATTATCATATTATCATTATTGCATGTTTTTGATATTTACTTTTAGTAGCTTTTATACTTACAACTCGATTCTCTCACAAATCCCTGCGAACGATCCCGACTTACCATCATAATCTTTCTATAACGGACGAGTTCACTTGCTCGTATGTGTTATTTATAGATTCGGTAATTCACCCCTTATAAATTTAAAGCTTGTACACACACGTAACACATTAAGTTTTTGACGCCGCTGCCGGGGATTTTGATTGTGTTTCTGTAAGTTTTAGAAGTCCATCTTTTACCAAAATCATTTTCATATAAAAAAAAATTTTCGAGCCGACCAACCGATCGGAATTCCATCCATCCGATCGGTCTTTCAGATCCAAATTTTTCTGAGACGCCCAACCGATCGGTACACCTTGCCATCCGATCGGTTAGCCATGTCTGATTTTCCAAACTGTTTTCATTATTTGCTCGTGTGTTTAAACATTGCCTCGATTCTCTTAGGAATTGTATGAACACTCGCTCTACTGGAATAGAACCAATTTCACCTCTTTCAAATCCCAAAAGTTTAATCCGAAGACCAAGAAGAAGAACACCCTTTGTTCCATTAGCCAACCGTGTACCAAGAATACAAAACCCACCGTTTGATAACCTTTTTGAATCTAAAGTCGTTTATAACCCATTCACAGATCAACCTTTTCCTATGGCAGACGATCAACCCATGTGGGCCGCCAACCGAGCCGTGGCACCTACTCCTGGAGCTGTTATTGTTGCTGTTAACCTTGGTGACAATTTCACCATGAAAGGTCACCATCTTTCTATGATCAAAGACCGCTAATTCGATGGTCGTTCGCTAGCCGATCCGCACAAACACATTGCCGAATTCATCGAAATTTGTGGCATGTTCCGATATGGCGACACCGATGTCAACGCCATTAAACTCAAACTTTTTCCAACATCACTTGCCGGAGATGCAAAAGTGTGGTACAACGAATTAACCCCAGGAACTATCAATACTTGGGAGGAGATGAGGCAAGCTTTTGTAAGCCGATTCTTTCCACCTGCCATGTTTGACCGACTCATGGGAGAAATTCGTGCTTTCACACAAAATCCTAATGAATCACTCGTCAAAGCTTGGCTTCGTATGAAAGATTTGCTTCGTAGTTGTCATGGACATGGTTTAGGATGAGGAACCATTATCCAAATCTTCTACCATGGACTTGATGAAACATCTCAAGGAATCCTTGATGCTGGAGGAATTTTTCTTTACAAGACCCCTAACCAGGCATATCAATTGCTCGAAGACCGAGTACTTCTTAAACTCGATTGGTCAAAAGATTCCAAAACCAAACCCTTAAGAAAAAACATTGCTTTTGCTGAAAGTTCCGATACCTCTAAACTCATGGAAAAAATAGAAGCCTTGACTTCCAAAATCGACTCGCAATACAAAGATCTTAAAGGAGAAATGAAATAAATGTGAGATGGTTGTAACAACTGTGGAGGTAATCACCCATCATTGGAATGTGACGATCAACCAATGGACGAACCTAAAAAAGGAGAAGCTAATTATGTACAAGAAGGATACCGTGGAGGCGGTTATCGTGGTAACTATTACGGGAGAAATTCTGGAAATTGGCAAGATCGCCAACAAAGGGATAACAACCGTAATTCTCAACCTCGAGCAGACAATCAAACTCCACAAACTTCTGATAAAAATCCGAAAGAAACTGATTTTGAAAAAATGATGAGAGAATTCGTGACTGCTCAAAAATCAACTAATGAGTTCGTCAAGACCCAATTTTTCAATCTCAAAACCAAAGTTGAGCAAGGTCAGAAAAATCATCAAGCATCTATTCAGGATCTTGAAAACAAATTCGGTAGACTTTCTGACCAATTCTCTTCCCGACTATCAGGTTCGTTACCAAGTAATACCCAATCCAACCCTAAACCAACATCATCTGGATCAAACGACAAAACTTATCGTCCACCACAGACTAGAAATGAGCATATCAATGCTGTATTTACAAGAAGTGGTCTCTCTTATGATCCATCATCCAATCCAAATGATATCACGATCATCCATGATGAAAGTGAGGATGAAGCTGAAGAAGCAGAAAAGGAAAATACTCCAAATACACCCACCAAAGAAAAACCCATCCCACCAGTCAAAGCGTACACACCAAAGATTCCATATCCCCAACGCCTTAAGAAAGAGAAGATGGAGGAGCGTTATAAGAAGTTTATTGAAATGATCAAAGAGGTTAGACTCAATATACCCTCGTTGATGTTCTAGTGGGAATGCCCAATTATGGGAAATTTTTAAAGGAACTTTTGAATAACAAGAACAAGTTGGAACAAATATCCACTACCTTTCTCAACGAAGAATGCTCAGCTATTGTTCAGAACAGAATTCCACAAAAACTCAGAGATCCCGGAAGTTTTTTGATTTCATGCACATTAGGAAACAACATCACATGCGATGCTTTAGCCGATCTTGGTGCAAGTATCAATTTGATGCCCTATTCGTTATATTCTAAACTTTTCATCAACACCTTAAAACCTACAAGGATGAGTATTCGATTAGCCAACCATTCTTACCAATATCCTGTTGGGGTTGCTGAAAATATGCTTGTTCAAGTTGGTAAATTTGTTTTTCCCGTGGATTTTGTGATCTTAGAAATGGAGGAAGATAGTAGAGTCTCTCTTATTTTAGGAAGACCTTTCCTAAACACCGTTGATGCTATCATCAAAGTAAAAGGTAAAGAATTCAATCTTGGAGTTGGAGAAGATAGAATTACCTTTTTAATCGATAAAGCAATGCAATATCCATATTCCAATGATGACACTTGTTTTAACATTGACGTAATCGATGAAGTCACTGATGAAGAATTGGATGCATTACTTGACGATTTTGATCCATTCATGACTACTTTGGAGAAAATTAGTGAAACAGATCTTTATAAAAAAATTCGCTGATTTTATGGAAGTAAAATTCAAAGAAGATATTAAAGAAGTTGAAGAAGGAGAAATAGTGGAAGAGAATTTTGAGGAAATCACCTTTAATGATCAATTGAGGATCAAACATCTCTTCAAGAACCACCAACTGATCTTGAGCTAAAACCACTTCCCGATCATCTTGAATATGCTTACTTGGAAGAAAATTCACTTCTTCCAGTAGTCATATCTTCGTTGCTCAATGACAATGAAAAAGAATGTCTCATCTCTGTTCTCAAGAGGCATAAAAGAGATTTTGCTTGGAAAACTTGTGATATTCCAGGAATTAGCCCTGATTTCTGTAAACACAAAATCAATTTCGAAGAAGGTGCTAAACCCATTGTAGAAAGACAATGTTGACTCAATCCCAACATGAAAGAAGTTGTTAAGAAAAAAATCATCAAACTTCTTGATGCCGGTATCATTTACCCCATCGAGGATAGTCCTTGGGTGAGTCCAGTTCACTGTGTTCCGAAGAAAGGAGGAATGATCGTAGTGACCAACGAACGGAATGAATTAGTTCCTACTAGAACTGTCACTGGATAGCGAGTATGTATTGATTACAGAAAATTAAACAAAGCCACCAGAAAGGATCATTTTCCTCTACCCTTCATGGATCAAATGCTTGAGAGACTAGCAGGGAACAAGTACTTTTGTTTCCTTGATGGTTTTTCAGGATATTTCCAAATTCCTATTGATCCTGCCGATCAAGAAAAGACTACATTCACATGTCCTTTTGGAACTTACGCTTACCGGCGTATGCCTTTCGGTCATTGTAATGCACCCGTGACTTTTCAAAGGTGTATGATTGCAATATTCCAAGACATGCTTGAAACATCTATGGAAGTTTTCATGGATGACTTTTCAGTTTTTGGAAACTCATTTGAAGCTTGCCTTTCTAATCTCGATAAAATGCTCGAAAGATGTGAAGCTGCACATCTTGTTCTTAACTGGGAAAAATGTCATTTCATGGTGACTGAAGGAATTGTGCTTGGACACAAAATTTCCAGTGCAGGAATGGAGGTTGACAAAGTGAAAATCGATGTTATCACGAAATTACCACCTCCAACCAACGTTAAAGCCGTTAGAAGTTTTCTAGGACATGCCGGTTTCTACCGTCATTTTATTAAAGATTTTTCTAAAATATCTCGTCCTATGACAAAACTTCTTGAAAAAGATTCTGTTTTTGACTTTAATGCAGATTGCATTAAGGCTTTCGAAACATTAAAAAATCAACTGACTAGTGCACCTATTATGGTTTCACCTGATTGGTCACTACCATTCGAGCTCATGTGCGATGCAAGCGATTTTGCTGTTGGAGCTGTGTTAGGACAACGTGAAGGAAAATATTTCCGTAATATATACTTCGCTAGTAAAACACTTAACAATGCTCAACAAAATTACACGGTTACGGAGAAGGAATTGTTAGCAGTTGTTTTTGCTTTTAACAAATTCAGATCTTATCTTGTGCTTTCAAAAACCATTGTGTTTACTGATCACTCAGCACTCAAATATCTGTTTACCAAACAAGATGCAAAACCACGTCTTATATGATGGATTTTGCTACTCCAAGAATTCGACATCGAAATCAAAGATAAGAAAGGAGCAAAAAATCTAGCTGCTGATCATTTGTCTCGTCTCGAAAATCCAAATTTGGAAGAGTTAAGGGAATATGAAATCGACGATTATTTCCCTGATGAAACTCTCATGACTATTGACACAATTGATGAAAAAGAAATTCTGTGGTTTGCAAACTTTGCAAATTATCTCGTTGGAAAAATTCTCAGAAAAGGATTAACTCACGCCCACCGAAGTAAATTCTTCTCAGAACTGAAACACTATTATTGGGAAGAGCCTTATCTTTTCAAGATGTGTCCCGACGGGATGATCATAAGATGTTTTTATGGTTCTGAAACAAGAAGAATTCTTGATGAATGCCATCATGGCCCTACTGGGGGACACTATGGTCCTTCTACCACATCTAAAAAAGTTTTTGATGCTGGATTCTATTGGCCGACAGTTTTCAAAGAAGCTCATACTCTTGTTCAAAACTGTGATGCTTGCCAAAGATCCGGTAGTCTTTCTCGCAGAGACGAAATCCCTCAAAAAAGCATTCAAGTTTGCGAAATATTCGATATTTGGGGAATCTATTTTATGGGACCATTTCCTAAATCGCACAAATACGAATACATTCTCATTGCTATTGATTATGTTTCCAAATGGGCAGAAGCCAAGGCTCTACCCACCAATGATTCACGAGTTGTTGTTAATTTTCTCAAAAAGCTTTTCGCTCGTTATGGAATTCCTAAAGCTTTAATAAGTGATCGAGAAACCCATTTCTGTAACAAACAAATGGAGAAAATTATGAAACGATATGGAGTTCATCATCGTTTTGCTACAGCTTATAATCCACAGACCAGTGGTCAAGTCGAAAACACCAACAGAGCCTTAAAGAGGATACTCAAAAAAATGGTCAAAGACAATCCTGCCGTTTGGTCGAGAAAACTTGATGATGCTCTGTGGGCATTTCGTACGACTTACAAAACTCCAATTGGTACAACACCATACAGACTTTTGTATGGAAAAACCTGTCATTTGACGTTCGAAATCGAACATCGCGCCTACTGGGCACTCAGAAACTGTAACCCTGATCTCAAAATAGCTGGAGAGAAGAGATTTTTGCAATTGCATGAACTCGATGAACTAAGACTCCAAGCTTATGAGAACTCCAAGCTTTACAAAGCTAGAACCAAAGCTTATCATGACAAAAAGCTAAGAATACGGAAAGAATTCTAAGCTGGAGACAAAGTTTTGCTTTTCAATATGAAATACAAGTTTAAAGCTCCTAAGCTAAAACCAAAATGGTTCGGACCATATATAGTGAAACATGGATTTCCATCTGGATATGTTGAATTATATGACAAACATGGTGGAAGTTTCATTGTTAATGGTCACCGGATTAAATTTTACTATGATAATGAGCAAATGAACGAGATTTCTATCGAAGAAATTCTGCCTGAATCAGAATATGAAGCTATAACATTCATGGCACCCTTTCCGGCCAATTATAAGAAAAACACTCCTTGGGCCGAAGAAACTGGTTTTATCTATGATGATCTTCCTAGAGCTTGGGAAAGAGTGAAATTAGATGACATAGATGAAACTGGAGAAGGAATAGTAATAGGAAACGTGGTGTATGTTCCAAAATCTTTGAAAAAGAACCAAAAGATTGCACCAACGTAGACTAAAGGAAGTTTGAGTCAGGCTGATGACTCGTTAATAAAACAAGCGCTTCTCGGGAGGCAACCCGTGTGTTTGCTATTTTTACTTCTTATTTTTATTTTCAAAGTGATCACACCCCAAAGTTTTTCTAATCCCTTAGTTGAACTTAAGTGTGGGGGTGTACCACTGACTTTTAATAAAAAAATATTTTCGTGTGTTTGTTTTGTTTGTTTTAAGATTACTGCAGGTAATGATTACTAAGCTTGGACACTTGGATCAAAGAATCATATGAAGCCCGGAAAATATGGTTTATTCTCTTATTTCCCTATTTTCATACTTTGAAGTTCGTTTATCACATTGAGGACAATGCTTAACTTAAGTGTGGGGGGGGTGAATAGGAAAATAAGGATAACTTATAAATTTTGAGCTAGATTTTAAATTTTGTTTGCCCTGGTGATCTAGTTATTTGTCATTTTTAGGATAATATATTAGAATAACTGGATCTATCCACTGGTGAAACCTGTAATTTTTGAAAAATCGAAATTTGTCCAAATTAATATTGCAATCCATTCTGGGACTGATAACATTAGCTAGCACATATTATAGCCTTTCCACTAAATTGTGAGGATTTAAGCCTGTTCCATATTTAGCATACATCTTTTATGCTTTGATTCTTTTGCTATGAGTGTACCGGTGATTTTATTTATTCTAGAACTTGTGCTTGTAAATCATTACGAGACCATTGTGAGATCGCATTTCGTGTGTGATATAAGTGTATATACGTGATAAGAGGCAACCTTAGGATTTAACCCAAATAGCCTTCCGTATTGATATTTAGCTAGTTACACTGACTAGTTAACCACCAATATAAACCCTATTATTAGCGTTTATCTTTAACGCTAGATACCCCTAGTTACACCTTTTGAGTCAATCTTTTCTTTTGAATAAATTCAGAAAAATACAAAAAGATTTTACACTTTTTAGCCTAGACTTACCCTTAGTCAAGTCTTGGTTGGTTGCTAGCTATTTGGCAAGATGGATGTTATGTGGGAAATCATGAAAGTTCGAAGAAAGTTGCAAACTCCATGAGCAGTTATCAAAGTGAAGTGAAAGACTAGTCATCGCAATTATAAGATGACAAGTGAATGAGTTTATGTTAAAAAATAATAATAATAATAATAATAATAATAATAATAATAATAATAATAATAATAATAATAATAATAATAATAATAATAATAATAATAATAATAATAATAATAATAATAATAATAATAAGTCATCGCAACTATAAGGTGACAAGAATAGCCAATGAGCTATGGAATAATGTATTGATCGATCAAGTATGGAATTTCTCAAGATTGCATGATAGTGGTTCGAAATAGCTAGCAACATTTGGTTAGTAGACTTTGACTATTTTGTATATTCTTTATCATCAACCCTTTCTAAAACATATCCCATGTCTTATCCTTACCTTTTGGCTTTGTGAAATTATAAAGTGTATTGACATATAGTGACCATCCGAGCTCTTGAGGAATTAGATAACGCGCAAAAGTGAGCCACCAGTTCAGGTACAAGATACTATCATTATTGCCTGGACAATTAGACATCCAACCCGTAATCGCAACGACCCAATTGCAAGAGCGAAGCTAGCGATCTAAGGTTATCCTTAGTGACCATCTGTTGTTTGGTAATGCAAGAATTCGCGCCAGCGATCTATTATGTTTTGCATAAGATATTTGCACGTAAGTCTGATATAACCTTGAAGCCTTAAACCCGAATAAAAGACCTCTTTGATATGTATACTTGGTGCTCACGCCATATCGGTGTAGTTTTGTTTCTTGTACAAGCCTATGGTAATATTTAGATCATGACTGAGCAATGAGTGTGATTTCTCTTATATACTCCACCAACCATAAATGAGTGATTTGAGTGAACTATATTTCATTCCTTTTTCGTGAGGTAATTAGTAATGTTCATCAAGCAAGAAAATCAATTGGGTATTGTCAAACATCTCGATGCTTCACTTAGAAAAGCTTAAAATGATGGATTTAACATGTACTTGTACTTGATAGATTTGCATCACATTTTTCCTAAACATACTTGAGTACCATGTGGATAATTATTTTTACTTCTAGATTTGCTTGAGGGCAAGCAAAGTTTAAGTGTGGGGGAATTTGATAACGCTCAAATTGTGCATGTTTTTAGTAGCGTTATTCGTGCTTTTGTATATATTATTCGGTTATATTTATATGCTTTTGTTACCTAATCGCACCAAAGTATGTTTGCAAAGTATATGTAGCCAAGTACAGGAAAAAGGAAGAAAAAGTGAAAGATTGATGAAGGAAACAAGAACTTACAATTGTACGAAGATTCCCATGTCAAGATCCACTCCGAAAAGGCATTTCATTGAATGAAGATTCAAGTATTCATTATTCCAAGTTCTAAGACAAAGAAAAGATCAAGTTTGGACAAAGAACACAGAGCTATGAGAAAGATACAAGCCGAACTCCAAAAGTCCAAGTTTAACTCTACAGGTCATCTCCATCCGATCGGACGTAGCCCGCAACCGAATCGGATGGAGGCTGCATCTAGAGGCCAACCGATCGGATGGACGTAATACCGATCGGTTGGAGAGTGCCTATATGGCCAAACTTCATCACTAAGCATTGTATCTTGCTACCAACGATTCTAGACTCTTCTCATGTGTATTCTAGGTCCTTCTACTCTGCTTGGAGGCCAAGTTGCAGCATTTAACACCCTAGGCCTTGAGATGAGTATAAATAGAGCCTCTTGTAATCCTTTGAAGGTGTGCACTATTAAACAACTAAGACAACAACTCTCTCTAATCATAAACCACTCTCAAAAGCTCTCAAATTCGTCCTTAGAAGTCCAGGAAACTTTAGAAGTCCAAGAAGTCAACACCAATACTTTGGGTATCATTACCTTATCATTTGTAATCTCATTCCAATCATTGTAAGACTTTTAATCATGATTTCTAATGTTCAAAATTCTGAGTTTATGTTCATGTTTGCTATGAGTGGCTAGTGCCTTTGTGCACTTGCTTAGATGATGTATATTACTTAATGATTTGCGTATGATTGTGATAACATGTTTTAATTCAATTTCAAGTTAATTCTAAGATCCAATTGTGCTTAAGTTTCATAGTGACATTTGTTAATCAAGTTTGACTAGTTGTTAGTAATTCTAAAGGTCGAAAGGTATGGAACGTTTTAGTTTGTTCGATTGAGATATTTATGTATTGAATGTGTTTAGCATGCGGAATCTACTACAACACACTTTAAAAGAATGCAAGGTGGTGAGTTTAAGTAAACGTGTGAATGCAATGAACAAAGAACACAACTTTGGTTAACACAAAACGATTCAATATTATTGATGAAATAATACGGATGATCTAAGTATCACCGGGATTACAAAGTAATCTTGAATCTAAGATTGTAAAAAGATTTGTGATTCGAAGTAACTAAGTTACTTGAGAGATAGTTTGGTTTGTGGTTATTAGTTGTGAAAGATGCATGCATGAAGAAGTGACTAAGATATCCTTTTATAAGATAAGGATATCTTATTACATGTTGTCAAGTAGATGAATATAATACTATACTTTGACTATATTGGCGCCTACAATTAAATACAAATACCCATGTACACTTTGATATATTCTTCTGTCACCACAGAAGACTATTCTACTTCTACATAACGTATAACAATGTACAAAGACTAATAATTCAACTAAATATCTATTACAAAATATCTAATCGACTTGACATAATCTTGGCAGGCTCTTCATTAGCTAGCAGTACCTTCTACCCAGAAGGTACTGGTAGAACATCTTCGTACATAACAAAATCAACTAGCAGGCTCTTCATCGACTTGGCAGGCTCTTTGACTTTGATCATTTTATTCCCAACAATCCTCCCCTAAACTTGTTATTTCCATTAAAATACACAAGTTTCTGATGAATAAAATACATACCTTGAGGATTTGAGAACTCTTCCAAAAACCTTTACTTCCTATCCTTCCTTTTTCTTTCAGATTGTTCAAATATGCTCCTTAGCAAACTTTGAACAATTTCTGAGTTTTCATCATCTTTGTCACACCTTAATCTCTTGGAGATCATAGTTGAGAGCACTTCATAACTAAGTGGATACTCTTTCTCAGCCAACATAAAGAGTTCAATCCCACTTGATGTGTACAAATGATGAACACTGCAATGACTTAGGAATTCCCAGGTTGTAGATTGATCATAATATGGAAACTTCCAATAATCATCTTTGGGATCAGGATCAAACATCCTATTGAATTCAACCCATAATTCCTGTTCCTTAACATCATTGCTAGAATTTGTGGCTAGCCTAATCTGCACTAGATTCCACAATTCCTCTAAATCTGCTCTGTCGGATGCTCTAACTAGATTTTCAAAATTCTTGAAGATAGCAGACTGTCCCCCAACCCTTGATATTTTCCATGACTTACCAAATCTATCATGGTGTATTTCCCAATCAATTATAGGGTGTCTAGACCTAATTGGATCAGCATGAATGATAGTAGGCAAAGTAATCAACATTTTACTTACTTGCTCTGTGTCCAATTTTGCTACTTCTTTCTTCTGAGCATCTTCCTTCTTCTTTGAAGACCTTTCTTGTGTGTGTTCAGGAGGAGTGCAGTGGTTCTTCTTGTATGCTTCAATGTATAGATGCTGCAACTCTTCAAATGATTTTCTTTTGAGTTGATGATCCTTCTAATTTGCTGACCTTTTCAGATATAACTTGAAGAATTTCATCTGCTCTTTCTGATCATGTGGTAATTTAAACCCTTTCTCCTTATACTGCATGATCTGCTGAAATACATCATTTAAGGCTTCTTCTCTATACTTTTTGGTGATGAATTCTTCTAGCTTGGCTGTCTTCTCTTCTACACTGAGAGACTCATCATCCACATACACAGAAGCTTGACCTCTTACAATTGGATCAATAGAGATAATCCATTGTAGTTGTGCATCAAATATTTGTGCAGCTTGAGAATCAATAAGAGCTTGAGCAGCTTCTTCAGCATCTTTCTGCTCTTTCATTGCTTCAAGCATTCTTGAAGCTTCATTAGCTTTTAGCTCTTCTTCTTGAACTCTTTTGGCCTCTTCTTCTCCTAAAACCATCTGAATTTGCTGAGTTCTTTTCAACTTCTTGGACTTTGGCTCATCTTCAATCATAATACCTTTGCCCTTATCCTTTGGAGTTGAATCTTGTGATGGAGCAGAAGATTGCTCATCAGCAATTAAAACCCTCTTTCTCTTGTACACTCTCTCAGCAGACCCTTTATACCCCATAGCCAATAGCCTTTCTCTCCTAGCAGACTCTTCTTCTGCCCTAGCAGGCTCTTGCCCTGCTCCAACAGGCTCTTGCCCTGCTCTAACAGGCTCTTCATCATAAACTTGAGTTCCATCATGGAATTCAAATTGAGCCTGTTCCTCCTCTTCATCCTCATCTTCAGACCTATCCTTCCTCCCCTTTTTGGAAGAGTGATCTATCCTATCAGCATCTGACTGTGAAGAACTAGATAAAACAACCTTTGCAGACTTTTTACCCTGTAACTTCTTCACTTCACCCTCCAATTTCTTGACCCTCTTGACCAATTTGATGTTGATCTTAGAAAACCTTTCATTTTGACTTTTAAGAGCATTCTCTAAGAACTTCACCTTGTCTTTCAGTTCTTGCATTGTCTGAGGTGATTGGGTTTGTGATATATGATGTGGTGATGGTGGTGGTGTTGCTGATGGTACTGGAGATGGTATTGGTGATTGTTGATGTGTTTGTGAAATGAAACCATGTGAAGAACTAGATGATTGTGTATCAGCAGATGGTGTTGGTTCTTCTGGATGTTGTGGTACCATTTCATCAAAAAGTGGAACTTCCTCCCCTCTAAAACCAATTCTCATATTTGAAAATACTTTGTGAGAAAGTTTTGGTGTGTCATAAATTGAGTCTGTGGGAAGCAACACATGTTGTAGTTTTCCAATGATGCAACCAATAAATCTTGGATACATCAAAAACTTTTTTTTACTTTTCACATTGTTTATCAATCCTTCAAAAATATATTTAGAAAAATTGTATTTTCTGTTTGTGACTAAGCAAATGAGAGCAGAAGCCATGTTTCCACTAAATTGCTCCCAAGAGGTTTTCTTCTGGCTCAAACAGTGAAGGATTGTGTGAATCAAAAATCTCCATTGTGGAGTAAGATGCTTTTTCAGAAAAAGTAAGTTTGTTAGACTCAGCATGATACCCCATTCTTTGTAAATTTTCAAAAATTTCAGTATCTGGTAATTGACTAATACCATCAGAATCATCCAAATGAAGATGTCTTCTTATGGATGACTCAGTAAGAGTCAAATGCTTACCATCCACTTTGGCCTTAATTCTTTGTTCCCCATTTTCAGAAGTTTTAATTTTAGCAGATTGCCAAAATTGCAAAATTTGATTTTCATAAATAGTGGGATTGACTAGCAAAGCAAACCTGATGTAGGAGTTGTTTAAAAAGTCCACTACTTGATGAAATGAGGCATTATCCTCTGACTTCTCCAAAAATGCTAACTGATTGTGACGTTGGACAAAATCTAGAACAACTGTGGAAGCCATAATGAAAATTTTGAATATGATGGTGGGATTTGTTGGTAGTACTGGTAGAAGATGAAAGGTGTATGTGAATTATGATAGTGACTGATGAAAGAAGATATGAGAGAATTACTTTTAACCGACAATAAGAAAGATTAAAATAAGAAATTGAAAAGGCGGTTAAAAAGATCTTTTATATGTGAAATATAATATAATATAATCATCAATAATTTACATAACTACCCCAACGGCTAATTTTAACTACCAGGCCCAACGGTTTAAAACTTTTTCTGACAGGCTCAACGGCTATCTAGCAGTACCTTTGTACTCTAGCAGTACCATTTTTGTACTACCAGTACCTTTGAAAGTTTTATAAAAATCCCTTATAGTTTTTAGCAAACTACCAGCTATCAACGGATTTGAGTTGTCTTTACCAAAAGCCGTTTGCTTAAGGACTAGCTAACTATTTACAATTAAGTATGGTTAGTTAACAACCATATAGTTTTTGGTAAACTATCAACCATCAACGGATTTGATTTGTCTTTACCAAAAGCCGTTTGCTTATGGACTAGCCAACTCTTAAGTTTGTGAAAACTTGGTGAGCTGAATACCAAAAGCCAGGATGGCCCAAAGATGGTGCAATTTCCTTGGATGGAGGAAATTTAGAAAGGCAATGATGCTGTGTATCTTGGATGATTGGTTCAACAAGTGAAATCATCTAATGTCATGCCTTTGAGTTGAAACCTTTCTTAGTTTGATCTAGATAGAACTTTCTCCTTTGAGAAATGCTTCATCCCTTCTAGATATGTGATCTAACTCTATCTTTTTCAACTCTGCATCATCTTGTATGCTCTTGTCTTTCACTAATTGGTTTTTCTTCCATTCTGGGCTATTAATTCCTCCCCTGAGATTGTTATCTCTCCTGAAATGAATTTAATTTTTGTTGCACCTGGAAGAACTCTTGTTTTGTTATCAACCTGAAATGTGTTAGTTGCAAACCAAAAGAACAAGATGCAAAGCACTTGATCTATAGCATTTTAAACATTCAAGCCTTTATATGAACAAAACATAGCAATTTTGTATCAGCAGGACCAATTATGAACTAACAGGACCTTTTGACTAACTAGCAGTACCATGTTTAAAATCCAATACCAGTTAATTTTATGAACAAAAACATATGATTTTCAAAGATTTATCATTCCAATACCTCCTACAAGATATTTGAATCTACCTAAATCAAAAGCTTTGGTGAGAAGGTCTGCATAATTCTTTTCAGAATCAATTTTAACAACTTGAATTAACCTTTTGCAAGTGTTAAACACTCATAGCAATGCCTTACTCTGCAAGGAATACCCTATCAAAAAGCCAACATCTGCTTTTCCATCAAATTTGCCTAAATGATCTTTGGTATTGAGAATAGTGACATGACAACCAAAAGGTCTCATAAAACTTAAAGATGGTTTTCTACCAAAGAAAAGTTCATAAGGTGTTTTTCTATGTGGTTTTGTCACAAGAACCCTGTTTTGTACATAACAAGCAGTACCAACTGCTTCAGCCCAAAATGAAATAGGCAACTTAGAGTCTACTAACATAGTTCTAGCAGCCTCTATAAGTGTTCTATTCTTTCTTTCTGCTACTCCATTTTGCTGAGGTGTTCTAGCTACACTAAACTCTCTTTTTATGCCTTTTTCCTTGCAAAAGTCATCCATAACTCTATTCTTGAACTCTGTCCCATTGTCACACCTGATGATTTTGACTTTCTTATCAGATTGGTTTTCTACCTCAGTGATATAGGTTTTAAGTATCTCACTAGTTTCATGTTTAGATCTTAAGAAGAAAACCCATGAAAATCTGCTATAGTCATCAGTAACAACCAGACAATATTTCTTTCCATTCAAGCTGCACACATTAGTAGGACCAAAGAGATCCATATGAAGCATATGTAAAGCCTGAGAAATAGAGTTTTGGGTCTTGGGCTTACAAGAAGCTCTATGTTGTTTGCCTTTTAGACAGTCAACACAAGTTTGGTCGTTTTGGAAAATCTTTTTGGGTAAACCTCTTACTAAATCATATTTTGCAATAGTGTTGATTGTTTTAAAGTTTACATGACCAAGCCTTCTATGCTAAATCATAGATTCATCCAATGAGGCTTTTGCTACCAAACAAGTTAAACCTTCCTTGGGATCAATGTTCTTTAAATTGACAACATACATATTGTTCCTTTTTGGAATTTTAAGAAGGATCTGACTCTCATCAGGCATCTTAAAATCAGAAGAAAGAACCATACATCCATTGTCAGTAAATAGAACATTGTTCTTTTTGTCACACATTTGTGAGACACTAAGAAGATTAAACTGAAGTTCTTTCACAAAATACACATTTTCAAAATCTATTTTACTGGTTTTGATAGTACCTTTACCAGTGATCTTTCCTTTTATTCCTCCCCCAAAGGTAACATATCCTCCATCAAATGTTTTGAAATCTGAGAGGAATGACATGTTGCCTGTCATGTGCCTTGAACACCCACTATCAACATATCCTTGATCTTCAATATCAGTTGAATGTTCCTACACATGAATAAACACATTAGTTTCCTTGGGGTACCCAAGCCATGACAGACTTGGGTTTGCCTCTTGCATCAATGAAGTCAAACCTTTTCAGGATTGTTGATGCACCTTTTGATTGGATTGGTTTCCAAATCCAACATGCTGAGGACTTAACAGCACTTTCCCTTCTAATCCATTGTGTGGTCTTTGGTCTATCAGTACCAATTTTGGCAATACCAATTTTGGCAGTACCATGTGGTCTAGCAGGACCTTTTGGTCTAGCAGGACCTTTGGTTTTTGGACTCCAAACTTTTGTTTTGACCACATTTATCTTTTGAATAGGACTCTTCTCAACTTTTGGTACATATTTAAAAGTGTTTCCTGTACCCTTATCAGTTGGTTTTGCAATAACAGGCTTATCTTGTCTAACAGTATGTTTAACATTTGTGGTGTTAGACTTAACAAAACTTTTTCTGGGGTGAGTAACATTTGTTTTAGACTTTGATTTACTCCCAGAAACCCATTTATTAACAAAGCATGAAGATGATTAAAGCTACCACAATAATAACAAGCTTTATTAAACATAACAAAGTCATCACCTAATTGTTGTGACTTTAGGTTGTTCCAATTTCTTTGGCTTCCCCTAGGTTTGTTATTACAATTTTTACAACTTTCAACTGTCTTCAAAACAGTTTTGGCCTTAGCTTTAACTTCTACTTTCTTAGGACTGGTTGGTCCTACTTTGATTCCTTTCTTAGGAATAGTCTCATCTTCATCATCATCAGATACCCAATCCTTAATAATTAGGACATCTGGTCTCTTCTCAGTGAGCACCTTAGAGAGTGAGACATTCTTAGCACTCTCAGAAGGTTCACTTATCACTACAGGTTTAGCTAATGGTTTGGCAATAAATTCATGTAAACCTGATGCAGCAAGATCACTACCTTGTGGACAAGGAATTCCTCTATAAGGAGGTGGACATTTGTTGTATCCTATCCCTGATTTTATCCTCTTATTCATCTGATTCTCTACTATGCTCCTAGTACATTCAGAAGCATTTTCCAATTTAGTAACAGTCAGTTGAATATTGTCTCTAGCTAATGTCACTTTAGTGCACTCAGTCCTTACCATTTCTATTTCTGAATCTTTCAAAAATATTTGTCTATTAAGAGCATTTTTTGCATCAGTAAAGGTAAGTTCATTTTCTCTATAGTGAGTGATTTGTTTTTCTAGCTTGGACATACCACACTTATGGTCAAATAAGGCTTGATTGGTTTTTCTTTCTACTATTGTGAGTTCATCAAAACATTTTCTTAAAGTTTGCAATTCTTCAAAAGCTTCACATGTATTTGAACATTTAGAAATTTTTACCTCAGGGTTGGAGAATGCCATCAAAGCCAATTCATCAGAAGTTGACTCATCATCACCCATGAAACTCCAATCAAAACCCATGCCATCTATAGCAACCATTGCTTTTGGCTCAGCAACTTCAACAACCTTACTCTTGCTTTCAAAGCTTCCTCTCTTCTCAAAGCTTCCTTTATTTCTGTTGTCAAACCCTCTACCTCTGTCATCCTGCCTCTTAGGTCTTCTACACTCTCTAGAGTAGTGACCTTTCATGTGGCAGTTGTAACACTCCACCTTTGACTTATCATAGCCAGCAGGCTCACTTCCATCTATCAGTATCTTCTTGCCAGTCCTCATCATCAACTGCTTAGCTCTAATGCTTAAAAGTGAAAGTTGCCACTTTAGGTCCATCACTTCAAGATCATCAGGATGAATCTCTTGAAGGTCTTCAAATGTTAATACAGACCCATTGTGTTGAGATGTAAGAAAAGCACACCCAATTGTTTCATCTAAAATGGATTTGGTACTACTAGAAGTACTAGCAGTATCAAAGGTTGTGTTGGCAGTACCTTCTTCTCTGCCACCTTTGTCTTCATTATCAACCTTTGAGATGTTTGGGGATGAAACAAATGCCATATTTCCTGAGCTTGACCCAGTAGTCTTCTTTACTTCATGTTCTACAATTTTGAAATTGTTGTAAAGATCATTGAGACTCATCTGGTCAATATCTAACTTGTTCTTCCATACAATGACATGCATAGACCATTCTGAAGGTAAACTCCTAAGAAATTTAGAGTTTAGGTCTTCTTGAGTTATCATCACTTCATGGATGGCTAACTGACTTGCAAGCTTCTGAAGTCTATTGAACATACTGTCCAAAGACTCATTGGTTGTGGCTGTGAAGTTCTCAAATTGTTGTTTGAGAAGTGTTTTCTGTGTTTTCTTGGTAGCATCATTACCACCAAACCTAGCCACAATAGCTTCAAAGAGGGTTTTGGCATCTTTGTATTTGTTAAAAATCAGAAGTTGATCATTTGGAATAGTCATCAGTAACATACTCCTTGCCTTGAGATCATTTTTCTTCTGAATTCTTTCATCTGCATTTGATGGTTGGTCTTGTATTCTTGTTACAAGAGCATCATTTACTGTTGATGTGATGATTTGGGGTTTAAATGAATTGCCTTGTTCAATAATCTCCCAAAGTGCATAGTCCTGCACTTGAAAGTATTGTTCAACCCTGAGTCGCCACATTTCAAACTCATTTTGTTTCAATAATGGAAGTTTAGCTGCAACATTTGTCTGAATATGTTCAACATCCATTTTTCTTTTAAATTAGTAAATATCAAGCCTGGCTTTGATACCACTTATGGAACGTTTTAGTTTGTTCGATTGAGATATTTATGTATTGAATGTGTTTAGCATGCGGAATCTACTACAACACACTTTAAAAGAATGCAAGGTGGTGAGTTTAAGTAAACGTGTGAATGCAATGAACAAAGAACACAACTTTGGTTAACACAAAACGATTCAATATTATTGATGAAATAATACGGATGATCTAAGTATCACCGGGATTACAAAGTAATCTTGAATCTAAGATTGTAAAAAGATTTGTGATTCGAAGTAACTAAGTTACTTGAGAGATAGTTTGGTTTGTGGTTATTAGTTGTGAAAGATGCATGCATGAAGAAGTGACTAAGATATCCTTTTATAAGATAAGGATATCTTATTACATGTTGTCAAGTAGATGAATATAATACTATACTTTGACTATATTGGCGCCTACAATTAAATACAACTACCCATGTACACTCTGATATATTCTTCTGTCACCACAGAAGACTATTCTACTTCTACATAACGTATAACAATGTACAAAGACTAATAATTCAACTAAATATCTATTACAAAATATCTAATCGACTTGACATAATCTTGGCAGGCTCTTCATTAGCTAGCAGTACCTTCTACCCAGAAGGTACTGGTAGAACATCTTCGTACATAACAAAATCAACTAGCAGGCTCTTCATCGACTTGGCAGGCTCTTTGACTTTGATCATTTTATTCCCAACAATCTTCCCCTAAGGTTTATTGTTATTCAACTAGTTATAATCATTTGTCTATGAATGATTGTTTTTACCCATTATTCTTGGTTGAACAAAGAAACCTAATTGTGGTTGTAATAAGAATGCTTTTGTCTATCAAATTGGATTGATTGAAAACCACCTCATAGGTCGAAAGAATTAGTAGTTTACAATCAATTGTAACCTTTTTGTCTATGATCGGTTACCTTTTGTATTGACCATTTCCTAAGCTTATTTGATAATACAAAATATTATTTTTGTGTTTAAGTTTGTTAATCCAAACTTATGAAACTTGAATTGATCTTGAATTTATTGGTTAAACTTAATGCTTGTCTTTATAAACTAAAATCTTGACAAAGGTTTAACTTGTAAGAACAATAGATTAGTTCACCAACTAATTATCATAACCAAGACGTTAACAAGAGTTATCACAATCATGCTTATCTAGAGTAGTATACTAGTCTAAGAAAGTGTAGTTTTAATCATTTGAATTATCATATTATCATTATTGCTTATTTTTTAGATTTACTTTTAGTAGCTTTTATACTTACAACTCGATTCACTCACAAATCCCTGCAAACGATCCCGACTTACCATCATAATCTTTCTATAACGGACGTGTTCACTTGCTCGTATGTGTTATTTATAGATTCGGTAATTCACATCTTATAAATTTAAAGCTTGTACACACACGTAACACATCAATTCATCAAAAAGTTAAAATACGAAAGTTATCCAGAATGACGTTTTACATCTACGGCAAGGAAACTCGGCATGAAAACACCAGACAAAGGCAGTTTTCTGCCTCAAAATGGTAAGGCAGTTTTCGACGTCAAAATTTAGTTTTCACAATATTAGTAATTAAAAACCATGTTGTTTTCGAAACTAGTTACTAATGACATCAAATAAGTACATTTTATTAGCATCATGTATCCTATGTATATTGCTTGTTTTGTATTATTTTATATGGTAATTGATACTTAATCGCCTACTTTTGTAATTCTCAGTTATAAACAAGCATTTGGTGAAAGTTAGCTATTATGGACATAAAATGGAGCAAAATGATCAAGATTGGAAAAGTCTGCTAAATTGAAGAGATTAAAGACCATTGCCTGACTTTGAAGCATGCGCCGCATCTGATTTTATCATGCGTCGCATATGAAACTTTGGTCAACGAAGAAGAACCAACTTGTTCTACTCCAGATACGCCGCATTACATTTCATACCTACGACGTATCACTCTCAAGACTTCACCAAAAGATGATCCAAGATACAAGAGAACATGCGCTGCATAAGAGATTGAAGATACACCGCATCTTAAGGCGGTGTACGAATATTCTGGAATATAATAATCTTGGACCCCACGCGAAGTTACCTTGATACGCCGCATCGGACCAATCCGATGCGCCGTATCGGCCATACACAATCCTTACCAAGAAATCAAGTGGAGATTAGAAGCTTAATGAAGAAGTCAAGATTACAAGTCGACACTTGAAGATGCTTTCGTATTTTGGCCATAAAATCTTCATCCGGACAACGTTTTAGTTGATTCAAGCGGCCACGGAAAGAGAAAAAGGTGATCTACCTGTATCTGAAGGAGATGCGGCGCATCAGGTCTTTAGATGCGCCGTATTGGGAGATGCTCCATATCAGATTTATAGATACGCCATATCGGGTCAGTTTCAGACTTGGAGGCTACGTTTACTTATAGATGCGGCGCATCTAACTCTCTAGATGCGCCGTATCGACCCAGATTTCAGAATCTATAAATACCGAACTCATTAACGAATTAGGGCATCTTTGGGAACCCTTAGGGTCATTCCCAGACGAACACAACCCCCAAAGCAGCAGAAGATCACCCTAGAAGACCTAATTGTCCTTGAAGAGCATCTCTAATCATTGTAACGTATTCATTATGCTTATTACTCTATTCATTACGATTATGTTTATGCACTTTGTTATAGAGATTATGGGCTAACACCCTTATGTGTTAGCCATGTTTATGATTATTTGATATTTTGATGTGTTTCTAATTCGATTGGTTGCTAAGTCTTCGTTTTAATTACTTATGTTAGTAGTTTGTTTTATTGTAATAGTAAGCTTTAATTCATCAGGATAGATGGCCGGTAGTATGTGACTACGGAAAAAATTATATGCCCGCCTTAAAATTGCTTTCCCATCAATTAAAGTCTATATGATGATGTCTTTGGTGACTTATATTAGTGCTTTGATAACCTCTGTGTCTATTAGTGGCTTGTGTATATGACTACGGAATATCATATATCTCCCACGGTTATAACTAACCTGATCAGTTAATAAATAACTTTTAGACATAAGTAATCACTAAGGGTTTACTCGCCGATATAATGAGATCCAACGAGAAAGGTTAAATTAATATACACTTTATATAGAACTAGCAATAAAACAAGTGACAAGCTATTTAAACATAAACACAATTATTAAGCAGCTTTATGCGG
Source organism: Artemisia tridentata subsp. tridentata (assembly GCA_021014915.2). Lineage (NCBI taxonomy): Eukaryota > Viridiplantae > Streptophyta > Magnoliopsida > Asterales > Asteraceae > Artemisia > Artemisia tridentata. Next base: position 162,664,030 of record CP139507.1, on the reverse strand, counting down.
ATTCCAATTAGAATGGAATCTAGACTCTAGGTATACAAGAGGTAGGATGGACCGCGCCTAGTCTTGAGCACCAATCACTGCAGGTCTTAGAACTTATTAAAACTTAATCATATATGAAACTTGGTTAACACACTCTTCTTATCTTTGGTATTTTCTATTGTTTGTTTATCTTAGTTTAGTTAGAATAAAACCAAACCCGTGCCAGTCTCTCAGGCTGAACCCCCCCCCCCCTTTACGTTAGTTTAGGAGAGTCGAATACCTCTAGAATTAGTATATTAGAAATCTCACTCTTAGTGATTGACACCCTACTTACCAACTAGGCTACATTGATCGGGTACACTGCCCGTTAGTGTTGTTATAGGTTAAGCCGGCAAAATATAAATGTAAAACTTGATAAGGAATAATCACCTATAAAACGACACATCAGTTACTTACTAAAATAACAACATTCATTCAAATAAACTTTCCTAAGCTTATTCGACCTTCAGAATAATATTTTTCACATATGAAACAATACTCATAAACTTATAAATCCTTATAAACTTCATGTTTTACATATTGAGCACTAAAAAACTAGGGAGCTTCATGTGAGGGGTTTCATTTAGGTAAACGGATCGACGAGTTGCTGGATTGACGATTTAAAGTGTCCTAGCTCCTCGAACGTTTACTACATGACCTCTGGATTATGATGGCCCGAACGGTAGTACGTGATATCTAAACTAAAAATGTTTCATAAACCGTTTCTATAAAACGACATGCACAACCTACCAAGTACTACATCATGATCAATATAAGAACATATATAGGCTTGTTTATGTTTTCTTAGTCATTATTCCAAACCTAAGTCGCAACAATTATTCTAGGTTGCACGTAGAAGTTCTCACGGCATATCCATCGTTCTCATTATACATTTGATATCATTTACTCTGAGGTGAGTTTCATAGCCCCTCTTTTACTTATTTTAAACTCTTTGGGGAAGATACATGCTTAACTACTTTCTTTTACTTAACATGTACATGATTTGTACTTATACTTTACTAGCTTTACTTAAATACATGATTTGTACTTATACTTTACTTGCTTTACTTAAATACATGATTTGTATTTACATGTGGACATAAGTACATGATTTGTACTTATACTTTACTTGCTTTACTTAAATACATGATTTGTATTTACATACGGACATAGGTACATGATTTGTACTTATACATTACGCTACATTATCTAAATACATGATTTGCATTTTACACAAGCACTCATGCACTCAAAACATTTATACACATATGTTTTACTCATATTATATTTTAGCAGTGGGTTGTGAACACATTGGTTGCAATTTTTGTATGGGCGGAACTTGGAACTAAATGGATTTACAATGCCTTTGCTATAGGAACATTCTTTTTGTTCGGTATATGAGATAATGACTGCTTTGATTCATCAAATCACAATTACAGTGTACAAATATGTAATTGTGAAAGGAATCATCAAGATGTGGGCTTGAGCCCGTTACAATATTAATACAATACAATATGGGCTAACACTCCCCCGCAGTCGAAGCGGGAGGACACCGGACGCTGAGGCTGGAGAGAAATTCTTCAAACAGAGCAGACGGTAAGCCTTTCGTGAAAATATCTGCATATTGGTAACGTGAGGGAACATGGAGAACCCGAACCTGACCAGTGGCAACCAAGTCGCGAACAAAATGAATATCAATCTCTATGTGTTTCGTTCGCTGATGCTGAACCGGATTACAGGATAAGTAGACTGCACTGACATTATCACAGTAGACTAGCGTAGCGGAAGATAAAGGTGTGTGTAACTCACGAAGTAAATTCCGTAACCAACAAGTTTCGACAACAGCATTAGCAACCCCACGATATTCTGCTTCGGCACTAGAACGAGAGAGAGTCGGCTGTCTCTTGGATGACCAAGATAGAAGGTTGTTGCCAAGAAAGACACAATAGGCTGAAGTCGATCTCCTAGTAGTAGGACAACCAGCCCAATCCGTATCAGAATAGGCAACCAATGATGAAGTAGAAGAAGCAAACAACTGTAACCCATAGTGTAAAGTACCCTGAACATACCGCAAAATCCATTTGAGGGCTGAGAGATGAGGTTCTCGAGGGTCATGCATATGAAGGCAGGCCTGTTGAACTGCATATGATATATGTGTGCGGGTAAATGTGAGATACTGAAGAGAACCTGCAAGACTCTGATATTAAGAAGGATCAGAGACTGGATCACCATCATCCCCTAGTTTAGACTCAGTGTCAACAGGAGTCCGACTGGGATTACAAATAACCATGTGAGCTCTCTCCAAAACCTCAATAGCATATTTCTTCTGAGATAAAAACAACTCTGAAGAATCACGGGTAACGGATATACCCAGAAAATAATTAAGTGAACCCAGATCTGTCATAGCAAACTCCTGATGTAAGGAAATAATAATCTGCTGCAACAAACTCTCAGAAGAAGCTGTGAGAACAATATCATCAACATATAATAATAGATAAGCAGTATCCGTCCCCTGTCTGTATATAAATAGTGATGAGTCACATCGACTATGAGAAAACCCAACCTGAGTGATATAAGATGCAAATCGCTGAAACCAGGCTCTAGGGGCCTGCTTGAGCCCATACAGAGACCGCTGCAATAAACACACATAATCAGGGTGCACAGAGTCGCGAAATCCCGGAGGCTGATGCATATAAACTGTCTCGGACAAATCACCATGTAAGAAAGCATTCTTGACATCAAGCTGGTGAATCGGCCAATGTCGAGAAGTAGCTAAACTCAGTACAGTCCGAATAGTACCCGGTTTAACCACCGGACTAAAAGTCTCATCCACATCAACCTCCTCTAACTGATTACTACCATTCGCCACAAGACAAGCCTTGTAGCGACTAAGAGTGCCATCAGCCAAATACTTGTGGCGAAAGAGCCAGATACTGCGAATAATGTTAGTATCCATGGGTCGAGGCACAAGAGTCCAAGTTCCGTTCTTAATAAGTGCAGTGTATTCATCACGCATAGCATTTTGCCAATTAGGATCAGTAAACGCAGCTCGATAAGATTTTGGTAATGGTGAGACAGAAGACACATGCATGTTGAGACGCTCTGTAGGACGATTAGACCCGACACGATATCGTGTGACCATGGGATGAATTGAGACAGGGTTTGGGTTGTGAGGAGGATCTGGGATAATGTGTTGGTGTTGGTTCACGGGTGGTGATCGATTTGGTGTATGTTTTTGGGCGGCGGGTGGTGATGGGGATGGTGATGGGTCATGGGATGCGTCATGTTGGTCTGTATTAGGACTGGTGAGAATTGGTGTTGTTGGCTCGTTTGTGGGTTGAGGCACAGTGGATTGCACAACGGGGTTGGATGGAATGAACGAAGGATTTATATCGGGTGAGTCATCCAAGAAATTGTATTTGGGTGCCGATGTTGGTTTAGAAGTGCCATATGGAAAAATAGTTTCATCAAAGGTTACACGGCGAGAAATGATGATTTTATTGGTGTTTAATTCGAGGCAACGATACCCACGATGATTTGAAGCTTGACCCAAATATATGGAGGGTGTGGCGCGTGGTTCAAGTTTGTGATTAGGATATAAGTGGGGGTAACATAAGCAGCCAAATGTGCGTATAAGGCTATAATCTGGGTTTTGGCCAAACAGACGGGTATAAGGGATTTCATTGGCAATAGCAGTTGAGGGCAAGAAATTGAGTAAGTGAACAGCCATATTGAGAGCTTCAACCCAAAATGTTGGTGGAAGGTTGGCTTGAAAAAGCAAGGTCCGAATGAGATTATTGATGGTGCGAACCATCCGTTCAGACTTGCCATTTTGTTGTGATGTTTTGGGGCATGAAAAACGAAACTGAATGCCATTGTTGGCAAAAAGTGTATGTAGGTTACGGTTGTCAAATTCACCACCATGATCACACTGAAAGGACCGGATTTCACACTTAAATTGAGTGTGAACATAATTACGAAATATTACAAATTTAGACAACACATCAGATTTGTTAATTAAAGGATAAACCCAAACAAAATGCGAATAATGATCCAAGAATAATACATAATATTTGAAACCCGAAAGACTCGGAATTGGTGAAGTCCATACATCTGAGTGAATGATGTCAAAACAAGCATTAACGACAGTATTGGACCTAGCAAATGGAAGTCTAACGTGTTTGCCAAGCTGGCAGGCATGGCAAAGCACGGGAGGCTTCTCTTTATTACATGAAATGAAATTATTTGAAACTAGACGACGTAACACTTCGCTTCCTGGATGTCCAAGACGCTGATGCCACGTATGTTGACTGACTAGGAGAGCTTGAGGAATGGGAGACGGAGGTGTGACAGGATAAAGGTCCCCCGTGCTATCACATCGGAGAAGCACCCGACGCGTCATGAAATCTTTAGGAAAAAATCCAAAAGGATCAAATTCAACAGTGCAGTTATTTTCACGAACAAATTGACGAACAAATATTAAATTTTTGACAATATGCGGGGTAATAAGAACATTATTTAGGTGAAGAGGTCGAAAGGGAGTTGGCAAAATACTATGACCCGTATTGGTGACAGGAATAGAATGCCCATCACCAACCGAGACGGACGGATACATGCACGTATTAAAAACATGACTAAGACTATTAACTGAAGCATTAAGATGTGAGCTCGCACCTGTGTCCATGTTCCAGGCGCCAGTAGCGGGATCATGAAGTGTTCCGGCAGTAAAAGCATGAGGCAGTGCGGTTTCCTGTCCCGGCAAAACTGTAGGTCCCATCAACCTGATATTAGATGGTTTCGACCCGGGTTGGGCCTGTTGGGCCGAGTGTGCAACCGGATATCCAGAAGAGAGAGCATATATAATCGGGCCTGGTGCGGGGTGAATGTACTGGGCTAGGGTTGAATAGCCAAAACCAGGGGGAGGGGTAACCTGACTAATTGGGCCGGTATAGTGGACTGGGTTGGGTTAATACATCGGGTCAGGTGAAGTGTAAAAAGCCACTGGACTAGCAACATTGGGCTTGGTTTCGTAGGCATGTGAACTATGCGATTTGTCCAGGTACTCAGCCATACCCAAACGACTCAAAAGTTGAGTCAATAATACCTCAGTGGTATTTTCTTCCATGCCTACAACACTCTTTATTTCTTTTTCTAATTACTTCGAACCACAAGGCTAATGGGATAAAATGATAAATATCCCTTTTATTTCACAATGAATGAGAAATAAAATATATTTTCTTTCTGTCTTGCATCCACCTTCACAACACCACAAAGGACCAAATATATTATCTTATATATATGCCTACTGTCTTCTTTTCTTTCTCTTTAGTCTACTTCGAATCACAAGGCACCAAAAAGGGTACCACGTGCCTACTGCTTTAATTCTTCCCAATGAGGTTTTAATATCTACTTTTCTCTACTGTTGCGATCGTACGGCACCACAAGGGTGTTTGGTTTATTTTTCCAACTGAATCAATAATCACAGCAAAAGGGTTTTTGTGGAAGATTAATGTAGGGTTTTGAAAAACCTGGACCGTGACCAAAGCACGAATCACCACCTGGACCGTGACCGAAGCACGAATCACCACAGTAACAAAAGGGTGTGGATTTGTGACCTAAGCACAAATCTCCAACACATATGAACAAGAAAGCAAGAACAAAAAAATGGTACGTGAAAGTTGGTTAGGGTTTATGGGTTTGATTTTGGAGTGGCTATAGTGAGTTTTAGGGTTTAGGATCATATAATTTTATCTGATACCATGTTCGGTATATGAGATAATGACTGCTTTGATTGATCAAATCACAATTACAGTGTACAAATATATAATCGTGAAAGGAATAATCTAGATGTGGGCTTGAGCTTGTTACAATATTAATACAATACAATATGGGCTAACACTTTAAAGGTTTTACATGTTAAACAAACTCTATGAACTCACCAACCATTGTGTTGACACTTTTTAGCATGTTATCTCTGGTCTCTAGGGTGATAGCTGTTGCATGGAGCATAAAGTCGCACGACATATTTTGAAGACTTATGTTTTTATCATTTACCATTCGAAACATTTTGTAAATATTAGGTATTATACTTTGGGACCTCATGTTTGTAACTCTGAATTTATTAATCGAATGGTAACTTTTCAAAACGTCTCATTTAGAGGTCGTTTTCTATAACTTGTACTTTGTATTATGAAGTAGCACCCCAGTGACACAATCTTCCGCTGCGACCATTTTGGGGGTGTTACAAATTCTACTGAGAACATGTTGTTTTACTACAATGTTAGCTAATTACATTACTCACTTGAGTTATCATTTTGTTTTATGGTTTTGTCATACTTTTGCAAATAGCTAATATCCAATAAAATATATGAGTTCTTTACAGAATATAGTCGTAACCCAATACATGTCAAATAAAACCCAAGTTAAAAGCAATAACTTTACTCACCTTACCAACGGCCAGAATCCTCTTACTCTCCAATCTTCTTCCTTGTCATCTTTATTAATCAAACTAACGCTTCAATCAAACCCTATTTCCCCCCCCCCCCAAAATTGAAACAAAATTAGCAACAAATCACAAACCCTTATATAATATACTAAAAGCCCTGTATTAATTTTAAACAAATCAAATTGAACATTAGAAATCATACCTTTAGGCTATTGAAAGATTAATTTTTTGTTCTTCCGTAAATAAATTATCAAAGTTATCTTCGGAATTACTGCAACAACAATTGTACTGAAACATATTTTCTTCAATTTATATTCAAATCGCCCAATTTTTTATTTAGGATTTTGGATGAAACAAAAAGTGGGTTGGAATTGTGGATGCAAAGTCAGAATTGTTGTGTGGTTTTGTAATTTAAAATTTGTAGTTTTGACCTTTAAGTTTCGGTAAATAAGCCCGCTTTTTTTAAGTTATATTTTTTATACTTTTGACAAATAAGTTTGTATTTGATTTTCTCTTAAAAACGAATTTATAGTTATTTTTTTCTAAATTAGGAAATACAAGCAGGGTACCTGCGCGTTGCTGCGGCGGGTACCTTGGAAATAAAATTTTCCGGTGAATCATGTATTTTAGCTTATTATGTTTTTTTTTACAATAAATTTACGGATATCAAGAATTTCGTTTATCCCGTGCCCGTTCGGGCTCGTGCCCATTTGGCCCGTTGCCCGTTCGGGCTTGAATATTTGTATAATATGCTTTATTATTTGTATTAGTGACATTTAATGCAGGAATTGTAGTGTTTATGTTTTTTTTTGGGTAATGGGGAGTAATCCTACACCCTGGTAAGTATATTAAACCGAAACAGTTAAGTACAAATGAAATATGGCTGAAGTACCATATTAACCTCAAGCTACAAGGCTTGATAGACACCTAAAACTAGTGCTTATGACATGCCATAAGCACTTACAACTTTAGAAACAAACGATGTATCTATAAAAAGAACTGAAGATCAGCTAGCAAGCAGGAAACGTGTTAGATGAACTAGCCCCTGAATCAAATAAATTGGCCGATTCATCAAACACATTTTCAACATGTTCTTCACCATCTTCATCATCCATCACCAATGCAGCATACGGATTAGATGTAGTGACCTTTACTTCCTTAGAAGCATTACCAGTAGACTTCAACTGAGATGACGATGTAGATGCATTACCCATAGTAGAAGCACCCTTATTAGGTTGACTAGTATCTGCCTTAGGAACAAATTTGAACTGTTTAACCGAAGTTCCAACAGATTGATTCGTATTAGAAGACTTGGATTTACCCTTCTTCTTTTTCTTACCCACCGTTTGGAACCCATCAGTATCCAATTCCACAGAAGGAGTAGCAACATAAGAAGTAGAGACAGTAGGAGGACTAACCGCCTGAGAAGGAGGACTCACCACCTTTTTAGGACATTGATCATGCGTATGACCAAATATTTTGCATAGACTACATCTGGGTGGCCTCCATTCATATTCAACACGTATAGTCTCTTTATTAAACCCTTCCCCAGTGAGAGAAGGGAAACCAATAGTCACAGCCTCCACAAGATCAGATTCAGACTTGACCTCAATAAGACATCTAGCAAAACTACTTCTACCCCACGAATCCTTACAAATAGAGCTAGTGTAAGAATCAAGCATTACAAGCTTACCAATGAAAGAGGCAATCAAACTAATACCATCCTCTTCAAAGACTTGAAGAGGGACAACATGCAATTTAACCCATACCGGTATGCTAGTCAATTCTTCCTTACGTAAACAAGAATCTATAGACCATTTCTTGAGAATTATAGGAGACTTACGTATCATCCAAGGACATTCTTCCAAAACAGCTTCTAAACCAACCAATGTATCAAATTTGAAGAAAAAGAATCCTTTGGAATTCATCATGATCCTTTTAAGACCATGTTTCGCCCAGTTACTCCTAGCATAGTATTCAACAACAGGAAACGCCATCCTTTTTCCAATAAAATAGCCATATAAAGTATGTTCCAAACGAGAACTAACCTTTTCGACCACTTTACGGGGAATAGAGATGTTAACACCTTCAAATACGGGTTCGGGAATAGGAGTCTCATGAGGCGATTTAGGGATCATGAATTGAGTATTATCTTCAGCCTTAAAGGTCTCCAACAAACCTTGTAATGCAGCCATTACCCTTATTCGAACATCACTGTCCAAGACAGCCCACATCGGATTTTACCTTCTTCAATACCCTTAATGAAATCATCAATGTCCTTAGCATTACTAATCGACACCCCAAACAAAGCATGAATATAATCGATACCTTCACAAGTAGCCTTAGGACGAGTAGAAGAACCAGGATACTCATTATTAGAAACATTAGCATCAAACGACACATAACTAGCGGCACTACCCTTACTCGTCTCATCAATAACATTAGGCTGCTTATGGACAGCCTTCTCATCAACACCTGCCAAGTTCGACATCTTAGCAATAAAACTTTTTAAAATTTAATTAACATCGTCACCCTTAATCGATGTTCCATTGTTGTTTTCCATCTCTCATAACCCACGACCAGATATCAATACCAGCAAAAGCAAACAGCAGCGAAACAATGATTAGTAGAAAATTAAGTAGCAATGAAACCCTAAACAATTAGGGTTAAAGAAAAATGAACGATCGAATCTACTAACCCGCGTCCATTGATGAAATATAGATCAGTTATGAATAATAATTGAATATATATTCGATTGATAGTAACAATGCAATGATAATTGATCAGCAAGCACCGACCCATTATCACCAACACCGACCCACAATCTAAGAATGATAATCAATCAAATAATGCATGCACCAATCAAAAGTTAATGATAGCACATGCAGAAAAGACAAAAGCAAAATCAGTGAATCCCAAAAACGTTAAACACAATAAAGTAAATCGCCGACCCACTAGATCACTTAATGAACCAATAGGGACGATTTAATTACTAAAAGGTTAACGATTTGAGAATAGAATTATAGATACGATCGCTTTTCGCCAGAGAGAGTCGACTTAGGGTTTTACTAATTGATAGGTCTTTGTAGTGTTTATGTTGGTTGTATAATATGCTTGATAATTTGTATTTCTTATGTAAGGGTGTTTTAATAACTGTATTAATTGTATTTATTGACCAGTTAATTAATTGACTACATTAAATATCTTGACCACATTAATGGTGCTTTGTATTTTGCACATTAAGTTTTAAGATTTGTAAGTTATGTAGTACTATTGAATTTCTATAATTAGCAAGATGAATTTTTAAGCATTACTATTTATAGAAGGCATTTCTCCATTATAAGATAGTAAGATTTAGAATTCTTTTATTAAACATTATTTTAAAAAATTAACAATAATTATCAAATTATTAACAAATAATGAATTAATTAATTTTTCAAAATGTCAAAACCCAAATTAAAATTTTGCTTTATTATATAAAAGATTTAACTGTGCCAAACACTTGTTACACAAAAGAAATCATACTCAAATATTGATTATCAAGACTAACCTTATTTATAACACAAACTTTTTTTTAAATAAAAGAGTAAAGTCCAAAATACATCCCTGTGGTTTGTCCTTGGCTCGCTTTACATCCTCGGACTTTTTTTTTGCACAAAACCATCCCTTCGTCAGTAACGATGGCACAAAACCATCCCTCCGTTAGTAAAGTCATTCAATGAGGACTAACGGTGCAAATTATTTCTCCGTTATCTCCTAACGAAAGAGAGAATTTTTGCATCGTCAGTCCTAAGGACTAACAATGCAATTTATTTTCGGAAATAAATTGCATCGTTAGTCCTAAGGACTAACGGTGCAAAATTTTTTTGGAAAATAAATTAAAAGGGGGCCAACATGGCTCGAACTCGGGTCTAGATGTAACACCCCATAAATTTCAACATAGCAGCGGTATTAGGGGTATTACTTCTTAGATCACAGTCATAATCATAGAAAATGACTCAAAAGAGACGTATTATAAAGTTAATATCATTCAATGAAAACTAAATATTCGGGATTACAAGACAAGTTCCATAAGTGTTAATGTTTCACAAAAGATAACGATGAGTTTGAAATGAATGATATTATCATTATAAGAAGAAGTTGTCCATTGGGTGGGCCCAGTGCCAAACTCCGTGCCTCAATATGCTCTTTAATTACCTGAGATAAATCATGCTAAAAAGTCAACAGAAATGTTGAGTGAATCCATAGTGTTTATGTAATAATCAATTGAACACAAGCTGAATAATTGTAAGACAGTGATATTGCAGTATAGTATATTGCCCTAAGTCTCATGACACGCAAACGTTAACATGGGTGATATCATAAAATGATATAAATAACAGACATCATAAAATGATGTAAGTGACAATGCCCTCGTGTAGAAGCTTATCATTCTCCTATTTATTATCAAATAAAGTGCATTTGGTTACCATTCTGGCTAACACAAATGGGGTGTCAACTGCCAATAGATCTATTCACTATATTCGCGTTCACTCGTAAGTGATTAATGCTTCATGATATGAGGGTCTTTTAGTGGCAACAGTGGGAACTTAGGCAATATCAATCAGGATAGCATACAGAAAAATACTTGTGTTCAAGTTTGTAGCATGTATCTCCCCCACGGGATTGAAAACGTATAAAAAGTGGGACTATGGACTCACCTCGTTGATACAGTAGTCAAGTAGTAATCAAGTGATGTAAGTGAACGGTTCCGGCTTGCGACCTAGAGTAATACGACAAGTTTTTAGATTCGTTGGTTCAGGGCTCGATGTGAGTAAGTTTGGAAATTATTATTAAGTGTTAGATTGTTGGTACTTGTGTGTAAAATGCTTAAAGTTCAAAAATAAGATTTCTAAATATCATTTGAGTTGTGTGCATCTTATTACTCATAATATATCTTTTCTTGATGTTACGAAGTTTACAATGATATCGTCAAATATTTAACAAAAGTTAGTGGATGATTAGTTAAAATATTTATTTTAAATATTTTAAGTTAGTGAATGATAAGTTATTGAAATATTGGTATTATTTATTTTAAGATATTTGGTCGCGAATTTTTATACTTATTCGTTTAAAAGTTTAACGTTATTATTTATTAATTATGTTTTTATATCGTCGCATCTATATTATATAAGTAAGTTTTTATAAAAATTATGACGCAACTAGTTTGTAAGTATAAGTTTTTCTAAAATATAATAAAGTTACAAAATTAACCCTCGGCTTATATAAAAGTTACACTTTTTACCCTTAACTTAAAAGATTTACATTTTTAGTCCAAAACTATGAAATTATACTTTTTAGTCAAACTTTCTGAAAATGACAGTTTCTACCCTCAGTGTTTATCCAAAAATCACAGTTGTCAATTTAAATCCAAAACTTTACTAATTGTTACATTTTTCACCCAAGTTTCATAAAATTTGCATTTCTAGTCCAAAAATCAATAATTTGTAAAATTTAGTTTTCCTTTAATGAGTTATGTTTCTGAAGCTTATTTTGAGCTTATTGGAACTGCTTATTTCATTATGGGCTGTACGAGTGGGTTAATGGGCCTTAAGGCCCAATCAAGGGTCCGTTTAGTTTTAAAATAGATGCCGAGAGCTTTTAAGCTCTTGGCTTATTTTAGTGACTCAAAAAGGGTGTTTCCAATGTTTTAAAACAGCTTATATTGACAGCTTATTTGGATTGCTTATTTTGAAACGAGGCTGGGCTTGTTTCGTTACTGTGTTGGGCTCTTAAGCCCATCCAAGGTGCGTTTGGTTTTAAAGAAAAACAAGGCAACTGTTGTACAAAAAATATATAGACTTCAAATGTGACCATGCCTGGGTTTGAACCCAGGTTGTTTGTGTGGAGATTGAGCAACAACACCAACTGAGCTAAGAGCTCTCTTGTGTTACTCTTTACAGTTTAATTACATATAAGAAGGTTGCGACAGTTTATAGCTTGTTATATATTTCCATTCCAGTATGTTGTTGCATGTGCTATTGTTTGTGTTTCCTCCTCCCAAAACTGGTTACCAAGATACCCAAGTTTAAGAAGGACTCAAGTGTTCAAGGGAAGTCCATATGAGCTCAAATGAGTCTCAACTCATTTGAGTTTTGTTCGACTCAACTTCCCAACGTGACCAAACTTGTAAACCAACCCTTATAACATCTTAGTTTCATGTTTTCTTTGCAATATAAAAATGTTACATATAAGCTTTTAGTATAAGTATATTTATAAGTCGAGAAGCCCATAAGTAAAGCAAAGGTTATTTGTAGGTTTGGTATTATGTTTTCTTAAGTTTATAAGCTACCACACAAGTCCTCAAAATGTAACAAGTCATTTAGGTTTAACCTTGTACGTGACTTATGTGGTGTGAACATGAAGGTTGGAAGTTTTATAGCATGTTACGTACATAAAGAACGTTTCAAAGAAACTAAATAACGAGTCTTTAAGTTATCCTACGTATTGAAATTGGTGGGAATACTTACAACACCAAACGGTGGTGAAGAGGATACGAAGTATGAACGAGAACGAAAAAGAACCCAACGCTTAACCTAGCTTCCAAAAGCTTAACCCGCAATGACTTAACCCGAAAGACTCTTTAGACTCTTGTGAACTAACCCAAATGCCTTGTTTCCTTTCTCTCTTACTCGGCAGTGACAAAAAAAGAACGAATATGTTTGTTTTTGAGTTGTTGGTAGTGTAAAATGGTTAAGGGTTATGTCTCTTAAGTAGTGAGATTAGCACATGGTGAATAGGGGTTGACAATTTTTGTTTAGGTGTCCTTGCCCTGCCATTTGCATGGGGAAAACAAGGGAAGTTTTTAGGATTCTCATAATAGTTGACATTAGGTGGGTTTAAGCTTTACCCAAAGGGTTATGAAGATTAAGAGAGGACATAGTACATAGTGATGGGATTAGGATCTAGGGTTTTGTGTTTTAAGTTTTTATAAACATAAAAACTGTTATACGTTTTAAGTTTTTGGAGTGTGTTTGTGTTTTTCGTTTCCCAGTTCACGCGACACCAAAGAAAGAAAAAGAAAATGATATGCATTGTTATGAATGGGCTTAGGTATATTATTGGACCAAAATCAAGTGAAGGTTGTGTTGGTTTATTTTGTTTTAAAAGTGTGGGCCGAACCCAATATAGGTGTGCGTTTTGAATCGAGCCCAATAATAAGGAAAAGAGTGTGTAATTCGTTTGTGGTTACGGGTCCATTTAAGCCCAATTGATTTGTCGGGTTTGATTGTCCCGATATTTAAGTTTAGTGTTGGTACGCAAGTGAGCCGTTCGAGGTGAACTTGTATAAGTAGTGTTGTACAAATAGTTGGTGAATATGAGTTCCTTGTTGCAAAAAAAAAATATATAACCCGTAAAAGCGGTTTATTAAACGTTCAAATGGACTTACTTCGTGTTTAACATTTATTTAATGACTGAGAAATTACAGGATACTACACTGGAGGCCTTAAAATGAACGCCCCAACCACTGGACTAAGTGTCCAGTGGTGTTATTATACCAAAACAAATTATATTTAACCACCCACCACCCACCACAACTACCACAGCCACCTCCACCTCCACCACCACCACCTACCTCCATCATGCACCGCCACCACCACCCACCTCCACCGCCGCCACCCACCACAACCACCACCGCCACCTCCACCCAACGCCACCACCACCCACCTCCACCGTCGCCACCCACCACCACCGCCACCACCTCCACCGCCACCGCCACCAACCACCATCCACCGCCACCACCACCACTACCACTACCACCACCCACCGCCACCACTACCCAAAGGGGTGGGTGGCGGTGATGGTGGTGGAGGTGGGTGGCGGTGATGGTGGTGGAGGTAGGTGGTGGTGATGGGTGGGTGGCGGTGATGGTGGTGGAGGTGGGTGGTGGTGGCGGTGCATGGTGGCGGTGATGATGGTGGAGGTGGGTGGTGGTGGCGTTGGGTGGTGGTGGGTGGCGGTAATGGTGGTGGCGCTGGGTGGTGGTGGTGGGTGGAGGTGGCGGTCGTGGTTGTGGTGGGTGGCGGCGGTGGAGGTGGCGGTGCATGGTGGAGGTGGGTGGTGGTGGTTGTGGTGGGTGGCGGCGGTAGAGGTGGGTGGTGGTGGCGGTGCATAGTGGAGGTGGGTGGTGGTGGAGTTGGCGGTGGTGGTTGTGGTGGGTGATGGGTGGTTAAATATAATTTGTTTAGGTATAATAACACCACTAGACACTTGTTCCAGTGGTTGGGGCGTTCATTTTGGGGCCTCCAGACCCGAGTTCGAGCCTTGTTGCCCCCTTTTAATTTGTTTTTCAAAAAAATTTTGCACCGCTAGTCCTTAGTACTAATGATGCAATTTATTTATGAAAATAAATTGCACTGTTTGTCCTTAGGACTGACGATGCAAATATTCTCTCTTCCGTTAGTAGATAACGGAGAAATAATTTGCACATTTAGTCCTCATTGACTGACTTTAATAACGGAGGGATGGTTTTGTGCCATCTTTACTAACGGAGGGATGGTTTTGTGCCAAAAAAAACTACAAGGATTTAAAGCGAGATACATGACAAACCACAAGGATGTATTTTGGACTTTACTCTAAATAAAAAAAACAACTTTTTACTCAAATCCAATTATTTCAAGTAGTAACTCTTTATATAAAGAAAGTGGGGGATGTTTCTTTTTTTTCTCTACACTAAGAGGCATGTGGAGTCCACATCTATATGAGCCACTTATTGGGGAGGATAACATAATTTTTGCCTTGTGGATATAGACTAAACAATAGAAATAGTGTGTCTCATTTAAAAAAGAAATACTATTAAATTACTAGGTCTCACTATCCCTACCCGTATAGTAAAAAAAAAACACACCGAGTGTGTTTACTACACTATTTTATAGGGGCCTATAAACAAGTGGAAATCCCAACAACAACAATGTTTGGGTGGGGGATCATTTGCAAAGTGACAAAAGTTTAAAAAGCCTAAAAAGTAATCTCAGCCGTTGGATCATAATACAAAATCTGATCAAATTAAAGAGGGATATATACACACAGGGGTATACCGGTCATTACACTTCTTTATTTCCCATCTCTTCTCCCCTCTTTATTTCTTATCAGATCCCAATCACAAACAAAAATAAATACGATTAAACCACCATTGCAACACCATTGCACGGTCACCAGCACCGTCAAAATCACAACCACCGCAAATAATCTCCGATCCGATTAAACCACAACCACCGTCACTGCCATCATCCGATCAGTTACACAGGTAATCTATTCTCATATCATTTCATCACCAATCAATCAATCAATAAATGTTTTTGACGATGATGATATTAATTGTTTATTATACTTGTATTTCATATTGTTAGTAACGTGCTCAAAAACTAAGCAAATACATTAGAGAATTGAGCTTTAATTTATAACCCTCATCCTCCTCCATGCGATCAGAATTGAGCGGAAATATATTGTAATATATCTTGAAATGGACATTTATGTAAATTGAATCTATAATAATTAACTAAACAAATTGCTTTCAACTTCTAATTTTGCGAGATAAATAAATTCCATGGAAGGTGCAAAACAACATACAAGGAGGAAGAGGATTGCATTCTTGATTATTATTAGTATAATATTATTAAATTATTCGTCACAAGCTTCAGCTGAATGCGTCACTTTTGATGAAGCTAAACATCTTCAAGATGAGTTGGTGAACTTCCATCTTCTTTTATTTAAACCCATTTTCTTAAATGACCCAAGAAATAAAGATTTATAAGTTGGGTTTCAAATGTGTTTCGATTTGATTATATTTCGATTTGAACATCCATCTTTTACCTTTTTATCATAGGTTCATCAGTTAGCTTATCTTTTTTTTGGTTCATCAGTTATTGACTTTTAGTTATTATGTTATCATAGGTTCATCAGTTTGTTTATTTTAGCTATTATGTTATCATAGGTTAATCAGTTAGTTTATTTGTGTTATCATAGGTTATAGGTTCATCAGTTAGTTTATATTTTTTTAGTTTATTTGTGTTATAGGTTATAAGTTATAGGTTCATCATAGGTAAATGTTCCAAAACAGGTTAGTACTAAATTTTTTTTCAGATATTCATCAGTTAATGTTTTTTTTGTTATATTTTTTTTCTTCATAGGTTATGTTATCGTAGGTTTATCAGTTAGTTTATTTGTGTTATCATAGGTTAATCAGTTATCTTATGTTTTTTCAGTTGATGAAGATTAGTTTTTTTTGTTTCATCAGTTATTGACTTTTAGCTATTATATTACATAGGTTCATCAGTTAGCTTATGTTTTTTTTTGTTCATCAGTTATTGACTTTTAGCTATTATGTTACCATAGGTTCATCAGTTTGTTTATTTTAGCTATTATGTTATCATAGGTTCATCAGTTAGTTTATTTGTGTTATCATAGGTTATAGGTTCATCAGTTAGTTTATATTTTTTTAGTTGATGAACATTAATTGTTTTTTGTTCATCAGTTATTGTCCTGTGTTATGTTTTTGGTTCATCAGTTATTGTCATGTGTTATGTTTTTGGTTCATCAGTTATTGTCATGTGTTATGTTTTTTTGATCATCTAATTGTTATTGTCTTTTCTTTTTTTTTTTTTTTTTCCAAAACAGGTTAGTACTAAAGGTTCGCGAAAAAGGATTAAGAGTAATGTTGAACGTTCAATTAATCCAAGTGGGAAGCGTAGGAAGAACTGTAGATTGCACAAATGTAGCATGAAAGATCATGATCAAGCGAAGTGCAATGCTATTAGAGCTGAGATTGCTGCTAAGAAGGCTAGCGATAAGGCTGCTATAAAGGAGAGTAAGCAGATGGCGAAGTTGGCTGCTAAGAAAGCGAAGATGGCTAACAAGAATGCTTGTGTTGTTACTTAGTTACTGATATGTTGTTACTCAGTTACTCTTTCATGTTTTTTGATTTTTTTTATAACTGTTAGATAAATAAAGGCTTAGATGCTGACATGTTTTTTTGTTTTTTATATTGATCAAATGAAATTTGAGTTATATGTTACTGTTGACTTTATAATTTCTTTTAAGAAATGTTCATAAAAAAAACTGTTCATCAATTTTTCTTTTTATAAGTGTTAATGTTCCCATCAATCTCTTAACTGATGAACTAAACCCAAAACCTAAATCCTTAATTGATGTACAGATGAACTAATGTTCATGAATAAAAACTGACGAACAGAGTAACTGATGAATAAAACGTTATCTTTAACATGTTATATCTCACTCATATGACATAGGATTTGAGTGAATAAAAAACATTAGTAAAGATTGACCTAAAATCTATAATTTTTATGTTTTACAAATTTTCTAATTCGAATTTAATATTGGTCAAATTCATAGTAAAAAACGCAATAAAACACAATACGTACATTTTTTTAAAAAAATATTAACTATTAAAAAATATTACTTTTTGAGTCTTACATTAATAAAATGATTAATGATGCGTTGTGGGACAAAAATTAGTGCATTTTGCTCAATTTTAACACTAAAAATGTAAGCTAAACATTTTATCAAACACCTTGTGTGCAACAAATATGAGTAAAACACCATCTTTAATGTGTGATATCTTACTCATATGACATCGGATTTGAGTGATTCAAAAACCTGTGTAAAGAGTTAATAAAAATCTATAAGGCTGCTCGCACTCTTGGTTTTTCCATCGGTCGGTCTCCCTCAAAAACTAAAAGCGACCGATCCCTTGAAGGGTCGCTTGGAGTGTGAGTGAGTGATCGGTCGGTTTTTTTTTGAAGAATCGATCGCTGAAGCGACCAATTGTTACACAAACCAATTTGCAAAAATTCCAAACGGTTGGATTCTTTAAAAAAAAAAAAACAAAAACTTTTTCAATCTTATAAATACCCACCTCAAACACACAATTTTCATCCATAACTTCTAATCATGTCAAACAAAAACACACCCACATAAAAAAACCGACGATCCCGGCTACCCCAAAACAACTTCTCGCCGGAAAACAACTTTGAACTACACGGCGTAACACCACCACAACAACGGGGTATTCGATTTCGTGCACCCTCTTTTGAATACGCCTCACGATTACCACAACCCAACCCAAATCGAAACCTATTTTCCGTGAATCGTCCATTTGTTCCACCATATCGTCCAAATACGGGTTATTACCAAGAACCAAGTGGGTCGTCGTATCGACCTACCATGGATTTCTTGCAATCTCCCCAACATTATCAAGATTATTCCCCGATTCAGAATCTTGATCTTGATATGAATTTTGATGATTTCATGGCGAACCAAGAGACGCAAGAATATCCGACCCAAGATGCGTCGATGGGTCAAGGTTCGGGTCACGGTTCTTACCATGATTCGTACCACGGTTCTTTCGCCGTTGAGGACGATGACGAGGAGACATCACCCGTCAAACCAAGAACCACTTCCCGACGTGCTATGAAGACGAAGGCGAAGGACAAAGGGAAGAAGGCTGAACCGTCTCAAAGACATACTAGTTGGACAAAGGAATAAGAGGGAGCTCTTTGTAAAGCTTGGGTATTTGTCTCAGAAAATTCCCAACGAGGTAACGCTATCAACAAGAACCGCTTTTGGGAGTTGATTATAGGTTATTTTAAGAAAGAAACCGGTTCAGATCGAAGCTACGACTCTATCGCAAGCAAATGGAAGAATTGGATTAGGCCACGGGTTGCAAATTTTGCTGCTATCATGGATAATATCAAGCCTAACCATGGTAGTGGTGAAAATGATGTTGATGATCATGAGAAAGCGTTGAGGGAATACCGTACGCTTTACAAGCATAAGTTCAACTTGGTGGAATGTTGGATATTATTAATGAATTTTAAGTTTATTTTAAATGTTTGATTTAAAAAAAAAAAAAAAAAAAAAAAAAAAAAAAAAAAAAAAAAAAAAAAAAATCGGTCACAGAGTGTGGCAGGTCGGTCGCTTCTGGTCGCCGGAGAGAGAAAGCTGACGTGGCAGCAAGTGACCCAGGTCGCTTTGGGTCAAGAGTGTGTCCAGCCATATAACTTTCATGTTTTAAGTTTTTCACGATTCGACATTTATGATGGTAAAAAATAAGACCGAAAATACCAAAAAAAAAAAAGAAAATCAAGAACCATTTGATATGTAAAAAAAATTGAAATATTTAACAAGATTTATACCAAATTAAAGAGAATTAAATTTGAAAAATTACGGTGAAATCGGTTTTTCGTAAAAGTTTGTCGTTTGAAAATTATTTGCGTTTGAAATTTGGATTGGAATTTTAAAAAAAATAATAATAAAAAAAATGTATATCAAATAACCAAAATACCCTTTAACCCAAATTATTACTCCGTAAAAGAAAAAGGCACGTGGCACGCTTAAGCTTATTGACTTTTTAAACTTTTTCCAGCACTCACAATGTCTGATCTATCTATCTGCCACTAAACTAAATAAAAGCTGTCTGAACAACAACAATAATAACACCAACTTTAATCAACAGATCACTCATATTTTAATTTTAAATGGCGGATGAAGTACAATTTGAAGCTATGAGAACTGATGATTGTTCTTGGCATCCTTGTCAGCTCAGTTTCAGGTATAAATCCAATGTGTTAATGTTTTTAATTTGATTGATTGGTTAAGCTGAAATTAGTTGCTTGATCATCCTAATTTTTTTACTTATGTGTTTGTTTATTGTGTGTTTGATTTTTTAGTAAATGTTACATGCAGGTAGATTGTTGTTAGGGGTTACTTAGATGACAGTTGGGTTTATTAGTTGGTTTAAGAGAGTGATGTATTTGTGGATGGTTTGTAATTTTAAAGGAATTGATGGTTTTTCTAACCGTTAGTTATCGCGTTAAGGGTTTAGTATTTAATCGCCTTAAATAGTAAGTCTAACCTTATCCTGATTGTGTTAAGTCCTTAAGTATAGTTGTGCTGGCGTATTTGAAATAAGTTAGGATGTGATCGCCTATATACCCCCGTCTCCTGTTTTCCTGAGATTCTACTCGGGCTAAAATATTTAGGTACATTTGCAGCACAAGTTTATTGTTGGAATGAATAACACCCACAACATGATCATACTTGTCACTTAAACCATTGAGAGCATATGTGACAACGTCATCATTACTCATAGGAGACCCAGAGGCGGAGCCAGTGTACAAGTAGGGGGGGGCGGTGCCCTCAACAAATTGGCCCAAAAAAAATTTTTATAGTGCAAAATATTGGGTTTTAGTGGATTTTATATTTCTTGCCCTCATCCAAAAACTGAAATTGCCCTCAACAAAATTGAGCCCAACTGAAATTAACCATACAGATCTCTGATTTTGTCGCTGTAAAAAGTAAAATTTGCTCTCTTGGGGAAGAAAGGTTGTGGGGAAGACAAAGTCAATTTTTTGGGAAGAAGAGTAGTGGGGACAGATTAAAACAAAATAATATAGATCTATTGTGGGATGATATACTTTACACAACTTACCCTTTCATTTTTCGTTATATGTTCTTTTCCCCATCGTTAAGCTTTTTAGTTTTTGTAAGTACACTAAAAATGACATATTTTAACATGAAATTCAACTTAAATCCGACCCGACCCGATTTTCTTTTAAACTATACTAAAAATGACATATCTCAAACTCCGGTTGTTATTAGTTGCCCCCATTGTCTACAATTTCTGGCTCCGCCACCATTACTCATAGGAGACCCAAGATTGGTGAGGAGGGTAGTAATGGACTCTATCTTCCGAAAGTAGGCATCAATGGTTAGGTCATCGAGTTGTATCTGCCTTAATTCACCCTCGAAAGCAACGGTTTTGGTGCGTTTATTGTCTAGAAAAATTGTTTCCAAGAAATCCCAAGCCTCTTTGGCAGTTTTGGGATCTCTAGTAATAAGTCTTTCTTGAAGAGCATCCGAAAGTGTTAGAAAAACCCAAGACTTGACAATAGTGTCAGCCTTTAACCATTCAACTGGTTATTAAAAATATAACTCCATGATGAATAATTGAGTTTGTCAACATCCAATTTGACAGGAACAAGGGAGGTAATATTGTGAACAGTTAACAGTTTATCAGTTAGAGACAAAGCTGGAGGAGCAGTAGGGCCAGTTATGATTGATTAGGGTTTATAGATATGATTAATTGTGCAGGTAGATTCGAAAAAAAATAGGTTAGGGTGTATAATTCGGTTAGGGCTTGGTGAGGGAGGGGGAACCACAACAAACTTTTAGGGTGAGGAACGGTTTTTGTTAGATAAATTAGGAGATTTGGATCTTAAGTGGAATAACTTGATTGATTAGCATAATGTGCAAATACAATATAAATACGTATAAACATGGGCTAGGCTTCCCAATAACAATACAATGGGCCTAGACATAATAAAACCTACTGACATTTATATGGTTAAAATCGTTACTAATGAGTAATGACTGCACCGTGTTCACTTTGTGGTTATTAAGATATTGGCAGTCTTAAGTGTTTGGGTAAACTCTAGATGTACAAGGCATTCCTAAAACTGTTGTATATGCCACATATGGTACTTGTTACCCAAAATATTTATGACGCAACTTTGCAATTGGATCTGTGTACGTAGCTGTGATAATAAGTGAAACGAATATGACACCAATCAAAACGCTCATGATGTGTGTATAGGTGTGTGCATACTCACATTTCGAAAACATTGAGCAGATCAGAAACCATTTTATATCCGCTTGTAGAAGTGACGACATGTAATGAGATTAAGTATTATTAGTTACCTGTAACAACTCCGTACCTCGTGGAAGACAGGGTTGGGTACCGTTGATTTTTAGTTACTTGTAACTAATACACCTATGTTTATATTTGTATATATTTAAGATAGAATAAGATTAAGCATCTTTACTCTCTATGCTACGTAATTTGGTGGACTAAATTACATCAAACATCATCACTTTTCCAATTTTTAATCAACGGCTGGCGTATTTGCTAAAGTGCTAAACCAGTCACCATATAAATGATCGACGAGTTTGGCTTACAATGTTTCACTAGGAAGAGTGTTATGTCATATTCCATTTAAGATGTTGGAGTAAAGAGGGACTGTCATAACAAATCTCTTTGGGTAGAGCGTCTATTCGGACTTGTTTCTCATCATGAAATCAATTGCTGTTCGCACTCTCTGTGGTTACTTGACATTGCTTATTTATATGGTGACTAGTTTGAATCTATAAACCAACCTTGTGTATTTCTCGTTAGTTTGTAGTTATGCTAAAGTGGTGTTTTATTTAGTGCAGAAGGTATAAAAAAATAACATATCAAATACTGATAATGCACAATCTAGAGAATAGATATCAGTAATGGCCATCCCATGACAACTATTTAAGTTTCATTCTTAAATTGAAAAGAAAACAAGCATTGTGGATATTTAGTATTTTTCCAAAAGTTTGTGGATTTACATTTCAATTTGATACTTTAACTGGCGTCTCCTACGTGAGTAGTGCATCCAGACAGATAAAGTGATGAACACAAATATTAAATACTCAGTTTGTTGTTCACATAAAAGGGAATCAAGTTTTCCACAAAAACCATATTGTGAAGAACACAACCTTTTTCAATTGGTGTGTTTATATTCACATAATCACACATAGTACTTTACTGACATTATGGCTGAAGAGCGTGCATTCTTTATAAGTATGACACTTAGATACAGAACGCCGTCTCAGCATACTGAATTATCATGATAATGTGACATCTCTTATATGCAGCCCAAATGGTGGTGGGCTTGGTATAAAATATGAGAATAACAGTTCACAAGACATATTAATGAGTGAAAAAGAAGTACTAATGAGGATTCGGGTTCGCTCACTTCCTCTCCTAGAAGATGATTGCACTCGCGTCAAACCAGGTGACCATGTTGTCTGTCAAAACTCTGAGAAAGGCTTCTTTGATGCAGAGATAAAAAAGGTATCTTTCTTAAGCTTGAGTTTTCATTTCCAAACTATTTTAATCATCCATAATCCAATGATTTACATTATCAACAGGTGCTAAGCGTAAGACACTCAAAGAGGGCACAGTGTAGATGTAAGTTCATGATTAAATGGCTTCATCAAGACCTTGATGGTAAAAGTTTAACCGTTGCTTCTAGTTCAGTAATGAGATTGGCTAACAAAAGCATCAACGACCATCCAACAATTTCGGCATTCTTAGAATCAGTGTCACTGAGTAACTCATGTTTCTCCAGTATGTCTCCACAGTTGACTGATGTCAATGACTTTGATCTGGATCTTGATCTCCATGATTTGTTAGAAAAACAAATAGAAGGAATCAAAAACTCAGTTCATGGTTCCAAGAAAAGAATTAGAGATGAGATTTTGGGGTTAGAAGGTAAATCTCACAACAAACAACGTGATTAAGCTTAAGCTGTTTGTGAAAATACATTTGACTCTGTATTCTTTACTGCAGCTAATATTCATGAACAGGTAAAGGAAACAGATATCGCTGTGCCAAATGGAAGTGATTTAGAAGACATCAGGTCCCCACTGAACCCTCTAGCTGCTCGTGCAGCTCTTGCTTCTAGGATGTCAAAGTTTCCTCAAAGCCCTGAAATTTCCCCTAACATAACCAAAGGGATTGACGATTTCTCCAATATTTCGAAAGAATCCTTGGAAACAGAAGATGCGCCAAAACGAGCAAGAACTAAGAAGTCACTCTTCACTACCAGTGATATTAGTACAAATGCTGGACAACAGAGACAAGCTAAGATGAGTCCAGATTTAGAATCGAGGACTACTCGTGCAAAAATTCAGAAGGCCAAAGGCATATCTGCTGATACTATTAAAAGGAACACTTCTGTTGATGGGAACAACCCAAGTGCTGTGACTAACAGGAGGCTTACTCGTTCAGTACTAAACAAAGAGGGAGAAAATCTAACCACTGAGACTATAACTGTAGGTGCTAACAGTTCAAGCGATATGAGAAGAAGGGCCACTCGTTCTAGCATTAACCATGATGATGCGAATATAAAAACAGATACCACAAAAGAATCAGATGGTGACAGACATCCCCCTGAACAAAGGAACAAGAAGATCAATACTGAGGGTGCGTGGATACATTTTTTTGACACCGTTCTGTTCTTTAACTAATAGGAGGTTTATCCGTCCAGTACTAAACAAAGAGGGATAAAATTTAACTTATGAGACTTCAATTGTAGGTACTAACGGTTCAAGCAATATGACAAGAAGGGGCACTCGTTCTAGCATTAACCAAGATGCTGCGGATATAAAAACAGATACCACAGAAGAATCAGATGGTGACGAACTTCCCCCTGAACAAAGGAACAAGAAGATCAATACCGAAGGTGCATGGATACATTTTTTGACACCTTTCTGTTCTTTAACTAATAGGAGGTTTATCCATCCAGTACTAAACAAAGAGGGAGAAAATTTAACTTCTTAGACTTAAATTGTAGGTACTAACGGTTCAAGCAATATGAGAATGAGGGTCACTCCTTCGAGCATTAACCAAGAGGCTGCAGATATAAAAACAGATACCATGAAAGAATTAGATGGTGATGAACTTCCCACAGAGCAAAAGAGTAAGAAGATGAAATCTGCAGGTATATACGTTTTGTTGAAACCTTAATATCTTCTTTTTCATGTCTGTACAGTTTAGAACTGTGTAGCGTTATAGTATTAGGTCACTTAATTCTTCTTTTGTCCAAAGTTTCATTCATCTTGGCTGAATCAGTATGCGCAGATAAAAATCTAATGATGAACTTCTATTAGATTGTTAATAGTATGGCCCTTTGATATGTATGGCAGGGAATGCGACAAACAATGGTGGAAACAGTTGTGGTTCTAAGAAGAAGAATCCCCTTGATCTGAACAAGCATAAGCTGCGATCTTCACCAAGGTTTCGATCATAGTCTCGTGTGTTGAATCAACATGGTAGATTACTGCCTATTTTTGTATCTCCGGAAATCTCCCCCATGTTTCCATGTAATGGAGGCTAACTAGTAATAAGAATATAACATTATGGATTAAATATGAAATATCGAGTACATGTAGTAAAAGACCGGCTTCATGGTGTCATCTATCTATCCTCTATCTATGTGTGTTAACTGGCATGTGGTTTTGAAGCCTCTTCTTACTTCTTAGATGCGCTTGTTGTCGTATATACAAATTTTAGATACATGTTTATGAGAAAATTGAATTTGTCAAATCTCACCTTAAATCGAAAGGTTACAGCTCGAGTATATCACACGAGGTTTAGTTGAGATTTGCAATGTAAAATTGGTCCATCTTTAGTACTGTTTTTGGAATGAGCTAAACCTTCTATTATTATAAGACAATCATTTAATGGCCTAAACATATTTCCAGGAACAGAACAATAGTCTGATATTGGGTATGCACGAGTGTTGAATAGGATTTCTTTTTGGAAGTTGTAGCCCTTTCACTTTAAATCAATAGAGATATGGTAAAACGGGTAATGGTAGGCATGGGCCAACTAGCCATGCCAGATTGGCACACATTTGCGTCTCTTAAATTCTACAGTAAAAAATTATTTTGATGCGTTAGGCGTGTTCCACCATTGTGCTCCTTTTCCTATTTTTACTTTGCATGGAAAAAGTACAAACCAAATGAACTCATTATGATATGAGTGTGCTAACATTTACACATAAATAAAAGCGTAACTAGCATAAGCCATCTCCATCATACATGTATCTTTATTCTTATCAATAGAGGAAGTAGTAGAAGCACATTAGATCCAACTTCACTATTACTAAAGTCCCAACAAACTTTTTGTATGGTCACAACTCACCACAACAAATACTGACATATAAGGCGAATAATCACTTCACCATGGCAGGCATGATGCATCAGATCCATAGAGGAAACACACGAAGAGCGTTTTAGCCAAACAGAGAACCAATGTCCTCGCAATGAGTTCAAGTTGACCATCAAACAAATCATAGCAACGTATATTATTATTATTCTCCTCCTGCGTTTATGTAAGTAGTATATTGACAAAATACTGTAATTGTATGTTGATTCGAATTTATATAGTCAAAAATTCTCTATCTTCTATTTTAACATTCTCAAAACCAAGAAAAATGCCATGTTTAGACTACAGCTCGAATCACATGGCTGATTTTTTATTTTAAAAACAAAACCATGATATCTAACTCCTTTAAAATTCGTAACTGCCATAACTATGCTTTCGAGACTTCATTTTTGGTGTATTTTTCCTCCACATAGTAGCAGACACATTCAAGACAAATTATAGCATGTAACTTTAAGATGCAGGTTCAAAGGCTGATAGCTTATGATATACCTATGTATAACTGTATATCATAAGCAAACTTAAACATGTGATTCATAGATGCATATGAAATACACGAATGTGCTTTTATCATAGAATTTTACTCGTAGCAAGCAGTTTTTCAAGGTCTAGCCGGGAGTTGTTTCAAGCAACTTAAACCAGTCATTATTTGCATTACACATTAAAACATAACCTCAGTCTAATAGACCCGATACAGTTAATTTCTACTGCTGGTTAAAACAACCACTAGTTGCCTTCATACTTCTGGTCGGCCATCACAAAATGATAACCAATAACCAAAAAGAGTATAACGATGCCCAGTGAATTTGCAAAGAATCCCAAGTCCTGATCATTAAACATCTGCATAAAATACAAGACCATATATTAGAGGTCAAAGCAATCATTTGACAGGCATTAATCCAACTGAACAGAGCATTTATACCAAATCTTTAGAAAAAAAGCTGTAAGCATATTATAAGTGATTATGCCCCTTTTGGGAACTAGATGATGGCATTAAATCTAAATCTACAGATGCTATGTTCAGTCCACAGCTGGTTTCCGAACTCGTAGCAAGAGAAAAACAGCATAAACGTGTTCTCACTTTACAAAATTCAGCAGAATTTGCTAACCCAACCTATCATCACAGCTTTTAGGATTTCTAAATCCAGTAAATGTAATAACTCTGTAAGCATGGGCTTAGAACACTTTCTGCATGCCAATGGAAGCCGTCGATATCTGTAACTTGCCACTGGAATGGGAGAAAAACATGAACTGTAACTATGTATCAAAATATCAAATTGGTCTCTCAGCAGGAAGCTAAAATTAAAAGTATTTCCTTTAGTCATCTATATGATTAAACATTATATTCTGCAGCTGAAACCAGACCACTCACTTGTAAGGACTACATGAATTAGAAATTGTTTTAAAAGAATATCTCCACCGGAACTGTTTAACAAGTTTTTCGGTTGGTGCAAAACTGCAAATAGTAACTAAGTAGAAAAGTTCACACGGATTTACCGCAATTCTTAATACTGAACCAGTTGAGATTGGATTATAAAGATAAGGCAAGTAATTTGAAGATCACCGTTTTGTCTTAAACAACCATGCAACTCTTATACTTGATCATTTTGTAAAGGGTATGTATGTCTGTCTGCCATTTGTTTTTCAATCATATCAAGGTACTAAGAATATGAAGCAATAAGGGGACCATAAGTTATAGGGATCACATCAGAGTCATGTGTTAACGTTCAGCTACTACAATGTGAAAGCCCAAACATGCTACAAGCCTAGAACAAAGAACTTATGCCAACTCAACTGACTAGAAAAACTCACTTAAAACATTGCATATGGGACTTTTCCAACACAAAATTTCGTAACATCATTTGTACTATAAAAAAAGCTTCTATAAGTGACACTCACAATAGCATGTATAAATACATTATCAAATTACTCAATATCCCAACTCTCACCCTGAACGCTATAGTGCTATACAATGCATATCTTTCTGCATAACGAAACTTCTTTTCACACAATTTTCATCTCAACGTTATGAAAAACACCTAACTTGTCAGCTAATGAACCCCGTCATCCCAATCACAAACAACAAAACCACTATAACATATCACACTAATCATCAAAAAACATCAACTTAAGTCAAATTTCATTGTTCTCAGCTACTAACACCCGTTATCACTACACGCGCTACATAACTTGCAAAAATTTTAATACCCAGATATAATCTTAGTAGAAACATCGTATATCTAATCTTAAAACCCCAGATCTAGTGATCTACCCCAAATTCATAATAGCAGTCACAATTAAGACACTAAATTCAACCTCAAAATCATAAAAAAAGAACATCACAGATGCAACAATAAGAAAAAAGAAAAAACCTTGTTGGTTAGGCGATTGCTGCAGACAGGAAGACGAGAGGTGAGTCAAGGGGTGTTTGGATTGCTTATGTGAAAAAAATGCTTATATTTATATGTTGTTTTTAACTTTTTTATTTCTAAAGTTATAAGTAAATGAGCAAAATATACAAATGGTCCTTGGGCTTGTGCCGCAGTTACATATTTTTTTTTTATTCTTTTTCTTTTCTTTATATTGGTTTGCCTTGTTTCATTTACCTGGGAATAAGGGTGTCAAAAAGGTCGACCCGAATCTAATCCGACCTAAACCCAAACCCGAATTAGATTATTCGGGTCGGGTCAATCGGGTTCAAAATTATATTCAGGTCAATTCGGGTCAAACCAACTAACCCAGGTTCTAAATAGGGTCGGGTTCGGGTTTAATATATGTGTCTTACTCGGGTTCGGGTCAACCCAAGTTTGATTTTTTTTTTCTTTCTACTTTTTATGTGCTTTCAAGTGTAAACACCAAAATTGTATAGTTCTTAAATGAACTAGACTCGAACCCAAGTTAACCCGACCTGAATTGACCCAACCCCGAATAGACCCGAACCCGAGTGTTAAACAAGGTTGGGTTTTGGTATGTGTTGGGAATTAAATATTCTGAAGATTAGTATCAGGAATTAAAGGTTTACAAGATCAGTTCTGCTCAAGGAAATACACTAAGTATCATTCTACTGCTAGTGCATTTCATTCTACTGCTAGCGTTAAGATTCTGCTGCCGCAAACATTCTACTGCTGGTGCAACAGATACTGCTGCTAGATGGATAAGTGTCGAGTATTCTACTGCTGGTTAGATAAGTATACGAAGATATTTTGTACTAAAGTCAAGTATATACGGTAGATAATATCTTAGACAATGTGATCAGTCACCATGTGGTTTACACAGAGCAAGTTGTAAACACAGATACATGTTGTATCTTAATGACTGACACACTCAAACAAGTAGTCCGACAAGACTTATCATAATTGTAATGATCTCCTTTGTTTGTATAAAAGGGAGATCTTAGACTAGATATTAAGCGTTGAAAATAAGTGTGTGCTTTTCGTAGAACTTTCATATTAGTTATCAAGAACAAACACAACAATATCTCTAGTCATAGAAACTTAAGATTCAAGGTTTTGTAACCCTAGTGATAGTGAAGATCACTCGTATTATTATCTTAATAATATTGAATCGTTTGGTGTTAACATTGTGTGTTCATTGTTCGTTACTAAAGCATTACTTTCCATTTCGAATAACCAAATAAACCTTCTAAGTGTAGTTAAGTAGATTCCGCATACTTAACCATATTAACTCAAAGTATCACATACACAAAGTTACAAAGGACTAACATCCTATTAGGTGGAGAATTTGACTATCTTGCAGCTTTCTGCAACCAAAGGGTATCTGGGTATACAAACAATAGGGTGAATTACAAAAGGCAAACACATAAAAGTCACTCTAATAATACTAGAACAACACCCAGAGCAGTTTCATCAAAGTCTGGACCAAAAGCAGTTTCTACTGCTAGACCAAAAGTTTCTACTGCTCACCAAGCAGTTTCTACTGCCAGACCTTTTTATTCTGTTTACCCTAAACAAGCAGTACAAAGTGCAAAAACATCTTTCAAACATGCACAAACAACTGCTAAGAGACCTTTTCCAACAAAAGCAGTTTCACTAAAACAAATTTGGAAACCTAAGGGTTCTACTGCTAGGGAAAAGAGGGCCAATGCTGTTAAGGCCTCAGCATGTTGGATTTGGAAACCTCTCAAATCCAATGGTGCATCAACTGTTCTCAAGAGATTTAATTACATTGATGCATATGACAAATCCAAGTCAGTAATGTCTTGGGTTCCCCAAGAAAACTAATTTTCTTATTTGTGTGCAGGAACACTCACCAACAGATCATGAAGATCAAGGCTATTCAGATAGTGGGTGTTCAAGGCACATGACAGGCAACAAGTCTTATCTTTCCGATTTTCAAACATTAGATGGAGGCTATGTTACCTTTGAAGGTGGTATCGTTGGCAAGATTACTGGTAAAGGTACTCTTAAAACTGGTAAATTAGATTTTGAAGATGTGTACTATGTGCAAGAACTAAAGTATAATCTTTTTAGTGTCTCACAAATGTGTGACAAAAAGAACAAAGTTCTTTTTACTGACACTGAATGTCTTGTACTTTCTTCTGATTTTAAGATGCCTGATGAAAGTCAAGTACTTCTTAAAATTCCAAGAAAGGTGTGACACCTGAAATTCTATAACATGTAAAATGACCAAATTGCCCCTGAGAATTTAAAACCTAAATAAAACATATGTAATGCACAAAATAAATTCCAAACTTTTAATAATGAGCAAGCTATGATCCCAAATAATTTTAACAACTTCATTTAACTTTTATACAAGCTATGAAAATTACCAAAGTACCCTTGGGCGCCTAATATCATTTAAATTCAAAAGTTATGAAATTTTATAAAAGGAAATTTAAAGGAAATTAAGGTCATTAAAATTATGATTAATTGCCAATAATTATCATTGACCAATTCCTGAAATTAGGGTCCCTTAATTCCCCTAAGAATCGGCTACTACCATATTTTATAGCACACACATATTTTTTCTCCAAAATTTCTCCAACCGATTAAACCCTAAATCACCAAATAATTCTCCAATCATCCATCCGAATTTCTGGAAATAAGGCACCAATTTTCTTGTGTTCTTAAGGTTCTCAAGAAGCCTAGAAAAATAGCTTCACGAATTTTAGAGGTCGGGATTGCAAGATATCGAAATTCCTTCTTCTTTTCCATTCGATAGGTAATAATTCCATTTTTTATGATTCGATCAATGTGAAATTCATTCTCTATTTTTCTCACGTCCCTCTCATCATGTATGGTCTGTGAAAAATGGTTACAAGGTCGTGGAGTGGCTGTGGTGATCGTGGTGAATTCTTTGGTGTCGAGTTTTTGATCCGATAGGTCCAAATTCAAAGCGCCCTATCCACTCGTTCTATAAATTATCTGGTATTTTTCTGAGCTTATACTAATCCTATTTAACATGAGAAAAATGCTAAAACACATCCATGCATTGTATATTGATCGTGTGCTAAATAATGAATCCAAAACCCTAAAATCGTTTTAATTCTCTAAATCGTTCATGCGAATTTTCTGGGCAGGTTTTATAATTTTTGTGGCTTCCTTAGTCATCATCTATCATCACAAAAATGGTCATTCGAATTTTAGAAGCCTAAAAATATTATTGGTGAATTTGTGCATAATCGGCTTAATTGATATAAAAGGGAAAATTATGAACAAAACCCTAAACCTATTGAATTAATGTTTATATAATTGAATCTGGATGTTTATGGTATTAAAATGATATGATAATGATTGCATGATGATTGATTATAATTAGGGTTTGATTTTGTATATTAAACATGTTACCGATTTAAAATATAAAAGTCAAGGGGGTGTTTTGTAATTGTTGAAACTCGTGGACTATTTTTAAAATGCTATTTAGGACTGTTATAATGTGGGAAAAATATAACTTGAAGGGGTCTATATGTGAATTTTGTATTTAAAAGGTTAAATGGGTAATTATATATATTTAGTAATTCGATTTGCAATTTAATTAAAACAAGGGACTAAAAATGTAAATACTGGAAACTTGAGGTCATTTTGAGTAAAATATAATGTTAAGATGTTTTGGTGTAAGTTTGGATAATTATAGGGGCCAATAGGTAATTATTTGGAATTTACAAATTAAAATATATGTTTTATAATTATAGGGACTAAATGTGTAATTATGGGAAACTAATGGGTTGAATCGTACCATGCATGAAATTAGAAGGTAGATTCTGTATATAATTAAATCTAAGGGTTAATGGTGTAATTAACAATATTATGTGGATTAAATTGTAAATTATGTAACCTTAGGGTTTACTTTGTAACTTTTATAAATAAAGGGTTTAAAGTGTAAAATATGGAACTCAAGGGGCTGAAGATGTAATTCTGAATAAATGGAGTATTTAAATAAGTAAATCATGATATTTTCATTCTAAACCTTTAATTTGATATATTTGCAATTAAAACCCTAAACTATGTAAACTTGTCATATTCAACCCTAAACTTTTATAACTTGCTAAAACCAACCCTAATTCCATAATGAGACTAAATTAATGACTTAACTAAATCATAATACTTAAACCTTACTCATTATAGAAATCTGCTAATTTTGGAAACTTGCTAAATAAGGAAACTTTCTAAAAATGGAAACCTGCTAAAAATAGAAAGTTACTTAATATGGAAATGGGATCTTTAGTAATCATGTCTTTACTCCTCTAGGTGTGAAGAGGGAGTAGTCCTGTGATCTTGATCATCTTATTTCAGTGTGTTTCCTTTGTCAGCAATAAGGTACAGATATTCTGCCCTTCTCTAGTAAGGTGCCTTCGTCTCACTTTCTGATTTCTGGTTCATTTTTTTATGTTTCCTTGTTCCGTGAACTTTGCTTGTTTTCTTATAATGATTTGTCATGAACCTTACTATAAACCCTGACTTGAACTTTGAAATATTTTATATGAACCATTCAACTTGAACCCTTGTTTGAACTCCTGTCCTGATCCTTTGTTCTAAACCATGCCTTAAACCTTGATATAAATCATGACCTGGACCACCTGACACCTGATACTTGAACCTGACACCCGATACTTGAACCTGATACCTAGTACATGATACTGATTCTTGATGATACCTGATACATGATACTGACACCTGATACATGATACTGAATCCTGATGCATGACACCTGATACATGATACATGATACCTGACCTTAACCCACAGTTTGATACTACGAGCCACTCACTAGGCATGAGGGTTTCATGTCCATGTCAGTCGATGCACCGATGGCATGACTCTAGGGTAGGAGAGTGATGACCTATCCCGTCCCTGTTATGATTATGATTTACGTAGAGGCAGATTCTGGCCACCTGGGGCGTATGGATGCATCCTAGACTTGACCTGACCTGACCTGTTACATGATATATATTATTTCTGGTGACTGATGGTGTGTGCGATACACGTCTTTCACATACTGGGAGCTGATCACTCCATTTATTGATTGAGGACTCCCCTCATAATTACTGGCTTGCTGAGAGGTCTCCCCTCTATATGATTATATGGTTACATGATTACACTGATTACTGTTACTGAATTACTGATACTGGGCTCGTAGAGGATTACTGTTTTCCTACACCCTTACTCTTCATCTTTCATTCTTGCTACTTCACATTAATGCTTAACGTTATTTATTTATACTGTTATTATTATTTCTTGTCCTACTGCTTGTTACCGTTATATCTGTTCACTGAGCTCGTGTAGCTCAGCCGTGTTTTCTTTCCACACGGCAGGTATTTAAGCTAGGAGTTGGGCATGGCTTTGGGGTTGAGTGCACCTGAGTGGAGCTTGTTCTTTATAGCTTATCTATCACATGATTTCCTTAGATTTTATGTTGCCAGTGTTTGGGCTTTGAACTTATGTACTTCTTTTATTTCCTCTCATTGTGGATATAAGTCATGTTGACTTATTGTGGGATTATGTATTTTGACTTCCGCTATTTTATTCATGGATATTATGTTTATCTGATATGAAACCATGTATTTGTGATATCTCTACCCTTGTCGGGTCGGGGTGTTACAAAAGGGCAACATATACAGTGTTGATATGAAGAAGATTGTTCCTAAATAGGCACTTACTTGTCTAGTTGCAAAGGCCACATTGGATGAATCTATGAAATGGCATAGGAAGCTTGGTCACATTAACTTCAAAATCATAAATAAGA
This sequence comes from Artemisia tridentata subsp. tridentata, assembly GCA_021014915.2. Lineage (NCBI taxonomy): Eukaryota > Viridiplantae > Streptophyta > Magnoliopsida > Asterales > Asteraceae > Artemisia > Artemisia tridentata. The sequence goes on along the minus strand of CP139507.1, from coordinate 162,629,549 downwards.
TTGTTAAGAATGGTTTGGTAAGAGGTTTACCTCAAAAACGATTTGAAAATGACCAAACATGCATTGCTTGTCTTAAAGGCAAACAACACAAAGCCACTTGTAAGCTCAAAATTTTTAACTCTATTGATCAATCATTGTTTATGCTTCATATGGATTTATTTGGACCTACTTCTATTAGTAGCATGATGCATAAAAGATATTGTCTAGTTGTTACTGATGACTATAGTAGATTTACATGGGTTTTCTTTTTAAGTTCTAAGGATGAGACTTCTAGCATTCTTAAAACATTCATTACAGAGATAGAAAACCTAGTAAGCAAAAGAGTAAAAGTCATTAGATGTGATAATGGGACAGAGTTTAAAAATAGAGTTATGGATGACTTCTGCAAGGAAAAAGGTATTAGGAGAGAGTTTAGTGTAGCTAGAACTCCTCAGCAAAATGGAGTTGCTGAAAGGATAAATAGAACACTCATAGAAGCTGCTAGAACCATGTTAGCCGACTCTAAGTTGCCTATCATTTTTTGGGCTGAAGCAGTTAATATTGCTTGCTATGTTCAGAATAGGGTTTTGGTTGTCAAATCTCACAATAAGACATCATATGAGCTTTTTAGAGGTAGAACTCCTGCAATAGGATTTCTTAGACCTTTTGGATGTCATGTGACAATTCTGAATACCTTAGACCATCTTGGAAAGTTTGATGGTAAAGCAGATGAAGGATTCTTAGTTGGATATTCTCTTAATAGCAAAGCTTTTAGAGTATACAACTCAAGAACTAGAAGAGTAGAGGAAAACCTGCATGTGGAATTTTTAGAGAATAAATCCAATGTAGCAGGTCAAGGTCCTAATTGGCTATTTGATCTTGAGACACTAACCCATTCTATGAATTATGTGCCTGTTGTTGCAGAAACTAATGATTTTTCAGGTTCACAAACAACAAATGAGGCAGGGTTAGAAAAGGAGACATATCAAGATTGTGTATGGATGCCAATAAGTACCAGTGTGGCTTCAACTTCAATAAATGATGACCCTTCTTCTGATGAAGCTAAAGAAGGGATTGAAGATGAAAACAAGGAAGATGGAACAAAGGAACAAGAAAATGTTTCTACTGATGATAGTACTGTTGAGACAGAGCATTCTATTGCTAGGCTTAATTTTTCTACTGCTGAGCCAAATGTTTCTACTGTTGGCCCATCAGACTCAAATGAAGCAGATTTCTCAGATGAAGAGGTGGATTTCAATAATCTCCCACCTAACTATCAAGTTCCTTCTACACCACACACAAGGATTCACAAAGTCCACTCCCTGGACAATGTGATTGGAGATGTACAATCAGGGGTGAAGACAAGGCAACAACTAATGTCTTCAGACCAACTGATGAACTCAAATAAGTACATTTTATTACTATCATTTATCCTATTAATTTGACTTGTTTTACTATATTATGTATGAGGATTGATACTTAATCGTTTACTTTTGTAATTCTCAGGTAAAAACAAGCATTTGGTGAAACTTGGCGATTTTGGACTAATAATGGAGCAAAACATGCATAATGTGAAGAGTCTACTGAAATGAAGAAGATCAAGACTAATCTGCTCCAGATGCGCCGCATCTCACTCATGACATGCGCCGCATCTCTATCAAGATATCACCAGATACGATCCAAGATACAAGAGGACATGCGCCGCATCTAATCATGGAGTTACGCCGCATCTTCTGGCGGTGTACGAATATTCCTGAATATTATAATCTTGGACCCCACGCGAAGTTAAGTACATGCGCCGCATCTACTCCTTAGATGCGCCGCATCTTCCCTCAGACAGAAACTATAAATACCCCAAGGCCAGACGAATTTCGTGTGCATGATATAAGACCGAAGACCGAACAGGAGAAACAAAGGACGAATTCAGTCAAGGAGGCAGCACAAGACACACCCAAATCAAGGATACAAGAGCTGTAAGAAGGTGCTGCATGTGTTTAATTCATTAAGTAGTTTTGTTTTATTGTGTTAGCAAACTTTAATTCATCAGGATTTGTGGCTTGTGTAATGTGACAACGAAAGATTGCACTCCCTTTAATACTTGCTTTCCCATCAATTAAAGTTTATATGTTGATGTCTTTGGTTACTACTTATTAGTGCATTGATAACCTCTGTGTCTATTAGTGGCTTGCGGGCATTTGACTGCGGGACATAATGTGGCTCCCACGGTTATTACTAAATTGATCACTTAGGAATAACTTTTAGACATAAGTAATCATTAAGGGTTTACTCGCCGATAAGCATAGGACCAACGAGAAAGGGTTAACTACATACACTTCATATAAAGCTATCAATAAAACAAGTGACAATCTACTTAATCATAAGGACAGCCCTCTTATTGTCTCGAGTATCTATCTGTGTACGTGTGTGCTACTTGCTGATTCGTGCCTATTGGTTTATTTTATTATTTAATTGCAAACAAACCGTGCCAGTCTCTCAGGCTGAAACCCCCTTGCGTTAGGATATTAAAATATTGATTAAATAACGAGATAATACGTTCCACTCTTAGTGATCGACACTCTACTTACCATTATCTTCATACTGACCGGGTACACTGCTCGTTAAGTGTGTGTGTTATTGATAAGTCGGCTAAATATAAATTTAAAACTTGAATAGGCATTAAAACTGCCAAAACTTTACTCCAACGCACGCCCATCAAGTTTTTTTGGCGCCGCTGCCGGGGAGTGAATTGTTATTATCTGTTAATTTGATTAGTATTTTAATTAGGTTTTTCTTTTTATTAGATTAATTGCATCATTGTACTATTTTGCATATTTGTTGTATTGTGTGTTAATTGTTCTCTTTTATTTTTTGTGTGTTTTATTTTAGTTGTGTGTTTTTATTTTTGTTTTTATTTTTCGTATTTTTTCTGTTCTGCTATCGTTGTACTGTGCTAAATCAAACGATATGGCGCATCTGATCTCTCAGATACGGCGTATTGCGTTTAATTTTTTTTAATACAACGCGTTTAATTAATTCGATACGACGCATCTTTTCCCCAAGATACAGCGTATCTGTTTTTAATAAGAAAATTTTTCTAAGCGATAAAGTAATACGACGCATCTGCTTTTGCAGATACGGCGTATCTGTTTTTGATAAAAAAAAATTTTCTAAACATTAACGCCATACGACGCATCTGCTTTATCAGATACGGCGTATCTATTATTTTAATTAAAAACAGTTTGCGAATTATTAAACAGATACGGCGCATCGATCTCTATCGATACGGCGCATCTTTCTGAATCAAAAATCTTTTATTTTTAAACATAACGAAAATACGGCGCATTAACTTTCGTTAATACGACGCATTTAATTTTAATTAGATAAGTTGATTTTTGATTAATTAATTCGATACGGCGCATTCTTAAATTCTAAAGCGGCGTATCTATGTTCTGAATAAAGTCTGATTTAATTTTAACGTATTAAGATACGGCGTATCCAACTCTTTGGATACGGCGCATCGTCTGCAGATATCAGTAACTTTAATTTTTCGTATTCCGTTTTCGTTATTAATTATCTGATATATTACTTTCTCGAGCATACCCTACTGATATTTTTGTGTTGATTTCAGGAAGTGCATGACCAGGAGTTCTACGAAGAACTTGATTCAACCTTTCGAAGATCCTGAACGAGCCCTGCATTCGCTTAAAAGGCTTTTCAACACAAGAAGCTTTGATCTTTCAAGTTCACTCGAGCTTGATTACTTTTCTGAAGAAAAAGAGGAAGTTGAAACAGAAACAATGGGCGAAAACACTACTATGGAGGAATACATGAACAATACCCGTGCTGATTACACTTCAGGAGTTGCTAGACCTAAGTTTGATGATAAGTCAAAATTTGAGTTGAAGGGTCAGTTTCTCAAAGAGCTCAGAGAGAATGCTTTCAGTGGGACGGAACAAGAGGATGCTAATGAGCATGTTGAAAAGGTCCTGGAGATTGCAGATTTGTTTACTTCAGAAGGAGTCAATACCGATCAACTCATGCTAAGAATCTTTCCAATCTCACTAAAAGGAGCTGCTAACAAGTGGCTAAGGAATGAACCTGCTAGTTCAATCACTACATGGGGAGATTTGAAGAGCAAATTCCTGAAGAGATATTGTCCACCTGCTAAGACTGCTAAAAAGATGGAGGCTATCAATAGTTTCAAGCAAGAGCCTGATGAAACCCTTTATCAAGCTTGGGAACGATTTAAAGATTTATTGATAAAATGTCCTCAACACTATCTAACCCCTATGCAGGAGATAATATTGTTTTATCAGGGACTGGACGTGCCAACTAGACAGATTTTGGATGCTAAGGGAGCTGTACCTCAAATGAGTGCAACTAATGCTAGGAAAGCGATCCAAGAAGCTGCTGATCATTCTCAGAAATGGCACGATGGGACCTCTACTAGATCTAAGAGCATCACTAATTTTGATGGGATTGCTGCTATTCAAGCTCAATTGGATAAAATTAGTAGAGAGATGAAGAAGCGAGATGAAAGAGCATATGCTGCCCAAGTTGGATGTGAAAAGTGCGAAGGACCTCACTACACTAAAGATTGCCCGAACAAGAATGAAAGTGAGACATTTGAAGAAGCATATTACACCCAATTTGGACAACCATTCCGACCTTCAGGAAGATTTAGGGAAGCTACACCGGGATTATATCAAAGGAACAACTTCAATCCCGCTTATCAAGAAAGGAGGCAGACTTTAGATGATACTTTAAAGCAAATTATGGCCGATGCTGCTAAAAGACATGAAGAGAATACTGCTATGATCAAAGAAATTCGAGCTTCAACGGACACTACTACAAGAAATCAAGGAGCTTCGATCAAAGCATTGGAACAACAAATTGGTCAAATGAGCAAAGTTCTTCAAGAAAGGGGATATGGAAGTTTACCGAGCTCAACTGAAACCAACCCAAGAGATCATGTCAAGGCCATAAGCACCACTGAAGAAGTCACTCCTAATATACCTAGAAGATCGATGAATGGTAATGATGGTGCAAGACCCGAATTTTTCTTTAATTCTTCAATCAGCTTAAGGAGACTACTCAAAGAGAAGACAAAGATTGAAGAGGAGATCAAGGCAACAATGAAAGAAGAGAGCCCTGCAACCGACTCAAGTGCCTTGCCTCATAAAGAAAGAGACCCAGGAAGTTTTACTTTACCTTGTTCTATTAATAATATATCTTTCAATAATGTGTTAGCTGACTTAGGAGCTAGTGTTAGTGTTATGCCTCTTAAGACATTCGCTACCCTAGGACTAGGAAAATTAGCACCAACTAAGTTACTTATTGAATTGGCTGATAAAACGGTAAAACGACCTGAAGGGATTGCTAATAATGTGCTAGTTAAGATTGAGCAGTTTATTTTTCCCGTAGACTTTGTTATACTAGACATGCCCGAGGATGTTAAGATTCCTTTAATCCTCGGAAGACCTTTCTTGTCTACTGCCCATGCTAAGATTGATGTGTTTAAAAGAAAATTTTCATTAAGGGTAGGGAATAATAAACTAGTCTATAAATGCCAAGATCCGGTTAAAAGCATAATTAGAGGTGTTTATGTGCTAGGATTAAGAGAGCGTATGGACCTCGATCTTGAAGCTAGACTTATGGGAGAAACATTGATTCAAAACAACTCAACTAGCCCTAATCATGAGAACTTTGAGGAATTCATTGACCTTAATGTACCTACCGAACTTAGACGCGATGTTGTTAATGATTCTGATGATGAGTTGTATGATTGTGTAGTAATTAATAAACGTAGGAGAGTAGTTGAGAAAACGAATTTGAACAATGATGTGTTTATTGAACTACCACCCCACCTTGCTTATTTATGCCTATATGATAATAAGAATTTCCCGTCTATCATTTTGTCATCTCTGCCCGAAAGGGACAGGACTTTGTTCATACAGATATTAAAGAGGAACGGCGTGGAAATTAAGGACGAGCAAGGAGTGTTCAATATTACTGAATTGGCGATGAAGGAGCGCGATGTTTCTGACTCCTTCAATGATCGATAGTAAAGAGCTGAACGTGAGTCTAACTTGAAGACTCTGGAATAAAGACAAGTGCTGGCCGGGAGACAACCCGGAATTATCTTTTATTCTGTTTTCTGTGTCGAGTCAGTCCAGGCCGCATGAGGATACGGCGCATCTCAATTCTGAGATGCGACGCATCTCCTGCAATGGTCATATCTTATTTTATTTTTCTGCATTTTTATTTTCGACTTTAAAACTATTTATCAGTTTATTTTAATGCGGCGCATCCCTGGTTAAGGATGCGGCGCATCTTTTATTCTGATCCGTATTTATTCCAGGCTCGATACGGCGTATCTTCTTCCATAAGATACGGCGCATCGACTGACCTGATGATTTTCAGTTTTAATTTTTAATTTTTATTTTTCCTAACTACTAATGTATTATGCAAGTTGAACCTTTCTTATCTTAGGTGTGTTTTAAAGTATTGGTGGTATTATAGTTTCCTGGATTTCCTGTGGATACATCAAGTATGAAGCTTTAACGTTCTAATCCACAAGAAAGATGATTTTTGCTCTTATACTAATGGAGGATCATACCGAGCAAATCTCAGGGGAGTTTTTCTGTTCTAATTCTTTTATTTTCCAGTTTTTAACCTTTTATACAAACAACGAGGACGTTGTTTAACTTAAGTGGGGGGATTGGAGAATTAGAACACTTAACATTTACTTGTCCTAAAACTTTTTCAAAAATTATGCTTAAAATGTGCTTAATATATCAAACTTAAATTTTTTTTTTAGCATGTTTTTGCTTAAGATCTAAGTTGCATAGCTGCACACATGACGTTATTTTCAAAAATTGTGATTTTTCAAAATTCACAAATCTATGAGTGTGCCGGTGACTTGTAAACTTTAGAACTTGGCTTGTATACTATTCGAGACCACCATAATGAGTATTATTTATATAATTGGAATGACTTGTCTAAATTGGTAAAATCCTAGGATTACACCCAAATAGCCTTTATATGTTATGTGTTATTAACTAACTACACTGGTTAGTTAACCCCCGTATAAACCTTTTGTTACTCTCACTTTTAGAGTAAGATACCCCTAGAAAACACTCAGAGCCATTCCTTTCGTTTCTTACACCTATATTTAAAATGTTTCGTTACACCCTTACACCTTAGCCTACCCTGTAGATTAGAATCCGTGGTTGGTTAATTGCTATAGGCAAAGTGTGTTTCCTTACATTACCTGTGTTCGTGTGCGTAATTCATTATCTTTGGTTAGGTCAGGAAATTGCACAATGCAATTGGAGTGAAAGTAAATATTATATATTTTTGAGTTTATTTTTCGTGTGTTTACTACTTTCGCTATTACCGTTATTTCTGAAGTCATGAAAAGTATGGAAAAATTATCCAGAATTATCATTGTAGTGATGTGGTGAAATTTTACACATCTATGTTTATCTGTTTAAAAAAAAAAAAAAAAAAAAAAAAAAAAAAAAAAAAAAAAAAAAAAAATCGAAAAAAAATAAGAAAAGAAAAAGAAATAAAGAAAAGTTGGAAGTTAGTTTTTAACCAACTTAAGTAAAGTTATGTAAGTGGTCGATATCACCACTATTTGTTGTACTATATCTATGGATTGAATGGGAATTGGCAGTTATGGGAACGCCAATTAAGGTTTATTCTTTGATTAAGATCTTGTTGAGTATAATTCGTGTCTACCTAAAGCGTGTGTTTCAAGTGTTAAAGCGTGAGTTATTCAATGATATGAGTCTTATTCATGGGATGGTTGGGATAGTGATTAACCACACTTAGGATTTTAATTTATTTGTTTTGTTTATTTTTATTTTT
>CP139507.1:162523936-162621595 GCA_021014915.2 Artemisia tridentata subsp. tridentata | reverse complement strand
ATTAATATTTGAAAAAAAAAAATGATGAAAGTGGGTTTTTTTAATTGTTGTGATTAATCTCATCTATTAGATCAAATAAAAATAGAGTGTGGAGATTAATCCTTTGGTACGTAAAAAAAGTTTGGTTCTCAAATAATCTTAAATCATACGGAGTAGTATTTTGTTTGTTACGCTCCATAATCATGCAGGAGAACCGTATACGTTTTTGTTACTTTTATATAACAATGCAAAGATTGACGAATGAAAATACCAAATTATCATAACTAGATGTTCTACTAAGGGCCAATAAAGGGTTTGGTGCATGTTTAAGTTGTTATATGCAGGGGTGGCAAAAAAAAAGCGTATATGATAGGATCCGATTTTCGAACCCGATTTGACTAGGGAACCCTCGATTTGACCGGGCACGAGGAATCCCAGAATTACGTAACCGGGTATGAGGCGGGGATGAGGATAACATCAATCCCCGAATCCCAACCCAGCCCCGATCTTTTTAATGTATAAATATATGAAAATCATATATATAGTCGTAAAACATTTACTTTTGTATGTATATGTATATTTCTATGAGCATTAATTAGATATTACTTAAACAATGTTTTGTTCGAATACTCACATACAATGCACATTATTCTTATATTATATGTGTCGTCTCAATATCTACGATGCTTTAAAGTTGGACTAAAATTGTAACTAATTTAAGTTTGATTGATTTATGTTTTTTTAGACACATTATGGGTCAAATTTTTTATATTTTTGATGAGTTTGTGTAATTTTTATGTTTTCTTGAAAATGATGGAAAATTCCCGAATCTTCGCGGGGATCTCCGATCCCCTTTGGAGACGAAGATGAGAATTTAAAACTATTTCTCAATGGAGATGGAGGGTGAAAACGGGGATGATGATAGAAAATACGATCCCAATATTTCCCGTCTCGTTATCATCCCTAGTTATATGTCATTAAGGTCTTTATTATATTTTCTAACCATATGATATTCATGGTATATTTTATGTACTTCAAGTAGAATATTATGGGGTGTTTGTTTGAGGGGTATGGAATCAATTGAATGAGTATGATTGTCATTTAAAGTGTTTGGTTAAAATGATTGGGCACACATATTGGGTTTCAAACCCCCATTTAAGGGTATACAAATTGCCGGGCTCCACCAACTATTTTACTTATGATTCTAGTTTTTGTATTTTAAATTGAAATCTAATTTTTTATACCAAACATTAATTTTAAAACAATCATATTCATTCTCATTCCAACCCTTTATCAAATCTATACACATTGTGATTTTATCAAACAAACCAAACTGCACCTTACATTTGTTGTAGGACTAGGCTTGTAACAGGATACAATACATGCAAGTTAATATTTGTTTTACATATGCTTCAAATAATAATACACTGTTTATAAATGCAAAGAATTAAAAAGCCACGTGCTAAAGAGCTAAAAAAAATAAAAAATAAAAGTTCCGATGCCGGGAATCGAACCCGGGTCCCCTGGGTGAAAGCCAGATATCCTAACCGCTGGACGACATCGGATTACTTGATAAATTCTACTACTAAGTATTAATATCCAATATAGTAATTGAGTTTTTTTCATTACCAGAAGTTGAACTATCAACTGACTTCTACTAACACTTAAACATGGATCTCGACCGAAACAAAGGATGTATAAAAAAGATTTCAAATTTGATCAACTGAAAACATAGTCAACCCAAACCGGGACCATCTTTGTAATTTACTCAAAAAGTATAGATAAGTAAGGATGTGACTTTCAGTGTGCTACTACAATGTAAAAGATTATCTTGATTAGTTTATGTCCCAAGTGGCCTAGTGTGATTACATCAATGAAAAATCCAGAACATAGCTCATACATTAGTACTCAGCTAGGTTTTATTTCAATGATTAGAACTCTATCATGTTCTTTTAAATAATATTATTATACAAATCATAGGATTCGAGGTTATGAACCAACAAAGATCTTATATCCATTAAAAAGGGGGCTTTTGCATATATATCCTTCCGAAAATGCAAAATTGCATATATATATCCAAAGCATGCATAAAAACCATTGTACTATATACATAAAAAAACTTGTACAAAGGATATATATATATATATATATATATATATATATATATATATATATATATATGCAATTATTCACTTTGGGAGGGATATACATGCAATTTGGCCATTAAAAAATGACAGCAAAACTTACCCTACTTGTAAAAACTTGCAAGTAAGAACAGTTTTGAGATTAACACAATGTTTCTAACAATCTCTTACAGCGTTTGCCTGCCACAAGCCCACAAGTATACACAGGCAAATACAGACAGATTCCTCACAGCGTTTGCCCGTTATCAAGACAAAAAAAAAAAAAAAAAAAAAACAAACGAGATGTTATATAGGTCACAGAATATGAGGTTATGCACCCTCAAGATCCAAAAATTGAAATAAACTTAATTTAGTCGTAAGAGCTTTTTGACATTAATATCAACCTTTTTCCCGCCGCAAGTAATACAGAGGCGAATTGTAATATGGTAAACAGATACTGCTACAAGTAATTACTCCGTAATTCATAGAAACAAATCTCTTACAGCGTTCATGCATTATTGAAACAATTAAAAAAACACAACGATATGTTGATTGACAATAAATCCTTAGCAAAAACTACTCAACTACTTCCGAGATTCATAAAATTATTCTGGGAAACAACCTGCCTTGCTCAAGCTCTCATTCTCTTAAATGAATATTAATGTGGAAAAACAAGTGAACGGAGATAATGACAAAACAACGTCTCGTCTCCTGAATAGTACTGATTGTTCTTTTTCACTTTTTACCCTGCTATTAGAAACATTTCCTGTGCACAATTGAAGGTCCAGATTCATCATATTCTGCCTTTGCAATCCACATCTGCAACAATCACAGTAAAAAAGCCATTATTAGATTTACAATAGCCAGGTGAAACAGAAACCAAGTAAAAGGAAAGAAACGCACCTGCTGGAAAGTGCTAAGAGATGCCAAAATCGACCCTCCAATCCAGACACTGTATTTCCTTTCGGGTGGGGCCACAACCTTAATCTTCATGCTACTTGGGGCTAAAGCAGTGATTTCCTTGCTCATTCTATCAGCAATACCAGGGAACATAGTCGTACCACCACTAAGAACAATGTTTCCATACAAGTCCTTCCTAATATCCACGTCACATTTCATTATGGAATTATACGTTGTCTCATGAATACCAGCAGCTTCCATCCCAATCATAGACGGCTGGAAAAGGACCTCAGGACATCTGAAACGCTCAGCACCAATCGTGATCACCTGCCCATCGGGCAACTCATAGCTCTTTTCCACTGCAGAACTAGTCTTAGCTGTTTCTAGTTCCTGTTCATAATCAAGAGCAATATACGCCAGTTTCTCTTTCATATCTCTCACAATTTCCCGTTCAGCAGTTGTAGTAAACGAATAACCTCTTTCAGTAAGAATCTTCATCAACGCATCAGTCAGATCACGACCAGCAAGATCCAAACGTAAGATAGCATGTGGAAGTGCATACCCTTCATAAATGGGAACAGTATGACTCACACCATCACCAGAATCCAACACAATACCTACAAAACGATACAAATATAAGCCAAAAGATTCATGCTTTATGAGTCCCACTATAGTTAAATAAAAACATGAGACTAACCAGTTGTACGACCACTGGCATACAATGAAAGAACTGCCTGAATTGCAACATACATAGCAGGGGCATTAAACGTTTCGAACATGATCTGCGTCATCTTTTCACGATTGGCTTTCGGATTAAGTGGCGCTTCAGTGAGAAGAACTGGGTGCTCCTCTGGAGCTACACGAAGCTCATTGTAAAACGTGTGATGCCAAATCTTTTCCATATCGTCCCAGTTACTTACAATACCGTGCTCAATCGGGTACTTCAATGTAAGGATACCTCTTTTGGATTGAGCCTCGTCACCAACATATGCATCTTTCTGACCCATACCAACCATGACTCCAGTGTGACGCGGGCGCCCAACAATACTCGGGAAAACTGCTCTTGGTGCATCGTCTCCAGCAAATCCAGCCTTATAAACAATAAACACAGGATCACAAAACCAACACACGAAAAGGCTATAACATTAACATTTATTTGTATCCAAAACAAGCGAAAAGCTTAATAATACCTTGACCATTCCAGTTCCATTATCGCAAACAAGGGGCTGAATATCTTCTCCATCGGCCATCTTTTAAATTCTACAGAGAAACAAAAATTTAATCTATGATACATCATCAACTAAAACAAGAATCACCATAACATATCAACTAGTTCGTTTCAATCCAGCTATAACACGTTCAAGATTAACGGCTAAAAGGGTGTGTTTTAATGCCTTTTACAAGATCAAACACCTTCACTAAATCCGCTTATTATTCAATATCATCAAGATCGCATCCAACATGACCATAACAACATCTTTCCTAATCACATTATTGTTCATTCAATATCATCAAATTTTGCATCAAATCAAAGGTAAATCATACAAATTAAAAAAACTTCCATCAATTTAATCATATAACAATATCCATTTATCATACATCAACAAGAATCAAATTCATAAACTCACATTACCAATTCAACCAAAAGGTATCCCAAAAACAAAAACCTTTAACCAATAACACAATGTAACCAATCTTTTTAAATTTCAACCCTAAACAATTTTGCAATGTGATCTAACCAAAAGCATAATCATACATCAACAAGAACCAAATTCGCAAACTCACATTACCAATTCAACCAAAAGGGTATCCTAAAAACCAAAAATTTCAACAAATAACACAATGTGACAAATTTTTCCATCTCATCACATCAAATAAACACAAATGCATAACAACCCACATTGGCAATCATAAAAATAATCAAAAACATAACATGGGTATTGATCAAAATGGGTTAAAAAACACTCACATTTGAAACTGAAGATTGAAAGAATGAAGGGGGGGTTATAATGGGTTGGTTTAAAAACAGGTTTGTATGTACTGTTTAGGTGTGTTTGTAAATGTAGTTAAAGGAAGGAAAATAAATGGTTGGTTTGTTTGATGGAATAAAAATCGGGAGATGGGAAAATTTATGGGTGGAAAATAGGTGGTGTTAATATGTCGAAAACTATGCCTTATTTCAAGATCATCCTGTGGCTTCGCTCTCTTGCTCGTTTCAAAATTATTGTTTACCCATAAAAAAAAGTATACAAAATTAAAAATATATTTTCGCGTTGGTATAAGTGTCCTAAACATGTAAATCAAATTATAGAAGTATTTAAGCTTATTGGTTTAAATCTTTGACTATCACTTGTTTAGGATTATGATCGAGTCAAAGCCTTAGCTCATTTCAAAACAGGTGTTGCAATTTCAAATCTTGTTGGAGCCGTTTGAGTAGTTGATTGCGTTTTAGAAAACTAGACTCAATGGTTTAGGACCCGTAATGTGACCAAAAGTAGTTATTGTATTCGATGATAACAATGACGCCCGTTCTGTAACCAATCGACTACTTTTTAGAATAAGTTGTCTACATATTTCGGTCAGGACAATCAGTTCAAAGAGTTAAATAAGATAAATAAGATGTTTTTACATGAATCATAAGATAAATAAGATAAATAAGATAAAAAATGGCAGTCTTGGTGTTTCAAGTTTTCACGCGTTAAATCGAGCTCTTTTATTAAAGTGGGTGTGGCGTTTTATTTCTCAAGACGGGTCTCTTTGGTATCGTGTTATTCAAGCTCTGTACGGTCATTCTTTCGAGTTACACTCTGTTAGCCACTCGTCTTTATGGTGTTCTATTTTACGAGAAATGCATTTGTTGAAGTCCAAAGGTTTTGACTTTGTTACTCTTTGTAAGAAGCGAGTGGGTGATGGTCATTGTACTCGGTTCTGGTATGATAATTGGCTTTCTGATCAACCCTTCCGTGTCACGTTTCCTCGTCTGTTTGCTTTAGAGACGGATAAAGATTCAACGGTTGCTTCAAAGTTGGGATTTCCTTCGTTAGAAGTCTCCTTTCGTAGATCAGTTCGTGATGGAGTTGAGCGACAACAGTTGCTTGCCTTAAATTCGTTAATAGGTTCACTTATTCTTTCTTCTTCAAATGATAGATGGATTTGTGACTTGAATGGTAATGGCGAGTTTCGCGTTAAAGATGTTCGTATCAAGTTAGATGACATTCTTCTTCCTTCCGATTCTAATGCAACGAGATGGGTGAAATATATCCCGATCAAGATTAATGTTTTTGCTTGGCGTGTTCGGCTCGATCGTCTTCCGACTAGAAGTAATCTAATTCGTAGAGGAGTTGTTTTGGAGTCTCCCTTATGTCCGATGTGTGGCCTGATTCCAGAGGATATTCATCACGTTATTTTTCGATGTGATATTGCTCAGTTCGTTTTTCGCAGGATTTGTCATTGGTGGGATCTGGATTGGCACGACTTATTTTCCTTTTCAGATTGGTATGCTTGGTTTTCTGCTATACGTTTGACGTCTAGACTCAAGTTAATCTTGGAAGGAGTTTTTTACATAGCATGGTGGCATCTTTGGGCTTACAGGAATCAAACTATTTTCGCAGAGACTTCTCCGAGACGTTCTGTGATTTTTGATGATATAGTTTCGCGCTCTTTTAATTGGTGTTCTAGTAGATGTAATCGTTTTTTTTTTCTTGGGAGAGTTGGATGAAAAATCCTCATTTAATTTTCTTGTAATGTCTTTTCTAGCTTCTTGCTAGTTTGCTAATAAATTTTGCCGTTCAAAAAAAAATGGATACGGATGAGCATGGGTCTAGAACCGGAACCGAGAACCGAATTTTGTGAAAAGTATGAACCGAGAACCGAACTGAATATAGTTTTTGGTTCCGGTTCTTTGGGTCTACCTGGATAGGAACCGTTTTTCTAAAGACAAAAAATAACCTAATGCGCTAATGAATTAAGCCAATAGAAAACACACAAAAAAAATGAATTTTTTAAATACTTGCAACCATTCACGTTTAAACCAATAACAATTAACAACTAAAGCATAAACTCAAATAAGTAATCTTTCTATAGTTTCACTTGTTCATATTTTTAACAAAACAATAATGCATAACAATCCGAAAAACAAATTAAAATAACTTAAAACTTTGTCCAACAAACAACCTAAGACCGTTTATAGTTCCACAATTTGTTTATCTTTGTCTCTTCCGGTTAGTTTCTCTAATTGTTCTTTCATATCCTTGGCAATCTCATCGTCTTTAATAACATCTTCAACATCATCCCAATTAATTTGCGTTATCGACTTTCTCACCTAATCTTGGGTGCAAATCAAAGCTTCCATAATCGGCGTCGACAAGCGAGTTCTATAAGGGTCTTGTACACGTCTACCCAACCTAAACGCCGCTTCGGATGCCACGGTTGATGATAGATATTTATGTGAGTTTTGAATGTTAATGATCTTTGAATGTTATTAGGTTTAGATTAATTATTGATTTGTGGATGTTTCAATAAAGTAAAGATTTGGGTTTTAGAGTATTTGACTTGATTTTTCTGAAAGTAGGCTAGTAGTTTTTTTTTTTTTTTTTTTTTTTTTTTTTTTTTTTTTTTTTTTTTTTTTTTTTTTTTTTTTTTAATGGCATTAGTACGTATGATTTGAGACTTTGAGTATGAGAAGTAAAAAAAAAGTTACATGTTTTATATATTATTAGGTATTTGGTTCCGGAACCGAGAACTGGTGGAACCGAATAGAACCGACTCATGAACCGAAAAATCTCAAAATCAAGAACCGGAACTGGAACCTTCGGTTCTGGTTCCAGTTCGGTTCTTCTTGGTTCCGGTCCGGTTCTTTGGTTCTTTCGCTCATCCCTAATCATGGACTCTAAACAAAATGGTAAATTGTTTAATTAAAGATCATTTACATACCAAACATTTTTTACATACCATGGGATCAATCTCCTCCATCCATCTTTATTTTATCTAATTGATGAGATTAATCACAACAATTTAAAAAACCCACTTTCATCTTCTTCGTTTTTTAAAAAATATTAATATCTTTCAAACCGTTAATCGTTAAGCAAAAAAATATATACCATTACGATGAGCATTTTATTATCATCTATAGATACGCACTTTGATATACTTTCGACAAAAAAATGTGTTTTTCACCATTTTTTTACGCTTTTTTCGTTTTTTTTTTTTTCGTTACTAAAAATTTGCATGAAAAAATCACATGTGATTAAAAACTAATTTGAATATTCTAATAATATCACATGTGATATTAGTGTTAAATCATATATGATATGTAATACTGTGAAAACGTAGAGGGGGTGAATACGTTCCCATTTTAATAACTTAAAACTTATTGTATCAAATGTCCGTTTAAGCTTGTTCTAATATGAAAGATGTTACATGTAGTTTATGACTAGCATAAACTTAAACCATGTTGTCAAACAAGTATGATTAACAAATCACAACACAAGCAATCATATAATGCAAACATAAAAGTAAAGAGTAAGTAAAAGAAAGTGCAAAGCGAACACGATGATTTATAGTGGTTCCGTCACGGAGCTCCTCTCCGCCCTACTCCACTCCCCGAGTACCCAGCTCGAGAGTTACTTCACTAGATCAACAAGCTCCCTTTTCGGCGGAGAAAACCTTACACACGTCGCTTATACTTTTTTCGGTACAAAGCTAAATACCGAGTTCTAGTTCGAGGTAGAACCAACCTAACGTCGCCTATACAATTTCCGACACTAAGCTAGATGTCGAGTTCTTTACAAGGGTACAACCACTCCCGTCGTCGCTTAACCTTTTTCCGATACTAAGCTAGATACCGAGTTCTTTACAAGGGTACAACCACTCCCACTATGTTTTATTGCCCAACATAGAAACCTTGTGTTTTATGGCACAAACACATAAACTACCTAATCTAGTATGAATAGATTACAATGATGATCCATGACATAAATGGGTCATGGATATGAATGGCTAATATAAATGAACTTCCATTGATGGGAAGCCTTCAATGGATGAAGATCACAAGCTCCCTAAACTTGTTGTGATGGATCTTCATATATGCATATGGAATCTACATGAACTTCTTGAATAAGAAGTCTTCAATCATTGAGGATGTCAAGTGCTCTTGAATCTTCATATGTTGGAATGCTATGATGGATAATGACTTCAAGATCTTCTAACCTTCATGGTGGATCAGGAAGTATGCTATGGATGATGTCTCATGATCTTGAGTTTGCTTCACAGGATCATTAACAGTGTATGCTTACAACATAATAAAAGTTAGTAACATTATGATCATTATGCAAAGGGTGATCAATGTATGATTCTGCATGGTTTGCTACTGATCTAAGTGTATGAAAATGGTAAAGGGAATGTGTGTTCTAGTTGCTTAAAAACTATGGGTAAACTATGGGCTACTATTTATAGGAAAACAATTTGTACATGCCACGGATTTGGCGGATCCAAATAAAGGGATCCGCCCTTTATGCTGTTTGGTTCCGCCGGGACCTGACAGCTAAGATTTTCACAAATCTTTCCATATCTTGCCATATCTATCCATATCTACCAAAGTCAACTTTGTTACTTAAGAATCTTTTCAGAATATATTTCAAATCTTCCTAAGATTTTCTAATGAGGTATGCCATGATGTCATGTATATATTTCCATTTTAAGATTTAAAATGTAAATAATGTAAATGTATATATGTATGTAATATGTATCCTAGTGATCATGTAACATGTATATACTAGCTTAACTAATATATGTTTACCAAGATGTATCATGTTAATTTGACACCTAAAGTGTACTTATCCTATTAAACTTAGGAAACATGATGTACAAGTAAAAATACTTGTTTATGCAAAGTGTAAAATGAGGTTCTAAGTAGAATGGTTAACCTTTTAAAATACATAATGACCTAACCGTATTTTAAACATTCTAAATGGTTTGTTAAGGGTTTGATCATAATGCCGCATAACAAACATGTACGAACCTGTGTTGTATCATACGAGGACTCGAGAGGTATTGAATGTATGTTGAGACAAGATATGATTACAAGTAACTTGTACATTTTACGTTATGTATCAAGTTACATGTTTGTCATCAATCAAAACAAACGAGACTGCTTGCACTAACAATCTCCCCAACGAGACTGTTTGCACTAACAATCTCCCCCTTTTTGATGATGACAAAATATGTAAACGTGATAGAAAGTAAAATATAAAAGGTTACTTGTGTTCGTACTACCTTTAATATTACCTTCTCCGTTTACACCTTTCTCAACTCTTCTAGCCTATTACTTTCTCCGTTTACACCTTTATCCCCCTTTTGTCGAAGCAAAAAGGGTGTGTCCTTGGAGTTAACTTCATTTTTCCCCGAAATGGCGAGCTTGCATCATCCCTAGTGAAGTTAAATAGACAACTCCAATCTCCTATGGTTGTTGCGTTCCCTAGGTTGTTTAGCGGATCCATGGATCAAATTTAAGACTCTCAACCTACATCAAGATTAGTAGTGTGCAACATAAAAAGAATATATATGAAAAATGCATGATGAATGAAATGCATATATCCAACGATTCACGTGGGTAAGCTATATTGGACTATCTTGGCCTATCTCCTCCTTTTTGTCGAAACACAAAACTGTGTCGAAGAATGAGAATTCTTAAGAATGCGAACATGCTCCCCCTTGACTGTAGCTCCCCTTTAATCAATACTCCCCGTTGCTAGGATACCAACGTATATGATGTAAGGATTATGAATGCTACAAAACAAGGATTAGTACATGATATGCTTCCCCTTGATCAATACTCCTTGTTGCTAGGGTACCGACGTATATGATCTAAGGATGAAGAATCCTACAAAATAAAGGTTAGTATAAAACAATATTTGTCCTTGGACAAGTATGTGATATACACCAATGCGTGTATATGATGCATCCTAAAAAATGTTTGACGAAAGCTCCCCCTTGCTTTAGGGTGTCAAGATAAACCTACAAAACAAAAATTAGCACAATAGGGACTATGTCTTAAGACATATATGTCATATACGACCAATGTGTATAGACGATGCAATATGAGTGCTAGACAGATAATCCTCCTGGTTTGAGAGCGTCAAGAAACACCTATAAAAGAAGAAAAATAATCGATGCAAACTT
This sequence comes from Artemisia tridentata subsp. tridentata, assembly GCA_021014915.2. Classification (NCBI taxonomy): domain Eukaryota; kingdom Viridiplantae; phylum Streptophyta; class Magnoliopsida; order Asterales; family Asteraceae; genus Artemisia; species Artemisia tridentata. The sequence continues at coordinate 162,610,415 of CP139507.1, read as the reverse complement.
CATCCTATGATGAGTAAGCTATATACGATCGAGCGTATATGATGATGAACCTACAATGAAATGGTTAGTGCAATATATTTTATCTCAAAGAAAAATATTATGCAACATATCAATAATCTAATCACAAGCAACTTACCAATTGTGATTGTCTAATCAAAGAAAAATATGATGCAGCATACCAATTGTGATATCAATCGTGATTATCTAGTAAACCATGTTATAAAGTGTGTAATCTTCTAATAAGAATTACATTTACAAGAATATACTCCTACAAAACAATGCCTATGATGAGGATATGAAGTGGAGTTAAAGTTAGTGATGCTAGTGTTAACTCAATTGAGTATTGAAGGCGGTTCAGGTTATGATATTATCATCTACCAAAGATGATAAATGCTCAAATGAAGGAAGTGAATATAATGATCACTTAGGAATAGAGATTCCATATACCTATATGAAAATGAAAATGACATCATATAATGAGAGTGTTGGTTGGACCAACGTGTTGAGAGTGATGGTTCTGTTTGCACTGACAATGACGTGCTTGATATGTATCAAGAATGAAAAGGATGAGATCCTATGATGGTGTTCTAGAAGATGTTGTAGACAATGAATTTGTTTTAGACCCGTTCCCCGGGTAGTGGGACCCCACCCTAGATGAAAGTTGACCCGAGCCTAAGTATGGTTGACTAAGGATATGTGGTCTTCTGATGAGGCCTAGATGCGGCGCATCTAGGAAGTGACATGCGGCGCATTGTAAAAAGGGAAAGTAGAACCGACTTATTATGGTCCATGCGCCGTATTGGATAAAGAGATACGGCGTATATGAGGAGTAGCGTAGATGCGGCGCATCTAAAATATAGATGCGGCGCATCGACCTTAAATAAGCAGAATGGACAGAACTGCCCTTGTAACTAGAAACTTCCCTATTATTCTATAAGATACCACACTCTCCTGTAAAAGAGAGTGTGTTTCTGTGGTGTTCGAACCAAGGGAGAAAGAATGGAGAAGATGGTGAGATGATGGTGCTTTAAAGGTGATAATTCAAGAGTGAAGTCTATAGTTTGTCCTAGCATGGTTATCAAGTAAGTAATGTTGTTTAATTAGTGTTTATTTGATGATTAAGAATCTAGGGTTTGTGAACCCTAATTTGGGATTAAAGGGTAAATGGTGTTTTAAGATAATTAAGAAGTAACGATGATTATGTGATGAGTTTTTAATGGGTTTAAGTGGGTAAATGATGGGATTGATTATCATATAATCAATCTATGATTATATGATAATTAGAAGTGTTTAGAGGTTAGTTATGGTGGTGTTAACCATGATTATGGCTAATGATTATGTATTATATGTTATGATGATAATGGTTTAGGATGTAATGATGATGATGATGATAAAGATGAAGATGTGAAGATGATGTTAGTGATAGTTTTGGCTTGGACTCAAGGTAAGTAAACCGGCTATAAAATGATGTTATGATGACTTCTATGCATTATGTGTCTAGATGATCATTTGTGCTAAGATTAATGAATGTTTGTGTGATGTTGTTATGTGTTAGTAAGTGTAAGATAGTGATGGATTAGGCAAGGTTGGATTAAGGTATGTGTTTATGTTTGATGTATCGAAGGATTTAGGGTTATGATGTGTAATGTGAGAATGAATTATAATGTTATGTTATACCCGCTTTACTTACTAAGCATTCGTGCTTACGGTTTAAGTGTTTAATGTTTTGTAGGCGGAAGTATTAAGGCGAAGGCTTGGATAGGGATTAAGGATGGATATGCAAAGTGTAGAAGAATGGGTAAGAAAATAGAGCTAGGTAGAATACCGAGCTCAATGTCAAGTTTGTACCCCCGCAAGTCAAGTTATGTTTTATAAAGTGTAGTCAAGTGGTAAATTGTATGCCAAGTCTTGTATAACGAATTGGAAGTCATTTGACGAGTCTAAGTATGTTTTATGTGAAATCGAGTAAAGTTAAGGGGTGTTTGGATTAGTGTCCATTTGTACCCATTTTGGAGTCAAACGGGTCAATTGCCGTGTTTTATAGTTTGATATGGTTTTTAATGCTATTGGAGTGTTTTGGCACAAGTTATAGAGTTGTATAAAGGTGTCAAAGTGTATTTGAGGTGTGTTGGGTTTATGCAGGTCTTCCTGCTGATGTTCTGTGTCAAATGGGTAGATGCGGCGTATCTAATATGGTAGATGCGGCGTATCAGAAGTTTAATGCGGTGCGGCGTATCTAATATGGTAGATGCGGCGTATCATAAGGTTCAGGTGATGCGGCGTATCACTTTAGGTGGATACGGCGCATGGTCTGATACGGCGTATCCCTCAAAGGGATACGGCGTATCTGTGGTCTGAAAGGTTGTTTGATTATCTTATACAATTTATTATGAAATGTTTTGAAAGGTGTTCGAGTATAGGTCCTTGTAAAGTATTTTAAAAGGTTTAAATGTTATAAGTTGTGGTTATTTAAATGAAGAATTGTGTAAGTCCGGTAAAGTCAAACGTTTCCGCGTCAAAGTTCAAAGTTTTTGGTAAAAGCGGGCACGGGGTGTTACAGATGTTCTAGACAATGAATTTGTTCTAGAGAATGATGATGTGAAAATAAATCCTAGAATCGTTGGTTGTGAGAAGGTTGTCTGTTATGAATGTTTAAAAACAGAACCGTCCTTCTTATCGAAAGGTACCGTGGGACCAAAAATTGATTTGGTCATGTTTTGTCGTTTTTGATCAAACGAGGGTTCAAACTAAGGTCTATTCACTTATAACTATGGATTTAGTTTCACTAATCCTAGTCAAAGTCTAATGAGACTTGATGGTTCACATTTAAGAGATTTGTTAAACACATAATGTGTTTTTCTCTTGACAAGGTATTGGTATAAAACTGTGATATTGGGTTAATAAGGTTTGAATCACTTTGTGATTTTGTGAACTGATTTTAACTAAATGGTGTGAACCTAAGTGTTGGTACTTGAGGATGTAAGAAACATGAGTACATGTTCTTTAATGTGAAGAGACAGTTATGTGAATGAATTTTTCTCCCCCTTAATCGGTGGACATCCATCATAATGTGTGATGTTAAGAATGATGAAGCAAGTTAATGAAAGCAATGAGCTTAGTAATGTTTTTGCGGATGTTGGTTAGCTTACAAAGTACTTCATCCTCGAAGTTATGTAGCTCTTCTCTATCAATGCAAGATGATCGCACGACGAGGCATGTGGTTTTCTCATGGAAGGTGTATTGTTATAACTAAAGGATGATGGAGATGTTGTTAGAAAAGTGGAAGCAACAATACGATTTGGAGAGAGGTATGTTGAAAGATACCCAAACACAAATTTCAAACATCTAAAATTTAATCCTATTAGATTTTAAAGCTATATGCAAGAAAGTAGATCCCATAAACATATTATTAATCTAAGTAGCAATAATGGGACAGCAATTATGCAAAATAAGCATAACAAAGAGAAATAACAAACAATTTGTTGTCAATCTACAAGACAAAAGTCTTAATGACAAAAGATGTAAATATCATAGAAATCATAACATCTTATGTAAACAAAAACAAATATTCATCTACTAGACAAAAAGCTACCACATAGCATAAAGACAAATAATCATATTGCAAGATAGCATGACATTGTTTTAGATACTACATTGTGAAATTGTTTTGAAGTTGGGCTTAGTCACTTAAGCATACTTACTTATTAATTAACACAATGATCTATGTGTAAAATAAAATGACTTCTAAATGTTCATCATACCAAAAAGCACTTAGACATATAAGTGCACACATGGCAAACAAATAGTGTGACATGATCACAAAAGTAATGAAATGACAGGTTCATACAAACAATTCTAACATTTTAGAAGCATGCATCATTTAGACTATGCTACGAAAAAGCTCAATGAATGTCAACTAAAGACAAGAGCTACCTAACACCATGTATTAAGAATGACATATCGTGAGTTAACAAGAACCATGTTAATCTTGTGAAATATCATATAACAGGTATCATGCGAATCATGTTATCATCTAGTAGCATGAAACATATATAAGCATGTAAACAAAACCTTTCAAAGGTTTACACATTTGATTATCAATCAAATAATTATCATGATAACGTCAAGACACTTAAACATATCAAACACATAACATGTAATCAACACATATGTAATGTAAGTGATTTTACTAAGAAAAATCACATCTACTACTGAATTGATTAATATTACTAAGACAAGATAAAATATCATCTTTTAATACTTACTTTAGGCAAGTATAGGAATAAAGATTTTTCAAGTTGGAGAATGAATATGAGACTATTACTAGCGGTGCTTAATTCAGGCTAAACACGACCATTTTTACGGGTGATTCCACATACCCAACTTCTCTGCTGGAAGCAATTTAACCGTTAGGTTAAATTGAGTTTCTAGTGCAATAAATTCTCTAGTCGTCATTCTCATGTCTGAAAAATGGGAATTCCTATTTTTTGCCCATTAAAGTATAAAAAGGTGATAATTCACCAAGACATGACTTAATGAGACTCAACTATATCTATTAAAACTAAGGTGATGAAGATGTCATGTTGTACATGGAAATTTGACAAATATGTGTCAACAGATTTTAATCTTTGTGTTTGGAATCTAAGGTTGAATGATCTAAAGGGTGACATCTTTTATGTTGAGTTTAAGTATGTGTTATGCAAGTGATGTGAACATCTAAGATCAAGAGATGTGTTTGTGTGTGATAGTTGAATATGTTAAGAACGTTCTCAAGAAAGTTCTTTGGAACAAGTATCTAAATAAAGTTACCAACTTTAATAGATCTTGTGTATGCTTCGGAAGATGTGGATATGCACAAGATTTGACCAAGGTTTGGTTATGATGTACGCTTGAAGGGAAATAGATACATAAAGTATCTTTCAACAAATAAGATTATCATGCTTATGAAAACAAGTATGACAAGATGAGGGGGATAGTTCATAGAACTTGTAGGTGTAATGAAATCTCTTGTAACATAACCATTTATGTTGCAAGGAGAGAATGATGCATAGGATATACATTATCCTAAACGCATGATTTCTAAGGCATGATGTTTTCCCGAACATCATGTTTTCCTAAATGAATCCAAAGTGTTTGATAGTTCTAAATAAACTTGGGGATGACACGAAGAATTCACTTGAGTTTCTTATGTATTCTCCTAAAGAGTCATTGTTACTTGGGGTGCATGAGGTTGTCTTTGAGATTTTGCATTTTAACATATGTTGTTAAAATATTAATTTGAGACATAAGCATAAGCTTGGTGACAAAGTATTACTAATACTTTGATTACTTGTGAAAGTTGTACTACTTAAGTCTAGTGTAAATGAATGTGAGCTTCATGCTCATTTGATGTTGAAGGTTCTAATCCTATAGGTGGTAAAGTGTTTGGACAAAGGGCTTTTTGTGCAATGCACTCAATGGATTGAAATGATAATAAGGATTGTGGTGATGTAGGGGTTTGTTGTGCTATGAAGGTACTTAGGTTTTATGGATGTTGAAAACAACAATGATGGAGACTAATTCTTGTGATCCATAAGAAGGTACAACTAGTGTGTGATGTGATCTGAAGCTTAGGGCCTGAGATATATCACAGAGGTGAATGTGACATGATGATGGTGAAAGTACAAGTGTACATGAATGTTGAAGATGACAAGAATGGATACTGATTCTTGTGGTTTACTAGTGGATGAAGTGCTTAGTTATGTTTGTGAAACCTAGGGGCTAAATGGGATGAAGAACAAATGTTCTAGTCATGATAGGATAAGTGTTTTAACATACGTTGTTAAAATACTTGTGAGTTGATTGTTTCGGATATGACTTTTAATGACTACAATCGTAAGTCAGATATACTTGAATATTTCGAACGAAATACTTAAGTTGTCAATCCTACTTGGAGAAAAGGATGACAAGACTTGATAATTACATCTATAACCTAAGTGTGAGTTATGACTTGATGTAAATCTTAATTGTCTTGAAATATGACATGTTAACCAAGTAAGGCAACATATGTGAATACTGGACAATATCTATAGTCAACAGTTGGACTTGTGATCTATGATATTTTTGCCAACAGTGAGTTCGGACTTGTTAGGAGGTTGTCAATTTACAAATCAAACTAATGGATAAGTAAAGGACAAGTGGATGTAATGAACATAAATACTCAGTGGTTCACGAAAAAGGGTACTTTGGAGTATTTTTATGAAATTTGAAACTGTGATTGGATATGATTATCCTATTGGTGTGAGTAAGATGTCCTAATCCTAATATGAGTGAATTATCAGTGAAAAGAATCCTAGTGATGAAAGTGAGTGATCTTGAGTGAGGAATTTAAACGAAAATTTAAAGATCAAACTTTTTGTTCTGGCGGAACCAAAGTACTACACTGGCGGAACCCTATTTTAGGTTCCGCGTGATCCGTTGGTTAAATTTTGGCGGCACCAAAACTTTCAACAGACGGAACCATAAATTTGGTTCCGCCATTTCCGTCAGATGGTGTTTCTTAACAGAGAGCATGTCAAAATACTCGAAACCCGTTCAATTCCCGAAAATTGTTCTAAGACATATTTACCTACTTAGTTGTGATAGATTAAAACCAAAAACACAGGTTCTAACACACGTTTGCACATAGATCAATCTGATGATAATAACTTACCATAAATGGATGTTAAGCCAAACTGTGGCTTAAACACTAAAAATCAAGTGTTATCGTCATGCATTGTCACGGTTAGTTCACATGAACATTCAAAGATAAGTTTCTATCCTATGACAAGACAAATACATTAAACATCATGATTAAAAGCAACTGTACCAAACACCTTTTTCAAAGATACTACATGTTTACACATTTTAACACTTGAGCTAGAGTATGTGCATGACAATACTTTTCAAGACACTAAACTAGTTTCACTCAGTTCACATTTCTAAGTAAGTTATGCAAAGTTTTCACATAACATATGCAAACAAAAATATCTAAGTCTATAAGTGAAACAAACACAGTTTATCAACTTAGTGCACAAGATCTAGCAAAAGTCCTATTGTGCATCAAACAAGCAATTGATAAACAAGTAAATAATTATTATGGCAAAAAACTTATGTATTACCTATCAACAAATGCAATCACAATTACCAACAGGCAAATAACATGTATGCAAATAGCTTAGAACAGATAGTCAGATAGCATAGCATAAATGAAAATATACTTTTTGTCATTTTGTGTTTATACATGACGATGTGCATCAAGCTTGATTTATTTCCTTTATATTACCAAATTCTTTAGTTTCAAAAGAAATCATACCAATGTTCAAAGTATACCAACTTACGTTGTCTGACGTAAAAGTTTAAGTTACTGTGTCAAAATGAAACTTAATATTTTGGACAGGTTGTAGTATTTGATTTGTTTTACCTACTTCAATTTAGATTTAGGCCATGAGATTATTTTTAAATGAAAGTAGACTTAATTCCCTTCAAAATGATAGGTGACGCGACTTATACGGACTTACGGTTAATTAGTTATGAATTTTTTAAGTTGGACAAAAACTGTATACTATAGTGACGGATTTCGCGGATCCTTTTTGAGGGTTCCGCCCTTTGTAACAAAGGGATCCGTGGGTGTCTGTGACAAATTCTCCTAAACTCGTATTTTGACATAGAGAAAACGTGTAGGACTTGCTAGACTTAATATTAAACATATATTTACACATATTTAACAACATTTCTACTTATGTGACTTATCTAAACATTACAGAGGTGATTTTTCAACTAAATTAATAGTTATCTCAAACGCTCCTTTAAAACCCATGTTTTTCGTAAATTAGCTTTACGCACACAATTTGACACTTAATCTTTTTAAGAAATCTTCTCTTTTGATTTTCCAAAGACATCTTCAAGCTTGTATACAAAGTAATATTTAACAACAAAATTTCTAAGTATACTTAGCGAAACATTTTTCATATTATATTCCGCTTCAAAGGTAATTTGATACATGGATCGTACTCTATTTTAAAAACTATTTGTTTTGAAAATGAGAGCCACGTGGCTCTGATACCAATTGTGAAAACGTAGAGGGGGGGGGGTGAATACGTTCCCATTTTAATAACTTAAAACTTATTGTATCAAATGTCTGTTTAAGCTTGTTCTAATATGAAAGATGTTACGTGTAGTTTATGACTAGCATAAACTTAAACCATGTTGTCAAACAAGTATGATTAACAAATCACAACACAAGCAATCATATAATGCAAACATAAAAGTAAAGAGTAAGTAAAAGAAAGTGCAAAGCGAACACGATGATTTATAGTGGTTCCGTCACGGAGCTCCTCTCCGCCCTACTCCACTCCCTGAGTACCCAGCTCGAGAGTTACTTCACTAGATCAACAAGCTCCCTTCTCGGCGGAGAAAACCTTACACACGTCGCTTATAACCCTGGTCCTGACGACCCTGACCCCTGTAGTTAATACGGTTACCATCTCTGTCCCTCTTGTTCGAACCCCCATCAGTATGAAGTAACTCTATGTTACGGGCCGCGTCCGCAACTAATGCAACATCTGTGTAATCAGTATTCACAATCCGATCCAAAACCCACTTTTTCAGTCCCCACTTAAAGTGCCTAGCTTGCCTCTGAGCATCACCCGCAACCGCCGATCCAACGAAACTAGCTAACCTCAAAAATCTCTGCATGTATTCTCCAGATGACTCCCGATCAAACTGATATATAGCTCCATACTCGCGCTCATACCTTTGCTACTCAGAGAAAGGAAAATACTGCTTATAGAAGATGTCACGGAAAGTCTCCCATGCACAAGTGTCAGCAAAATTCTCTCCCTTAGCCAGAACATACGCCTTCCACCAACTCAATGCATCACCTTCCAACTTGAAGGTAGCCAAACGCGTCTTGAATTCATCACCACAACCCAAGACCTTGAACAATTTCTCCATATGAGTGATCCAATCTTCTGCCTCCGTGGGGGTGGCAGCAGATCGGAAAGAAAGAGGCTTAAGCTTAGTGAATCTCTCAATCCAAACATGTATCCCAGTAGGTGGGGCACCGCCACCTGACGAACCAGCACCATTCCTGATGTCATTGGTGATTCTGGTCATCAATTCAGCCGAGAGATTCGGGAGAGCATTAGCCAAAGCAGTGGCTATCATAGCCTCGAAGTTAGGGACATCCCCACCATCAACGTTTCTACGCGTATTCACCATCTGAACGATCATTAAAACGATTAGTAAAGTCAGAAAACAGAAAGAATAAGCACGAAAGGAAATGACGAAACAGAAACCTACCCAAATCCTCACCAGTCAAAACCTAAGCTCTAAGGGTCAAATCCTAGGGTCCATATGTTCACAGGCCATGACTTATGTACTACAGGTCGCAACCTGTCTCTGATACCATAATTGTAACACCCCAACCCGACAAGGGTAGAAGTATCACGTTATGGTGACATATCAAAGCATACATAATAACAGCGGAAGCCTTAAACATAAATAATCAAAAGAGTTAAGTCAACGTGACTTAAACCAATACATAAGTTCAAGAAAAGGGAATACTCCAAGGAAAGGAACAACCAAAATCCAAGTCTAAACAATGTCATAATATAAATAAATGGTAACTAAGATGACTAGGGTAAAGTCTCCACACAAGCTCAACTCTCAACCCAAAGCAAACCCCAGCTCCTAGCTTAGATACCTGCCGCAGGAAAAGGAAATGCGGCTGAGCTTTAAAAGCCCAGTGAACATATATATATATAAACGAAACCGAAAGATAAAGAACGAACATATAAAGTATGGTGCATTAGGAAAAGCATAAGGTATAAACAAATGGAATATCAAAGGTAAGGAAAAGTCAGTAATCTACCACGAGCCCAAACAAATCAAATCAAATATCATAGTAACCATAGAGGAGCGACCTCCCAAATATGTGAAGGACGTGTATTGCACACAACATCAATCACCAAATCAAATCATATTATATCATGTTAAATCCACTAAACAAAACAAACCTAGGATGCATCCATACGCCCCTGCAAACAAATCATAGTGGCCAAACATATATATTTTTGAGCTCATTATCATATAACAAAAAGGGACGGTGTGGAACATCACTCGACCACACTAGAGTCATGTCATTGGTGCATCAATGACACGGCCATGTTACCTTCATGGCTAGGAAACAAATTTTGGCTCAGGTATCAACTGAAGGGTTCTAATGGCCTATCCTATCAAAGTCAAATGTCTAAGTCATCAAAGAATCATAATCAAAGTCCAAATGTCAAAGGTTCATAAATCTAAGGGAAACATAGCAAAGGCATAGATCATATAAGAAAGCCACAATAAGGAGGCTCAGATCATAGGCATCATAATCAAACTAATATCAAAAGGACGTAAATGAATCATGAGAAACCTTAAGAGACAAGGTCAGAATATCTGTACCTTATTCAAAGCAAGCAAACAAGAAAAGAAAAGTCACAAGATGGTCACTCCCGCTTCACGGAACCTATACAAATTAAATACCAAGTATTACTTTAAGTCCAATTGAATTAGGTTACTCTTTTAGTATACTTTCCCTTTTTAGTAACTTTCTATTTTTAGTAAGTTTCCACTTTAAGTAAGTTAACCATTTTAAGTAACTTTCTATTTTTAGCAGGTTTCCCGAATTAGTAAGTTTCCATAATTAGTAGGTTTCCATATATGGTATCTTAGGGTTACGTTTATCTTAATTAGGGTTTTAATCTTATGTTTAACATTTAATACATGTACTAATCATGTCATAGGCCAATTTAAGTTATGAAATGTATTAAGGTATCTTAATTACGCCTTTAGAGGTTATAATAATGATAAAGTGTAATTAGGTTAAAACATGTTAGTGACAATTAGGTTTAAAACATTTATTTAGCCTTTTTAACTTTTATCAGCTTTTACCCATAAACAGATCACAACTTGTCGAATTTTTCTACCATATCAGGACTCAAAGATAAATTCCACAAAAACTCTCACAGGTACTTTCATGTCTTTAGAACCCACACGAATTTTCCCATAATTTATTAGTTAGTTTAACCCCACACGAAAAATGCTCCAACTCAGACTACCCAGAAAACGTATCTGCTGTGGTACCCAGAAAGTATCCACTTGGTTGACCCACCAATACATCCAGGAAAAATCCCCAAAAATTCATGACATTACTAGGCATATAGAAGTTAAATACTGGAAAGTTTTATGACCCAACTCCTCATGGTTTGAAAATGAAAAATCGGCAAAACGGACTGATTTCCAGACCCTCGAATTCAGATTCAACACTTAATCATACAAAAATAAAAAACATGACCAAATCAACTCGAAATCACTCCAAATCAATTGGAGAACTTTACTAAGACATAAAACTAAGTTTTCATGAAAAGAAACCGAATCAAACCCTTTTATTAACATCATATTAACATGTTCTAAAAATCCCACATCAAATTACCCACGAATTCCCATCAAAACTCTAATTACAAATTCATTATTTCATGTGATGATCTATGATTTTATGTGAGATTTCATGATTTTATGTATACAAATTAATTATGCCGATTCATAAACAAGTTTGTGCCAATTCATTAAGCTTTTCATGGTGACAATTTTACACAATAAACACAAGATTAAAAATTGAGGAAAACAAATAGGATGATACGCGTTACCCTTGAAGATCAATCGAAGACAATAAGAACACCAAATCAAAAACCAAAAATCCGAGCACTCCAACACCTCGGATCGACCACCTCTCGGACCCCAATTGAACCACGATCACCACTTGAACAACACACGATCACACCCACGTACGAACACCAACAGATTCCTCTTGTGTAATACCTGAAATTCATATAACACGTAAAAGGACCAAAATGCCCTCACTAACTTAAAAATTTAATTAAAAGCTATATTAATTTAAATAAATCCGAATTATATAAAATAAATTACATATAAGCTAAAATAAAATTAAGACAAGTTGTGTTATAATTTTTACATGTCCAAATAATTACCATTTTACCATACAAAAAAAAATTAAAAACCGAATACACCTTTATTTTAATTCGGTATATATATTAAAATTAATTTAAATTGAAGATAAATACAACTAAAAAGGGGATATGATCAACTAATTTAAGGATCTGATTTTGTTAGCTTATATGGGCCGAAATTCAAGCTATCCCTGCCCTAGAACCGGTATACATATTCTATATATTTTATTTTACCTATTTCTTTCTTAAATTGCAAGCCGTGTAAAACACAAAACACAAATAATTCATCATTTCCTTCATACGAATTTCTAGAGAGCCAAGCATAATTTTTCTGAGTTAAATCCATTGCTAGGAAGCCAAGAAAAATAATCATTCGAATTATAAAGGCCTATTTCCTTTGTTGTCGAATTTTGTTTAAAAGTAAGGTAAAATTCCATTTTAATTCGTACAACCTCTTATAAATTTGTTTTCCATTTTTCCTGAGTTCCTTACATCATATATGATCTTTGAAAATTAATTCCAAGGTTTGTTGGTCGCGTTTGTGCTCGTGGGAAATTATTGGTTCTTGTTATTCATCCGAGAGGTGTAATTTCTTCCAGCCTATTCTACGCGTTCCATATTGGGTTTGATATTTTTCTCACGTCTCTTACATCATATAAGTCCTAAATAAAATGTTAAAACCGAACCATGCATGATCTATGAATTATTTTCGAATTTAACCTTAAAAACGCTATAAAACTCTAAATATTTATATACGAATTTTTTGGGTGTGAGACTTAATTTTTCTGAGCTCTATACGATCCCTATAATCTGGGAAAAATAGTGGTTTAAGTTTTAGAAGCTTAATCATGTCGTGGTGGATTTATTTGTAAACCGGATTATTGAAAAATAAAGAAAATAAATTAAATAAATAAGAAACCCTATTGTATCGATTAGGGTTAGGGTTTATGACATGAAATCTGGTCATTAATGATTGTTTAAGGTTGTTAGTAATCATGGGGAAATGATTGGAAATTTATATTAGGGTTTTGAATTGTTTTGTTAATTAACGAATTGGAAAATAAAAGGTAAGGGGATGTTTTGTAAATTTTAAAACTCATGGGATATTTTTGTAAGTTATTTTAGACCTGGAAGATTTCGTATAAAATATTAAATGAGGGTCTCATATGTAAATTTTGTATTTAAAAGGTTTAAAAGGTAATTATATATAATTATTAATCCGAATTGTAATTAATTTAAGTTGAGGGACTAAAAATGTAATTTCTGGAAACTTGAAGTTATTTTGAGTAAATAATAATATTAAGAGTGTTTTGGGTAATTTTGAGTATTTATGGGGCTAATGTGTAATTATTATGGAATTATGATTTAATTAATAAGTTTTGTAAACTTAAGGGACTAATTGTGTAAATTCTGAAATCTGAGGGGCTGAATAGTAATATATGTAAACTCTGATGTGACATTCTGAATTATGGTAAAATAAGGTGCTTGTTTGGTAAATATGGATATTAGAGGGATTAAATCATAAATTATGTAAATATAAGGTTTATTTTGTAAATATTGTAACTAGAGGGGTATAAACTGTAAAATTATGAAACTAAAGGGATTATGATGTCATTCTGAATAAAATGTGTATTAAATCAGTAACTTGAAGTATTTTCATTTGATACCCTTGAAATTGATGAAATTACAATTAAAACCCTGAACTTGTGAACTTGCCATAATTAACCTTAGACTTCTGTAACTTGTTAAAATATACCTTTATTCCATTATAATCTCTGAGTAAGGACTTAATCTAACCTGAAATGATAATATCTGTTAATTCTGGAAACATGCTAATTATGAGAAATTACTAAATCTGGAAAGTTACTAAAAATTGAAAGTTACTTAAAATGGAAAGGTAAACTAAAAGTAATAATCTGAATTGGGATCCTTTGTAATTCCGCCTTCTACTCCTTTAGGTGCAAAGAAGGAGAAGCCTTGATCTGTTCAGTATTTATTTGCTTGTTATTTTCTGCACTGGTAATAAGGTACAGATATTCTGCCCTTCTCAGTAAGGTGCCTTCGTACTCATGATTTTCTGATTTCTGATTCATCATAGGATTTCCCTAAGCCATTGCTATGTTCCCCTTTGTTTGTGAACTCTTGATATGAACTTTCTGATATTGAATCTTTCTGATACTGAACCTACTGTTACTGAACCTACTGATACTGAACCTACTGATACTGAACCTTTCTTATATTGAACCTACTGATATTGACCCTTCTGTTACTGAACCATCTTATATGAACTTTCTGATATACTGAAATGGATATTGACCTATGAAACTAAACTGAATACTGAATACTGATACTTGACCACTGACCCACAGTTTGATACTACGAGCCATAACTAGTCATGAGGGTTTCATGACCATGTCATTGATGCACCGATGGCATGACTCTAGGGCAGGAGAGTGATGACCTGTTCCGTCCCTGACTGTATTTTATTTGGTGTGTTGGGAGGTTTATGGCCACCTGGGGCGTATGGATGCATCCTAGAACTGTTACTGTTACTGATTACTGATTACTGTATTACTGGTGACTGATGGTGTGTGCGATACACATCTTTCACACTCTGGGAGCTAGCTACTCCACTTACTGATTGAGGACTCCCCTCATATTTACTGATTACTGAGAGGTCTCCCCTCTGTATGGCTACATGATGATACTGTTACTATTACTGTTACTGGGCTCGTAGAGGATTACTGTTTCCTACACTTTATACCTTGTACTTCTCATCACTGTTACCTTTTCTTATGCCATAACTCTGATTGATTCGTATTTCTTTTACTGTTCATTATTCTGTATTACTGCTTGTTGCCGTTATATCTGTTCACTGAGCTCTCGTAGCTCAGCCGCATTTCTTTTCCTGCGGCAGGTTTTCGTTTGGAAGCTGGGTATGAGTGGAGAGAACCTCGGACTTAGAAGACTTTGATAGCTTATGGACTAGCAATGATTAGAAGTCATTATATTCCGACTTAGTAGTTATTGAAAATCCCATTTGTAACCTTGTAATTTCAGTATTTCATTTGTAACCTTCGAGATTCTTGTATTACTGTAAATGTATGCTTTGTTTGATCTGATATGAAACCATTTTTGTGATATCTTTACCCTTGTCGGGTTGGGGTGTTACAATTATGGTATCAGAGCCAGGCTGCGACTCGTAATACATTTACCCTTGACCTGTGAAGTCTGGACCACTAAGTTTCCACTGTAGGCACTCGTAGGACAACCTTTGAGGATTTTGCTTTAGGATTTCCCTATAAGAACTTAAGTTCTGACCGGTGAGGAATGGGTAGACTATAAGGCATTTACTTAAGCATCTTTGCTTCCGCATCACTCTGATTCATGCCTTTCTTTTGATTAAAGCCTGTTGGAATCACTCTTGGAGATTCAAAACGTATGTCTTGCACCACCTAAGATTTGAAACTTTGGAAGCATTAAGACTTGCATAGTAATTTCCTGACACTATTTGATCCTTGTCTTCAGATTCTGACTCTAACCCCTGAACCTTCTGTTAATCATTCTGATCTCTTCGGGCATTCTGATAATTTCCATGAAGATGATACACCTGATACAATCTGTTAGTTGTTTCTTCCTTCTGATAATCATCTATGAATCTTCTGACATAAATTGATTTAGCCTTAACCACCTCCGTTCCCATGAGAAGTCTTGTGGTGTTTGACCACGAGTATAAGAATGTTTTCCCTCTTAGTCGAAACGGTAAGATCTGCTTTGTTGATCCGTCTTCCTTTGATAGTTAACTTTGATTTTATTCTGATAATAGATTGATTGAACCTTCAAAATACTGACAACTATCCTCCTATGTCTCATCTTTGGCATTTGAAACAATTTTGAACTTCCTACCATGATTACCGATTGTTAAACTCCTTGCTAGCACTATTACTCTGGAGACTCGTGTGTTACTTTCACGGTTATGAAGTTTTCCTTGAAACCATTTTGTACACCAATGATTAAACTTTATCTTGAAAATTTAATGACACCCTGAGTTTTCTGAAGATGATTCCTAGTTTGAACCATCAAGTTTTCACCGGACTGCGAAGTAGGATTTGACATGATACCGAGAGATTGTCTAGCTGCCAAGCGAAGATGTCCTTCGGATCATACCAGATGATGTGAGCAACCAGAAAGAGCAACAACCGGAGACCAGGAAGTGAGCCGCTTAAGTATATCTTCTGGGAGTGTTCCACTACCTGATTTTGATCTTCATTCCGATCTGTTTGATAAACAGTTTGATACTCCTCCGACTATTCCGGAAGGTCATTTAACCCTAACGTGTTTGGCACATTCTATGAATTTATTTCCCATGCCGGATATAAATGTATCATCTGATACTACTCTGTCTTGCAAAACCCATTACTACTCCTATGAGAACTCTGGTGATTATTAAACACGGATATAGGAAATTTATTTCCCCTTCTGAATAATGAATCTTGCCGCCAACTAGTTCCTTTTGGAATGATATGATGATAATTTTGTCTCGTTATGAAGTTGTTAACTGAGCATGATGATGCTAATAACCGATATTCTATACGCTTCATTTTTGACAATTATACACTGATCCAACCTACCTGCCACTTATGCTAAATAGCTGAACAAGACTCCAACACCTTGAATTATTCGCTTATTTATTTCCACACTCTGATGAATCATATACTTGACCTTGATATATGAACTATCCGTCTGGCTTGGCGACCGTGCTCATCCTACAAATCCGTTTACTCTGGATATATTTGATTTTGAGGTCTTTTGGTTATGGATTGGCTGACTCTTCACAAAGCTACCATAGACTACCGTATCTGAAATATGACTCTTAACAAATCTGTTTTACTCTACTTTTATTATGATGACTCTCAGCCGCTTGAATCTGTTAAGATTAATGTTGCTATGGAAGCACATACTCCGATCTCATTTGATTGTCGAATTCCTCCTGACACCCATTAATATCCACCCTTAGAAGTTTTGGGCATTGGAAGTTTTATTGTACAAATATTCTGATGTTTTCTGATGAAACTCTTGAGTTTTCCCCTCCTGTTGCAAAGTAGAATTGACTTTGAACCGACCTCAATCGACGACACATGATGCTGTAGAAGTTGAGAGATTGAAGAAGTTGATGGATTATGATGTTGTTCACCTCAGTGTTTCTTTTGAATACCCTATTAATTTATGAAGAAGAAAGAGAAAATCCTACATCAGCATATCAACTATCGTAAACCTAATTGTATCACTACCCCGTATCCTGTGATGACAACAGTTGAGTTGACGAATTTTGAACTGTGCCGGAAGACCTGTCAGAAACACACCGTCTTGTTCTCTATTCATTTTAGTTGTACTAACATGAACTGAGAGCAGAAGCAGACTCGCGAAGGGGAGATCCACAGTGACCATGTCACAGGTTCACGTTACCACACCACAATGTCCAGAAGGAGTGTCGAAGGCTTGAGGGGCCAGACTCAAGTTTATAATTCCTTTACACCCTATGATCATACGACAGACTGCATGGACTTGGAAGAAGATCATGTATTGAAGGAATGATAATTCTGAAGCAAACGTTTACGTTGGAAGAGTTGATTCTGTGAAGGATGAAACTATGGATGACGTATTTCACTTAACTTACTTAAATTTCCGTTACCAGATGATAAGATCCTTTGAATGATTTAGACCCTCTGTTAATGATTCCGTTATGTATTCATTCTGTGTATGTAGGCCGATGGTTTGTTATGAGGATTTTGAGGCAACCTCTGGTATTGTCTGAGTTGATTCTGATGAGTGATGAAGCATTGACGCTAGTGGCAACGTATCTGGTTCTGATAGACATTTTCGACCTATTCCGTTAACACTTTCGAGTAGTTCGTTTCTCCTCTTAGTTATGATGTTGATTCTGATGACCTCTGAGACTGTAGTTGGATTAGGTGGATTAAGATAAGTTGTTCTGTTCATGACTTGAGATAAAGTATGACCATCATGAGGGCATATTTATATAATGCCAGTATTATGGCGTCTGGCCAACGTGATAATACTTACATCATATAACGTGCACTTGTTGTGGGCATAGGATATTTCGAGAAGTGCCTTAGAAGCTTTAGAAATTCTGATAACTGCTTAAGATCGTCTGCGTTAGTGAGACCTTAAGTTCATTCTACCTATACGCGTAATTTACTTTCACCGTTATGCGAATTGATACGTCTGGATTCTCGTCACGCGTTTTGCTGACCTCTGTACTTCTAATAACTATCTTAGGTTCCATTGTAGAACTTTATGCAAATTGATGTTATCAATAATCTATTTTCAGTACGTTCTAATCTGATTTGTCTAATCAATTTCTGTGAACGGCATATCCGTCAAAACCCTATGTATTTCTTTGTCTCTTCCGAGAGAATCTGATTTTCATCTACTACGTTTGGTATGTTATTCTTCTGATCTGGATTCAGTATGTTATGTCTGTTCTGAGGATCTGAAACAATTTGGGAATCTACAAGTTCGAGCCATGAGAAACAAATCTTTCATATGTCTGTTCACCGTCAGTTGTGTTTCTGTTTCGTTTCACCTCAATTCTCGTCTTAGTCTGTTATGTCTTTGTTTTGTTTTCTGCTCTCTTTCCTTTCTGCTTTCTGCAAATTTCGAGGACGAAATTTTTTTGTTAGTGGGGAAGAAATTGTAATACCTGAAATTCATATAACACGTAAAAGGACCAAAATGCCCTCACTAACTTAAAAATTTAATTAAAAGCTATATTAATTTAAATAAATCCGAATTATATAAAATAAATTACATATAAGCTAAAATAAAATTAAGACAAGTTGTGTTATAATTTTTACATGTCCAAATAATTACCATTTTACCATACAAAAAAAAAATTAAAAACCGAATACACCTTTATTTTAATTCGGTATATATATTAAAATTAATTTAAATTGAAGATAAATACAACTAAAAAGGGGATATGATCAACTAATTTAAGGATCTGATTTTGTTAGCTTATATGGGCTGAAATTCAAGCTATCCCTCCCCTAGAACCGGTATACATATTCTATATATTTTATTTTACCTATTTCTTTCTTAAATTGCAAGCCGTGTAAAACACAAAACACAAATAATTCATCATTTCCTTCATACGAATTTCTGGAGAGCCAAGCATAATTTTTATGAGTTAAATCCATTGCTAGGAAGCCAAGAAAAATAATCATTCGAATTATAAAGGCCTATTTCCTTTGTTGTCGAATTTTGTTTAAAAGTAAGGTAAAATTCCATTTTAATTCGTACGACCTCTTATAAATTTGTTTTCCATTTTTCCTGAGTTCCTTACATCATATATGATCCGTGAAAATTAATTCCAAGGTTTGTTTGTCGCGTTTGTGCTCGTGGGGAATTATTGGTTCTTGTTATTCATCCGAGAGGTGTAATTTCTTCCAGCCTGTTCTACGCATTCCATATTGGGTTTGGTATTTTTATCACGTCTCTTACATCATGTAAGTCCTAAATAAAATGTTAAAACCGAACCATGCATGATCTATGAATTATTTTCGAATTTAACCTTAAAAATGCTATAAAACTCTAAATATTTATATACGAATTTTCTGGGTGTGAGACTCAATTTTTCTGAGCTCTATACGATCCCTATAATCTGGAAAAAATAGTGGTTTAAGTTTTAGAAGCTTAATCATGTCGTGGTGGATTTATTTGTAAACCGGATTATTGAAAAATAAAGAAAATAAATTAAATAAATAAGAAACCCTATTGTATCGATTAGGGTTAGGGTTTATGACATGAAATCTGGTCATTAATGATTGTTTAAGGTTGTTAGTAATCATGGGGCAATGATTGGAAATTTATATTAGGGTTTTGAATTGTTTTGTTAATTAACGAATCGGAAAATAAAAGGTAAGGGGATGTTTTGTAAATTTTAAAACTCATAGGATATTTTTGTAAGTTATTTTAGACCTGGAAGATTTCGTATAAAATATTAAATGAGGGTCTCATATGTAAATTTTGTATTTAAAAGGTTTAAAAGGTAATTATATATAATTATTAATCCGAATTGTAATTAATTTAAGCTGAGGGACTAAAAATGTAATTTCTGGAAACTTGAAGTTATTTTGATTAAATAATAATATTAAGAGTGTTTTGGGTAATTTTGAGTATTTATGTGGTTAATGTGTAATTATTATGGAATTATGATTTAATTAATAAGTTTTGTAAACTTAAGGGACTAATTGTGTAAATTCTGAAATCTGAGGGGCTGAATAGTAATATATGTAAACTCTGATGTGACATTCTGAATTATGGTAAAATAAGGTGCTTGTTTGGTAAATATGGATATTAGAGGGATTAAATCATAAATTATGTAAATATAAGGTTTATTTTGTAAATATTGTAACTAGAGGGGTATAAACTGTAAAATTATGAAACTAAAGGGATTATGATGTCATTCTGAATAAAATGTGTATTAAATCAGTAACTTGAAGTATTTTCATTTGATACCCTTGAAATTGATGAAATTACAATTAAAACCCTGAACTTGTGAACTTGCCATAATTAACCTTAGACTTCTGTAACTTGTTAAAATATACCTTTATTCCATTATAATCTCTGAGTAAGGACTTAATCTAACCTGAAATGATAATATCTATTAATTCTGGAAACCTGCTAATTATGGGAAGTTACTAAATCTGGAAAGTTACTAAAAATAGAAAGTTACTTAAAATGGAAAGGTAAATTAAAAGTAATAATCTGAATTGGGATCCTTTGTAATTCCGCCTTCTACTCCTTTAGGTGCAAAGAAGGAGAAGCCTTGATCTGTTCAGTATTTATTTGCTTGTTATTTTCTGCACTGGTAATAAGGTACATATATTCTGCCCTTCTCAGTAAGGTGCCTTCGTACTCATGATTTTCTGATTTCTGATTCATCATAGGATTTCCCTAAGCCATTGCTATGTTCCCCTTTGTTTGTGAACTCTTGATATGAACTTTCTGATATTGAATCTTTCTGATACTGAACCTACTGTTACTGAACCTATTGTTACTGAACCTACTGATACTGAACCTACTGATACTGAACCTACTGATACTGAACCTACTGATACTGAACCTTTCTTATATTGAACCTACTGATATTGACCCTTCTGTTACTGAACCATCTGATATGAACTTTCTGATATACTGAAATGGATATTGACCTATGAAACTAAACTGAATACTGAATACTGATACTTGACCACTGACCCACAGTTTGATACTACGAGCCATAACTAGTCATGAGGGTTTCATGACCATGTCATTGATGCACCGATGGCATGACTCTAGGGCAGGAGAGTGATGACCTGTTCCGTCCCTGACTGTATTTTATTTGGTGTGTTGGGAGGTTTATGGCCACCAGGGGCGTATGGATGCATCCTAGAACTGTTACTGTTACTGATTACTGATTACTGTATTACTGGTGACTGATGGTGTGTGTGATACACGTCTTTCACACTCTGGGAGCTAGCTACTCCACTTACTGATTGAGGACTCCCCTCATATTTACTGATTACTGAGAGGTCTCCCCTCTATATGGCTACATGATGATACTGTTACTATTACTGTTACTGGGCTCGTAGAGGATTACTGTTTCCTACACTTTATACCTTGTACTTCTCATCACTGTTACCTTTTCTTATGCCATAACTCTGATTGATTCGTATTTCTTTTACTGTTCATTATTCTGTATTACTGCTTGTTGCCGTTATATCTGTTCACTGAGCTCTCGTAGCTCAGCCGCATTTCTTTTCCTGCGGCAGGTTTTCGTTTGGAAGCTGGGTATGAGTGGAGAGAACCTCGGACTTAGAAGACTTTGATAGCTTATGGACTAGCAATGATTAGAAGTCATTATATTCCGACTTAGTAGTTATTGAAAATCCCATTTGTAACCTTGTAATTTCAGTATTTCATTTGTAACCTTCGAGATTCTTGTATTACTGTAAATGTATGCTTTGTTTGATCTGATATGAAACAATTTTTGTGATATCCACCACATCTCTTTCCCTTTTTGTTATCAACAAATAGAGAATATTACAAATATGATCTTTACAGCTATGAACTAATAATACACATCTAATTCATCCTTCCAATGTCTCAAATTACCCTCCATTAAGTTTTCCGCACTAAAAATGAACTTGAGACAGTAAAAATCTAAACCATTAGTAGTAATACTAATCAACAGTTGTAAGAATCAACAACTTTCCCTGTGGTGATGCACAAATACAATAAATGGTTATACATCTGAACATTTAAGCTTCCCTTGAAACCCATATGTTAACCATTCGAATCTCCAATTCTGTAGGCTTTTATGATTGATGAAGAAAAACCAACCATTAGTAACTTGATGATGAAAGAGAATAAACCAATCTTGTATCTTATGTCTTGTACTAAAACTGACTTCGAACAAATACCCATGTATTAAGAGACCTCAATCTCATGACAATAAACTCATCTTCTATGAGACACTGAGTACTACAACGTATCTCCTTTAAGTGTTTGTCATTTCGTAGTCACTTGAACGAACGAACAAGTTATCTTTAAAGTGTAACACCCACCTTAAGATATGATAAGAGCACAACCTTGAAAAATTCCACTTCATCTTCAAATAAGCAACAAATAGTTTTCTTCGCCAAATAAATAATAAAACAAGCTTTTATCTTTTAAGAACCAACTCTCTTTTGTGTGTGATTCTTCCCCTTTGTGCGTGTAAACTAAGAAAGAAAACCAAAAATTCATACCTTAACTGTTTCTGCAACAGTTTTGAAAAATTTAAGCAAAACGAATTTTTCTTCTTTCTTTAGCTAAAACCTTTTATTTTCCTAGATCCAGAGCCCCCCGCTCTGATTCCACTTGTTGAAAACTTTAATAGAGCTTATGAACACCAACCACTTGTAAGTTTTGTGATCGTTTTTGGGCTCAATGTTGTCAGACCTTGATCTAGGATTTTAACTATGACTAGCATGATGATAATATTGGCAGAATATTCAAATGAAAGAATACAATACTATCACAACAAGGTTTTTCGAACTTCACCGTTTGTTATTCAAACTAGCCCCAATACTACTTGATCAATAGCAGTACGATTACACTCTAATCAGGGATCAATGATCCTTGAGGCTAAACAAACCTAACAACATCAGACCCCATGTCTAATGTTCATCAGACCCCTCGTCTGATGTTCCCACACACACTCTTTTGATGTTTTACATATTGACACCCTTTGGTGTTTAAATTCTAAGCATACTAAACACTTGTAAAACATACTAAGTATCTAAGCTATGATCTCCTTTTTATAAAACAAAGGAGATCATTACAAAGTTGATAAGTCTTGTCTACTACTTGCTTGTGTATGTCAGTCATTAAGATACAACTTGTATCTTTGTTTACAACTTTGTTGACTTAACAAATATCTAGATAAATAATATCTTCTTCATCCTTATCCATCCAGCAGTAGTATGACTCATAGCAGCACCTGATACACTAGAAGACTTAACTGTGTAATCACCAGACTTAACTAGAAGACTTAACTGGAAGACTTAACTAGGAGACTTAACTACCAGACTTAACTGGGTAATCACCATAATTAACCACTCCTGCAACCAGAATTAATGTTTCATTCTTCTTGTTCTGTGATCATCAAATCTATGAAAATATAATTCCCAACATGATTACAAGTAACTTGTATATTCTACGTTATGTATCAAGTTACATGTTTGTCATCAATCAAAACAAACGAGACTGCTTGCACTAACAATCTCCCCAACGAGACTGTTTGCACTAGCAAATATCATATGTGATATTATTACAATATTCAAGTTAGTGTTTAATCACATGTGATTTCTTATGCAAAATTTAACAACGAATAAAAAAGAAAGAAAAATACAAACAACGTGAAAAAAAACGAAAAAAAAAAAAAAAAAAAAAAAAAAAAAAAAAAAAAAAAACAACTTTTCGAATGTATATCAAAATGCCCGTTTATAGAAAGATAATTAAATGTTCATCGCGATGGTGTAATTATTTTTACTTAACGATTAACGGTTTAAGAGATATTTAAATTATAAAAAATAGATGAAATATTAAAATGCTTTTAATCTCAGTCATTTATTTTTTTAGATGAAGTGTGGGGATGAGTCCGTGAGAAAAGTTTAATATGTAAAATAACTCTCGTTAAATTGTTTTGACAAAAGAAAAAGAATGAAAAAACATAAATATATGGTTTTGTGTTATATACTATTATTTGTTCAACATGATCGTGTTATCTTTTAGCTTTGTCTAATTTTGGTTTATTAACACCTATCTTTATTGAGTTATAATTATGCTAATGTGAACAATTTACTTTTTTGCTTGTGTCTATGATTTATTTGGAACTAAAGATTTTATTGTCTATGTCTATAAAAATGCATATAAATGTTGTTGCTTTTTTTGATAAACGATATATAATTTTCATTATTTTTAAAATTAGATGCTAAACGGGCTAGTTTCATAAATTTATATAGAATGAAGTTGAAATATTAAAATTTTATATTATACTAATTTTAACTTAGACAATTTGGATAAATGCAAAATTACATAATAATTGAAAAAAAATTAATCTCTCATTCTAAAGATGTCTGAGGATGAATTAATAAAATAAATATACTAAGCTCAAATTTAAACTATTTTCACACAAATATAAAGTTTGCAATATGTAACATATATTATCGTAGTAACATATAAAAATAAGAGTAAATTACATCATTCGTCCCTAAGATTGTACCCATATAACACGTTTAGTCCCAATTTAAAAAATAAATGCAACATTCCTCCCTAATGTCTCCATTAGACGCCTTACGTGCCTTTCACATGAGTGCAAATTGGTCACTTTGAGTTTTTGTCTTATTTTCTCTCCTACCCATTTCAAACATAAATCCTGAAATTGTAAAATGACTGAAATACTTTCATCCTCAACCCCCTTTATCTTTTCACCTGTATATTTTTCTTCTTTCACTTGAAAGAACATCAAAAACATAAAAAACACCCACCCACTTAAGTTAGGACCACTAAACTAAAGAACTTGGAATGCACATTTTGTTGGCCTTTTGGAATGTACATTTTGTCCACTTAAGTTAGAACCACCAAACTAAAGAACTTGGAATGCAGATTTTGTTGGCCTTTTTGAAATGAACATTTTGTTGGCCTTTTAATACCTATGTCGTGTTCACTAGGAACCCACTTAAGTCTTCACATGATTCCAAATGTAGAAATAGTTCCCATACATACATACATACATATATATATATATATATATATATATATATATATATATATATATATATATATATATATATATGTGTGTGTGTGTGTGTGTGTGTGTGTGTGTATATATATATATATGTAGAATCAAATCAATCAATAACTATACAAAAAGCATATATGGGGTATGTTTGGCAATAGTAGTTGTTGCTCTAAGCTGTTAGCTACAAACTGTGAGCAGTAAGTTGACAATTAGAAACTGTAAGATGTAAGCTTTAAATTATAGCTTTCATTTATATAAAAGTGTTTGGAACATAGTTTGAGCTGTAATAATAAAGTGTAAAATAACATTAAAAGACATATATATCCTATGTTAAAAAAATAAAAAGCACTAATTACAAAGTTGATGTATTCATTAATCTTTACATATTCAATTTTACATAATCTGGATCTAAAATTGACACAAAATTAGATTATACGAGTAAAAATATTTAAATAAAATTGTTTCATATATAATTACTAACGAGTAGGACGAACCCACCGCGTTGCGGCGGGGTTGTTTTCCAATTTTACGGATGATTTTACTGTTGCATATGAACTTACATGTTCCCTAAACTTGTTTCTTGTATTGGTGTTTAAGTACATTATCCTATGCTTGTACCTGTGAAATTTGTGTCTGATATAGAGGTGGTTGTAGTTTATATAACCTTGGAAAATTGGATAGATGCATTGCTGCCATATTGTTTACAAAAGAATGCACAGTTTAAGCCTAACGGCATTAAACGTGCAAATCTACAGGCTGCTAGGTGCTTGCTTATAAGCACCATCATTATCGCTGCATATCTATCCTAAGGGTGACTGTACATAACATACGAATGTGCATACTGATAACTGATACAGTTACTATCTAGGCAGGTAGGTTTCTAGTCGTATTTCACTTTCTACGTTTCTGGACCGTCGGTGTGCCTTCAGCTTTGGTCGTTTTTTTCTCTGCAGGGTCAAAAATGCAATACAAAGGTAATGCAATATACCTTAGGTTCTGTATCTCTATGTTCCTCCTTGTCACACGGTTTGTGGTGGAGTCTCCGAACTCTCTTAATTGGCCGATATTGCGAACCACGCCTATGTAATCTGTTGGAACAATTCTTTGTATTAGTGTTTCAAAGTTATTGGATGGGTTGGTATACCTGTGAGGATAGACTCCCTTGAGTCTGCACGGTGGCCAATTTCATTGTAAGCCGCAAAGTTGAAGTAATGCAGCGGGAATCCTTGGTTTTCAATGGGTGTCACTTGTGTGTATTTGCCCAGTAGGAGTGTCATTCTATTGGGAAGAGTTCGCTGCCATTTGTCTGTCTTTTTAGATCCGAATCCTTGTATTTTGTAACACGAATTGACTTGAAGTTTTGCATCAAATTGTCTGATATCTTAGAGTTGGACATTTGCCTGGAGTGCGCCACCCTATCAAAGAAGTTAGACAAATAATTTATGCACCTCTTTTTTTAACGTGTTAGAAATAAGGGACTCATTATTTTTATGTGCTATGCATATGTGCAATACCTTTTTATCGAGAAAGATAAAGCACATTCCGGTGGGATTTGGATCAGGCACGTTTCTGGATGCCCATATTTGCCTGTATTGCTCCTCCCTGGAAGATTAGCAGTTAACGCAAACGACAGTTACCACTGATATTGCAATTGTGCATACATTTGGTGTTGAGTTACTATACCTGCTGATCGAGTAATATAAAAGAAAGGACTGGTTGTCTTATTCCTCGTGTGTCTGTCACTGTGCACTTACGGTAAACCCTTACACGTATCGCTTTTCCAATATCTGATGGCTTCATATCCGCTACTCCAACAGTCTGTAGCTGTGCTAGCGGTCTCTTTCCAAGTGATTTTGCTATAGCAGCTTTCGCAGCAGCATCCGACATTTTACTACAAAATAAAAAACGGCTGATGTCAGCTAATGTACAAAATCAGGTAAATCGAATAGGTTTGGTCGAAGGCGGTAACGTTGTCTAAACCATGAATCCTATATGGCAATCTAACGGGTAGCTGAAAGTTGTCTTTATATATATAGCAACTGATACTTACCTTAAGATGAAAAAATATAGATATAGTACGTACCAGCTGGTACATATGGTCCTTCCCGGTTTTTTTTTCCAAACGTGGTATCACAGATATTGTCAGCCATTTATAATGTGCACGTAAACACATAGCAACTACATAAACATAAGAAGCGAGCGCGTAGTATCTGCTACAGTAATCTTAAAATGAAACATTGATATGAGAAGATAATTATTTACAGTATATGTTCATGAATCGTTCTAAAAAAAAATAATAAAAAAAATGCAGTTCCATATAGTCTATAAACGGTGTTTCGGGACGGATCAGGGTCCGATACGGCCGTGAATGGAATGTCTATAACCTAATCATGTAATTACTTACCTGTCACAAATGATTATGTTCATGTAAGCCTCAAATAATAAAATTACCTTGCAAGCAAGCTCTCCTTGAAATCCTCCTGCAGCAAAAAATCATCATCGACTGCTAGAGTACTAATCTGAGTTTGGGTAAAGCCTTCAAACAAACTTCCAGCATGTTTCTGTATCCCGAAACAAAGATCACCACAACAGAATCTCAAATAAGATTCTTAATGAAGGATCGTAGATTTAAATTGAATATCAAGTACAATACCTCAGTAGGTGTAACACCCGTTCCTCAGGTATTGGGACCCCACCCTAGATGAAAATGGATAAAGACTTAATGTGATTGGTTGGTCAATGAAGTTACGTGAAAAAGTCAAACCTGATAGTCAAACTAATAGTCAAAGTATGACTAATGTAGTAATATGAAATATGATGCATAACTAAAGGGACCTAGGTTGCCAAGTGCTCAATATATTATAAGTTAGTTGTGGTTAGAATAGAATAAAAGGGACTTGAGGGACTAATTATGTCAAAAGGCCAAAGTTTCCACCTAACTAAGCTTATCTAGGAAATTCTAGACATTTCCTCCATTATTGATAAGTGAAGGCCGGATTTTAGAGAGAAGAAAAAGAGAGGGAAAAGCTAGATGGTGGTCTAGGAAGAAGATGAGGGAGATGAAGACCAAGTGCTTATAATCCTTTCTAGTTAGGATCATCACAAGTAAGTAATTATGTTCTTGATGTTAATGAAGTGTTAGTGAGTTAAGTGGGTTTCATCATATGATCAAGATATGATCATATGGTGATGTAGAAAGATAGATGAGTGTGTTTAATGGGTTATGTTAACCCTTGTTATGTTATTGATTGTTATGTTATTAGGGTTTGATATGTTGTAGAAGATTGATGATGATGATGGATGATAGTGGTGATGATGATGACTTTGATGTTGTTAGCTTGGACCAAGGTAAGTAACTCTCCCTAAAACATGTGTTATGTATGTATTTATCATATATGTGTTATGATTGTGTAAGAATAGGAGACTTGGATTTGGAATGGTTATGAGTTGGAAATAGGTGGCTAGTGACTTTGGCTAAGAGTAAGTTAGCTTATTAGCTTGGACTAATTAAGGTATGTAGTTGGTTATGGTTATGGTGAATTGGTATTGGTTTATATTATGAAGTTGTGTATGATATGAGTGGTATGATGTAGCTAGAGGCTTTTATGTGATTATGATGCTTATGTGGAAATATGTGTATGAGATATGTTTTATGTTGGGTTACTTACTAAGCGTAAGCTTATTCCTTTAGTTGTCAATGTTTTGTAGGTTCAGGTGCGGCGGAAGGAAGGTTTATGTATTATAGCATAAGGATTTGGAAGTGGAATTGGAAGATAATAAGTATTAAGAGCTAGGTAGAATACCGAGCTCGAGACAAGGTTGAACCCCCGAGAGTCTTTCTTTTGGTTTGTATAATGTGTGTCGAGGTCGTCGTAAAGTTTGGATAGTCAACGGTGCGTCTAAGTGTGTTAAATGGTTTATGGTAAATGTTTAAAGGGGTGTTTGGTTTGGTTGTAAATATACCCATTTTGGGTAGTAAACGGGTCAAGTATTGTTGGAACATGTTTGATATGTTAAATAAATGAAGTTGGTCAAGTTTGGTGTAAAACGGAAGTCGTATGGGTTGTTTGTGGTGAAAACGGGTCAAAACGGGTTATTTGCATAACCCGTCTAAATTGTAAAGTACTATTTCCGGAAGTCGTGCGGTAAATGTTTTTGTATGAAAATGAGCTCATTGATAGGCTAAGTAAATCTGGAAAGTTTGGTTGGATAACGAGTTCGAGAGGTCGGGTTTCCAAGCGGAGATAGCGAAAATGGATTTTTGGGACAGAAGGGGTATACGGCCGTATGGTGTTTTTACCATACAGCCGTATGGTGGTTTCCTCATAAGGCTCAGGTGGCCATACGGCCGTATGGTATTTTCCCATACAGCCGTATGGTACCTTTCCAGATTTTGTCTGTTTTAGTCGATTTTCGAAAAATCATATCTTTTAATCCGTAAGTCGAAACGGGTCGTGCCACCTATCGTTTCGAAGGTAATTGAATGTACTTTCATTTAAAAATAGTCTCAAGTCCTGAATGTGTATGGATTTTTGTCAGTTGTCAAAAGAGTGACAGTATGTCCGTAAAAGTCAAACGTTTCCGCGTTAAAGTTCAAAGTTTTTGGTCAAAGCGGGCACGGGGTGTAACAGTAGGTGCCACATGCCCAGAGAAGTTAAGGATCTCGTTCAAGTTTTGTGATAATGATGACTAGTGCATGATCGAATAATTAGACATGAGATACACGTCATGTTTTGAGGTAGCCCAAACCAAGTTCCTTAGCTGTACACAGCATACAGAAATCAAATTAGGTATACTGTATACAAACAGGCACACAGCATGCAGAGTTATCGTATCATTCACGTACTGGAAATTGTTTAAATATAGCATACACACTATTGAATTACTTTTTAGGCGTTAATTTAACCATATTTCCTGAACATAACATGACGCAGTGGAAAATGCTTGACTGAACATAACGTAAGGGTATAAACCTGAAAATGAAGGACTGTAGGCTTCACTGATCTTGTATTATGAAAGAACTCATAGTAGTTACCACCCTTGGACTTTTGTTTGCATTTCTACAACACACCAACAAAGTTGCCATTATATCAAAATCGGAAAAGGGCCATTCTCATAAAAGCTCAAGTAACAATATTATACCTTATCGACAGCATCATACGCCTATAACTTTACCTTGTTATATTCAATCTTTCCCACGGAATCCCCTGAATATCTTTCCAGGTCCTTGCTTCAGCAGAGGACGTATCTGTCACCGTTGTAAGCTACTCAACATTAAAACTTGCACAATACCATATCAAGTATACTAAACCAAATAAACTCTAACCGAAAATAAACAGCAGACTAATCATATCATAATCATCGATATTTTGATCCCCAACGCCGTTTTCATCACCATCAACATCGTACACAAAATCCGACATATACCCTTCTTCCGCCATGTAATCTATTTGGTCAGCTTCATTAGGCGGCATCCTAACTCCTATTTCCTGACATCCAATCACATATACTATATTAACTTCCACATAACAAACCCCCGAAAAACAACAAAAACTTAACGTATCTAACAAACCACAAAACCTAAAAAAATCCTAAAGATAACCTAGTACGTAACAAAAAAACAAAAAGCAAGCATCTTTTCCACTGAGGCATACAGACAAACACTTAGTATGCATAAACACTAAGTATCATAATTAACACCTTAATTAATCATATAAACAAACAAAATCAAAAACCCACATCACAAATCACAATTTACAAAAAAACCCATATTGTAGATTTTAGTAAACACAAACCAAACTAATTTAAAATAACTCATACCTTTTAATCAGGCTGTTGTTGTTCATAAAGGGTACCTGGCAACGAAAATCATTAAAAGGAAAATTAAAATTGAAATAATCAATGAAACATAAAAGTAAATACAAACCAATTTTTGAGATTATTTCGTATGGGTGGTTGAATAAAAGTAAATACAGTTTCGCACCTTTTTCCTGATGGAGTCGACCGGATCCATAAATCACCTGCGAAACTGTAACATAAAAAACAATAACAATTTTGCATGAGATTCATAGATTGTGGAAAGTGTGAAGAGGCGGTGGATTAATGTGTGGATAAATCTGGCTGCCGGCATACTATGTTCGTTTGAATTAACCTGTGGATAAATATGGCAGCCGAGTCACGGGAAGATGGACTGTGCTGACGAACTAAAACACCAACTTTGGGCCTCAGCTGGACTAACGTAACGGGCTACACTTTTACTCTAACAGGCTAAACATTTAGTAATTTAATATTCGGTGTGTCAGACTTGTGTTTTAATATATATAGGTGCTGACGAACTAAAACACCAACTTTGGGCCTCAGCTGGACTAACGTAACGGGCTACACTTTTACTCTAACGGGCTAAACATTTAGTAATTTAATATTCGGTGTGTCAGACTTGTGTTTTAATATATATAGATATTCGGTGTGTCAGACTTGTGTTTTAATATATATAGATAATGATACATATTTCACAAAAAAATAGAAATTCTCATTTTAGAGAAGAATGAATGACATATAGAACTGTGAACATGTGTTTAGAATTTTGAATAGAATATAAACAAAATGGATGTGTTTTGCTCACGTCGATTGATATGGGCCATGGGTTATTGTGTAATTTCGTTAAAGTAAAAAGCTCCGCGCATTTTAAACGCTTCAAGAAAGAGCGTTTTAAATATTAGTCTTTTTTTTTTTTTTGAAAAATAAAGCTTTTTTTTAAATTTTTTTTTTTTTTTTTTTTTTGAAAAATAAAGCTTCAATTTAGTTTACCAAACAAATATTATTTTTGCTAAAAGCTGTTTGCTCAAAATAAAAAGCTAAATAGCTCAAAAAAGTTTCTAAAAAGCTTGCTACCAAACAGGCCTATGAACTAATGACTAAAATTAAGAAAAAAATCCTGCATACGTTAACAAACGCAAAGGAATAAAGTATAATAATAGTATGATAAGAGATGCAAAACGCCATGGACGGTACGATACATTTACCAAAAAAAAAGTCTGTAAATTTACTCAAAACCGAAGTCATCCTTCCTCTATATAGTTCAAAATGAAAGAAACAAATGTCACCATCCTGGCTAGCGCGATATTGTTGAAGTAATTCATTGTGCAAATGCATCAAACGAACATATAAAACCTCGAGTTCCTGCATTTAGGGAACGCTCTAATCAATTTCTAACTGAAAGGAAACAAATAAGAAAAGGATTTTTCTAACATGTGCCCTAAGGGCACATGATAAGTACACAAAAGGACAAAAAAAAAAGTACAAAAAGTACATGTGAGCCTAAGTACTTTTTTGTACTTTTTGTACCTTTTTTTTTTTTTCTTTTGTGTACTTAACATGTGCCCTAGGGCACATGTTAGAAAAACCCATAAGAAAAACGACATCATCAAACAACTCAAATCACAGACCAAAGATAGAAAGGGGCTAGTAAGATCAAACTTGACAGAACAAAGAATCACATGCATACGTGTATGAATGTATGACATCATCAAATGGACAAATTCAGCAAATAGTTAGCGAAAATTATTGTACTACCCCTGGCACAACACTTTTGTTTTGGAGTGCCCAAACTTTTCTACTTTTACAAATCTACCCAAGGATGTCGTGTATTCCCATACCCGACATTACCCAACATTACGTGGCACATTCTGATTGGACAAAAAAAAAAAAAAAAAAGTAATGACGCGTACATAGAACCACCACACTACCGGACATCAAATTTAAGATAAAGTAGTGCCTAAAATTGACTTTGTGAAAATTATAAAACTTACAAAATTCACCCTTTAACTTTTTGATAATTACAACTTTTTATATAACAAACTTTATTCGTCAAATATTTAGTAAATATCTATCAAATTCTTTAATGAAAAAAATATCGTTGCGAAGATATCTAAATTACGAACAAAACAAGCCCGATATTAACATGCTTTTGACGTACGTACGATTTTATAAAAAATGTTGAAGTTTGATATAAATATATTTCTTTAAAAAAAAAAAAAAAAAACTTTCAAAACACACTCTTAAACCACAGGGGCCAAAGACGTACAATTTTATGAAATAGGAATATCTTTTGGAAATAAAAACGTAAAATTTATAAACTAAAAACGATATCCTTTTTAATCATAAAACAAAAAATGGCAACTTTTTTTTATATAAACCAAAAATTTTTATTCATATATTAACAACATTACATAGAATATATAAAATGTAAATGTACGAAATAAAAAGTTTATGAATGTTTACGTTTTTATTCCGTACGTTTCAACCGAGGGCTAGTCATGTCTAATTCTATAAAAAGCTTATAAAAAGTTTATGAATGTTTATATTTTTATTTCGTACGTTTACGTTTTATATTTCATATGTAATGTTGTTAATTTATGAATAAATTTTTTTGGTTTATATAAAATAAAATTGCCATTTTTTGTTTTATGATTAAAAAGGATACCGTTTTTAGTTTATAAATTTTACGTTTTTATTTCCGAACGATATTCCTATTTCATAAAATTGTACGTCTTTGGCCCCTGTGGTTTAAGAGTGTGTTTTGAATTTTTTTTTTTTTTTTTTTTTTTTTTTTTTTTTTTTTTTTTAAATAAATATATTTATATCAAACTTCAACATTTTTTATAAAATCGTACGTACGTCAAAAGCATGTTAATATTGGGCTTGTTTTGTTCGTAATTTAGAGCTCTTCGCAAAGATATTTTTTCCATTAAAGAATTCGATAGATATTTACTAAATATTTGACGAATAAAGTTTGTTATATAAAAAAGTTGTAATTATCAAAAAGTTTTAGGGTAGATTTTGTACGTTTTATAATTTTCACAAAGTCAATGTCAGGCACTACTTTATCTTAAATTTGATGTCGGGTAGTGTGGTGGTTATATGTACGTGACATTACTTTTTTTGTTTTTTTCGTCCAATCAGAAGGTGCCACGTAATGTCGGGTATGGGAATACACGACATCCTTTGATA
This sequence comes from Artemisia tridentata subsp. tridentata, assembly GCA_021014915.2. Lineage (NCBI taxonomy): Eukaryota > Viridiplantae > Streptophyta > Magnoliopsida > Asterales > Asteraceae > Artemisia > Artemisia tridentata. The sequence continues at coordinate 162,576,023 of CP139507.1, read as the reverse complement.
GATTTGTAAAGGTAGAAAAGTTTGGGCACTGCAAGACAAAAGTGTTGTGGCAGGGGTAGTAAAGTAATTTTCGCTAACAGTTATTCATGTATACAGATTAACAAAAAAACGCCCACAAGATAAAACTTAATGTGATTCCATATCTGCAATCTTGAAGCTATGAGATTACTAAATTAAAACATTTGACATGTAATGAATCCCCAAAAAACTATAACTTGTTTTGGAGGGTCACTTGTGAGAATATTTAACTAATGAGATATCTTAACTCTACAAAGAGTCTAAAGATAAATATGAATCAGCAGAAGACTTCTTAAAGAAAGGATCACATCATATCATCAAATATGTACCGAAATGCTAGATTTAGAAAGAAACAAAAAAGCTTCTTAGTACTAATATAATTGAACTGACATTTTCTGGGCGTAAAGCAAAATATATATATTAAAGAGTAAATTGCAAAAATCGTCCTTGTGGTTTGGTCAAATTGCACGTTTCGTCCTTGTGGTTTAATAAATGCAAAGATCGTCCTTATTTTGCACTGTTACGTGCACTTTTGGTCCTTCAATAGTGAAATTTGGCAAACCACAAGGACGATTTTTGCAATGATGAAGGACCAAAAGTGCACATAACAGTGCAAAATAAAGACGATCTTTGCACTTAATGAACCACAAGGATGAAACGTGCAATTTGACCAAACCACAAGGACGATTTTTGCAATTTACTCTATATTAAATATAGATAGCATACGGGTATAGAGAGAATAACACTATCTAGCAGCATGAGATAACACAAACTAAAATAACAAAACTAAATACTAAACACACCTTGCTAGTCAAATTCCACAAACGGGTATAGCGGAATTACACTATTTGGGAAATCATTTATTTGTTTAGCAAGGGAGTAATATGCAAGCAAAGAAGGCGGTTTCTGTTGAATGGGTCCCTCGGGTGCATTAGCAACATTTGGTTTATATGTAATTAATTCCATCTTCCAAAATGGTCGAACCATCGCAAAAAGATCATGACCACTTTGAAAAGCATGGTAGTCCTCAACCCACAAGTACCTTAAAGAGGTTACATTCAGCACAAAGGTGACTAATGCCTGTTGGCTAAAGTCACAACCGCTCATCTCCAACTTTTGCAATTTCGGGCACCCTTTTGATAATTCCACAAGTCTTGCGTCAGATTCGGGACAAAACCCAAGATTCATATATCTTAAATTTTGACCATATCTCCCGATATACCCACAACCAAGATCAGTCAGCCCTCCAAGTCGAAGGTGAATACTTAGGTTTTCAAGTTTGGTGTAACCTTTTAGCAAAGCACGGATCCCATTGTCTAGTGGTAGATCACTTAAAGGTGCTTATTTGTTATGCAAAACCATACTGAAATTAGAAAGTTTTTTTAAGTTGGCCCCTATAAATTCCAAACTACATTTCTGATATCTTTTATGGTAATATGTAACAATTCTAATTCAAGACATCCTTTTGCCAAAGCCAACAATCCTACATCCGACACCAACCCTACTCGCCCACTTTTCTCAACCGTAATCCTACGCAACTTCTTACAAATGTGACCAACAAATTGCAACCCTAAGTCCTCAATAGTATCTTTAGTATACAGAACTTCTAAATTTGGACACAAATATATAATCGCACAATGGTCATCTGCATTAAACGTCGAAAACCTTAAGTCAAATTTAGTAAGTTGATGCGCAAAAGATTGTATAACGGGGATATCTTGTTGACTCCCATGAAGAAACGCCACACTTCGCATTGTGGGCGGAAACTTCATTTCAAGCACTTCCTCACCTTCTTCAATATACGGATTACTACTAAAATCCTCCAACTTAACACCATATCTAAAATTATCCATTACATACTTAAGATGACAATCCCCAATCCTCAAACAAACCAACGACTCGCCACAATTCTTCGCTATCTTAACAAAATCTCCACAATCATGCTTACTCAAACGCGTCATAAACAAACTCAACGTCTCAATCCCCTTACTCCTCTCCGCCAACTCACGCAACCACTCCCCATCTTTGTCAACAATCAAACTCTTGTCCAAACTCAAAACTCTCAAACCACTACAATTCTTCCCAATATGCAACAACCCATTCGTCATAAACCCCGTACACGCCTCAATCCTCAAAACCTTAATCCTCCCCCACACATTCCCGCCAAACGCTCCAAATCCTTATTAAAAACAATCATTCTCTTAAACCTAACACATTCCAACCGCTTCAACGACTTAACCATCACTTCAACCCAATCATCAACAATACCTCCCCACACCACCGGAATGCACGCCTTATTGGGTCTGCCTACGAGTGTCAGGGATTCTAAGTTGGGGAAACGAGTCGCGTCACGGAGGGACGGAGTAACAGTTACGGAGAGTTACGTGCTTACGAGTCAGACAATCGAGTTCGTATAGTTTACGGGAGACTAATGAGACTGAGTTACGGTCATTTTGGTGAATGTAGGGGATTATGCAGTCGAATAATTCGTCGGTTGAGTCGTCTGTTGTATAACGGCATTGTTTGGATTGAAATTGTAATAATAACGAGGTTAGGTTAGGTTATACGATTTAAAGCATTGAATTAATTACTAATAAGAACCTGATTGGATGGTGTTGTTGATTGGGTGATGGATGGTCTCCGGCTGCCGTAAAGGGATCTAGTAGGGTAACCGTCTCTGTCATTATTAACCGCCTACCAGTTAGTGAGTGTGTTATTTTAGATGCTGTTTGTTTTTGGGAAAGGGATCTACTAAGGTAACAGGGCCTCTATTTTGATCAAAAGGTACAATCGATAAAGCAGAAAGTACAAACGGTGGCAGCACAGAAAAGTCAAGCGTGCCAGCACCATTTGGGAAAATGTTGCGCGGGAGTGTGTGTTTTGGCTTATATAGTCGTAATAAACTCATATAAGTCAGCTAATAAGTGAGCTTATGAAACATAACTAAATAAGCTTAAAACCAATTAAGTTACCGGAGCTTTATATTAATCGTGAAAATTATTCAAGTTTCAATAGTATTTCATTATCGTGTAAATGTTAAAAATAAGCACATTATTTTATTGTACCTTAATAATAAACACTCTCTTTTTTATTTTAACTAATCTTAACCAACTCAATTTACAACCAGCTTATGCACACTTGAAAAAAAATATAAATCACAAAATAATATTGTAACAAAGTTAGAGAACTATTTCATTGTTGTCACTCAAACATAAAATTTCACAATAATGGAACACTATTGATATGGAGTAATAAGTTTTTATAAACTCAAAAGTTTCAAAACAAGTAGGAGAAATGAGGGGGCGTTTAGTTTACATTAGGGTATGACTATGGGTATTGGAATGGGAATGAGAATGGGTTTGGAAACCCAACTTACTTGATTGGTTTAGAAAATGACCATATTTATGGCTTTGATTCCTAATTTCAAAACCAAACATACAAACCAAACATCTATAATGGGAATGAAAGTGATTATCTCATTCTCATACCCTCAAAATGAACAACCCCCAACCCCCCGAGTTTATCTTTACTACATATGAATAGAAAATGATGTTGCTTAAAAACTTAAATACTTATAAAATGAGTAATATTAATTGATTAAAATATCATTACTTATAAAAGGCAATATAATCTCTTATTGCTTAAATTAGTAATTAGAATTTAATCACCAAACTTTATTCACTCTTACTTATATCCATATATACAAAATAAATAAATAAATAAATAGACACAAACTAATTGACATTACTATACATTATTGTCGTTATGTGCAAGTAATCATCTTATCTTAACTATCTATAATGGAGGAATGGTCAACATAGGAAAAATGGAAAAAGTGAAATGTTGAATTTTGAGTCAATCCTCAGGATTCTTCCCTCGTACGCTTCTTCTCAATCTATCAGAGATGAAAGGCCGGACATTCTCTCATCTTAAAAAAACACACACACAAACACATACAAAACACACCAACCAAAGCTCTCATCTCACCAATCACAACCTCCACCATGCCAAAACCACGTCGCCGCCTCCAACACTTCACAGCCACCATCACCTCGCCGGAAACTCGCCATAACCGAAAAGCTTTTCAGGTAATGATGTTGTTTTGGTGTTTTTTTTAAAGATCTATAAATTAAAGAATTTTTGTAGGCTTTTTTGTGTATGTTTATATTATTTTTTTTAGATCTATGACTATTATTATGATCCGATCTATGACTATAAATCAAGAGTCTAGCGAATAATCTGTTCCTAAGAGATGAAATGATGAATAATATTATTTTGATCCGTGACTAATAGTGATGATAACATTCTATTTACTCCCCAAAAGTATATGTAGTATACCTACTGTCTATTACTTAATCATTTCGCTTTATACCTATTGTTTCCTTCTTAAATATAATTTACGTCTTCGGTAGTTCCAAATAACATGAGCCGCGGCTCATATTGTGCTACATCGTTATAATGGCCACACATGTGATATTTTAAGTCTTCCACATATTGGTCAGTTAAAGAGTCATTTAGAAAATGTGTGAATCCGTAGATCATTGTTTTTCAATTGGCTTGTTGCCAAGGTTGACGTCGACTGTGCTGACATTAGACATATAGTAGTATATAAGCACGTGAAAGTGAAACAAAGAATATCTTTAGTTAAGCATAGCCTACTACTTATGATTAGCATATTAGTTGGTATTTAGTTTGTGTTGCTTTGATGGGCATGAACTAGCCTTTTTGGTCGTGAAAAGGATCTTCTATACCTACAAATTTAGTTAGAGTGTTGGTTGTCTTTGCCTTGTACTTTGCGATGTTCTGATATGACTAATGATCTAGGAGTTCACGTTACTGAAATTACTTCGATACATGTTGGTGTACCCTATGATTTATTTTATCACTTTTGACCTTTCAGATCAGTATTAACAAGCAACAAAGAGCTCGTTGATGATAAATTGCGGAAACAAGTGCTGCAGAAAGGGCTGCTGCTGGAGTTTAAAAAGGATGCCGAAAGAATACTGCTTGCTGTAGCTCAGAAGCCCGATGGAAGGAGGAATTGGATAGTCTCCGATCAGGTTTTTGTAGTAGCAATTACTATGACATTTTGCATGGGTTACTAGGTGTTGGGACCTGTTCGTTCATTCCTTTAATCGTGTTAGGAAGGTTTTAATTACTATCTGGTTTCAAAACTTGCAGAATGGTGTTACAACTTCCATTAAACCACAGCAAATCACATATATTGTACCAGGGGTTGATAATTTCAATGCTGCAGAAATATTAAACTTCATTCAGAGAGCTCAGAATAACTTGGTTGGTTCTCCTTGACTTTAGATATATAGCAAGATGTATGCCCGTATGACTTGCAGATATACTTAAATAATTTGTTGCAGGATCCTTCACTCCTCGAGTTTGCTTGGCTTGAGCTTCTTGAAGGGAACAAGTCAGTAACAGCCGAAGAATTGACAGAGGTATGTGTCTTTGAATGTGATATTTGATGTTTCATTGTCTCTCCATTGACCTTTTTACATTCTTACAGATGATATTTGGCGGCACGGAACCTGTTGAGAGCTACTGTGCGCATCTCTTGCTTTCAAGAGATGAAGTTTACGCAATATGGTATAATGTGGAATTCCAAGTCTTTGGAAACAAAATTATAAACACCTCCGGTTGTTCAGGTAACGAACGTTTTTCATTCTCTTCAACTGTTAGCATTATCATTATAAGAAATAGAAGTGTCAATTTCGACCGGTTTATTTATGGACGAGTCGATTTGGGTTGACTTTTATCCCAAATGGGTCATATTGAAAAAATTGGCTAAAACGATATGGGTTGCCTAAATCTACTCTTAATGTATACAGCCTCCTAACCCAACCCAATATGTTTTGACCTGTTCTAAATGGATATGTTTCAACCTTGACCCATTTTGACCCATTTCCCGAATTTGCAGGATTGGTCTCAATATGGTAATGGAGCAAAAAATGAATCAGTCAAACCTCATCATCAAAATGTTTATGAAGCAAAGATCCAAGAAAAAGAAATGAAGCATAACAATAAGCAAACCGAAGTTACAAAGAAGGATCATACCCTCAAAAAGGAATTGCCATACAAACCAAGGGATGAATTTGAAAAAAAAGTGGGAAATCAAAAGGACCTGAATGTCGGAAATGGTTTGCCCTACACACCAAGGGCTGAAGTTGAAACAAAAAGGATGGTAGTATATCACCTTATTTGACTGTCTTCTATAATTTTCGTATTAAGATAAAAATGTCTACTCTGTTTAGGCTGCTGGTGGCTGTCCTACATCTTTGAGGCCTGGTCGATGGTTAGATTTATACAGCGGTACAGGATCTGTTGGCATAGAAGCTATCAGTAGAGGATGCTCTGAGGTACTTTCTCTTCTTTTATCATATATCATTTTATAAGTTTCTATATTTTATTAATGTGGCATAGAGCTTACTACTTTCTTGCAAAACTTGAAGGTGCATTTTGTGGAGATGGATCCATGGGTTGTTTCTGATGTTGATTTTGCAAAAAGCCACATAGCGAGTAGCGATTACGAGGGTATTGTGAATGTATGGGATGCAACTACACGTTTATGTATAACGTTACACGAAACACTTATAGTTGTTTGCCGCTAGATAAGTCGTTGCTATGCATTTTGATTATTTCACATTTTATCGCATCTATAGTTGTTTGCCGCTAGAAAATTCCGTTGCTATGCACGGGTACTCGTCTAGTATAGTAAAATATAGGGAGAATTGCATATATATCTTTCAAAAAGCTCAAAATTACATATATATCAAACTTAAATTTATAATTGCATATATATCCTCTCAAAAGCTCAAAAATTGCATATATATCTAACTTAAACCTATAATTGTATATATATATCATTCTTAAACGTTTAATATGTCATATATATCCAAATAACTATTTAATATAAATTTACAAGTCTAAAATACATGACAACTATAATTATAGAAAAATAAAAATAAAATATTTTTTCTTTATTTACAAACTTGTTGGTAATACCCTTTCATTGCAAACATACTTTATCTATTAAACATATATAACAATCGTGATATCTGTGATGAGTTTATTTCATGCAGTAGTATTATATATGAGATAAAGTGACTCTTTTTATGAGGTTAAATATTGTCATGATATATCGTTTTGGTCATATATTTTGAAGCTTGGGCATCGTACATTTGAAACAAATATTGTTTTCGTATTTATAAAACTAGAATTATCATAATTTAGAGTATAAATAATTATATTAAATAATTATATTAAATAACTTTGAAACACATATGCAAACCGGCAAACACCATGATAAACATTGGACGGTCCCGTATATATAAGTGACCGTCGCCTATTTAAGGGACCGTCACCTAAGACGCTCCTATTTTTGTCCTGGTGTGGTGAAAATTTATCTGGTGAAAATTTTATCTGATTTGGGCGGGAAAACTAGCTGTTGGAGAATTTGAAATTCAAATTTATTTTCTTATTAAAACATTTCTTTATAATTATAAAAATTATTTTGTAAAAATGTTTTATCACATAAAAATGTGAGGTTTGAAGGAGAATAAATTCTTTTATCACTTAACTAAGTTGGTAGATTGTTTGTTCATACCTTAAGTGATGTTGTAGTCAAAACGAGCTTTCTAGATTAAAAACTTATTAAGCGTAGTTTTGCATAACGTGTTTTTACATTTTGTGATTATCAAAAGTTATAGAGATCAACTAATGCAAATGACGTTTTTGACATTATTTGTGTTAACAATCTTTCCCTTTTTGATGATTACAAAATATAAACTCATTTTAGGTAAAATTACGTTTTAGAAAGTTTTTAATGAGTTTTCTTTTACTTCTCCCCCTTTTTAATGAGGTACCATGGTCATGTCATTGAGGCACCAATGGCATGACACTATCTGTGGCGGTGTGATTGGTCCACGGCGTTCCCTTGTGATGTGTATATTATTATTGAGCTCGTGCACTTAATTGCCATTTTGGTACGCCAATATATTTGTCTGAGTACAAGTGTATGGTGGTGTACATAACTTTGTTTTATAGGGAGCGTATGGATGCATCCTAGGTTTGTTTTGTAATATGTTTCTGATATGGCTTTGTAGTGAATGTTTTGTGTGTGCCATACACCCCACGTCACTTTTGGGAGCCGTACACTCCATATGTTATGATATGATTATGTAGTTAAACAGGTGGCTTGCTTTGTGAGCTCGTGGATATTTTCTTATGATTCGCTGACTTCATTATCTTTCACTTGATTCATTATTCATTGATTCTCATGACCTGTGACATATTGTTCGGCATATTCTTTTTTATTTCATTTCATATACTTATTTATACTCAGTTCATTATTCGTTTATATCTGTTCACTGGGATTTTTAAGCTCAGCCGCATTTTCTTTTCCTTGCGGCAGGCATCAAGCGGGATGCTTGGATTTGAGTGGTGAGAGTAGGAGCTTTTAGTGGACCACCCTGACGATAGTTACCCAATTGATTTTGGATTAGATTTGGAGTTATCCTTCATTTAAACCTCATTTGGAATTGTAATTCATTTACAAGTTATTCTGTTTCAGACTTAGTATTTTATTATGTTGGGATTTAAGATGCTGCTGCTCAAGAATGATAATACTGCTCATGATGCTAAATGGAGAATTCACTAAGTGTGAATTCTACTGCTGGTTACAATGATACTACTGCTAGTGTATTTCATTCTACTGCTGGAGTTGCTGAAAAGATCAAGAAAATACACTAAGTAGATACTACTGCTAGGCATAAAGATTCTACTGCTAGAGTTAGTATTCTACTATTTATGTGATAAGTATGTATAGTCGGTTAGATAAGTATGGAAAAGATTTTGTATATATCCTATTTAGTTAGACTTATACGTTTCTTGTAAAGAACTCCTTAGACTATAAAAGGAGGTTCTAGGGTTTGTATTACATACGTATCATTGTTAGAGTCGATTTACTTCAAGGTTTTGTAACCCTGTTACTTTTGAGTAACCGTATTAATATATTGAAGTGTTTGTTAAGAGAATTCGACTTTGTTCATTAATCATTCTTCTTAAGATTAAACATTAAATTCCGCATAGTGTTTAATATTGTTTCAAGAATAGTTTCTATACTTGTTGTTTTAGATCTATATCTAAGATAACTAACAATATCAATCGCTCAACTGGGATTAACAAGTGGTATCAGAGATTGTGATCTAGAAACTGATATCAAGAAGAATTTGTGATCTGTTCTGTTTAACATCTACTGAAGCAATGGATTCCGAATCAACTCATATGGTGACTGCATCAAAGGTGCCCATGCTCAAGCCTGGTGAGTATGAGCTGTGGAAGATGAGAATTCAGCAGTACATCAAGATGCTTGACTACTCCATGTGGGAAGTCATTCAGAATGGAGATACTTTACCAGCCAAAGCTGCTGATGGGACAATCTTACCCATTAAATCTGTTGAGGACAAGGCTCAGAGAAGATTGGAGATAAAGACTCACAGTATTCTCATGATGGGGATACCGAATGAATATCAATTGAGTTTTAGTCACATACAGAATGCTAAGTCCTTGATGAAAGCCATTGAACTAAGATTTGGTGGGAATGCTGCTACAAAGAAGTCAAGGAAGAACTTGTTAAAGCATCAATTTGAGACCTTTGTGGCCTCAAGTTCTGAAAACATTGATGCTACTTATGATAGACTTCAGAAGTTGGTAAGTCAATTGGCACTTATGCAGGTTCCAGTGCCTCAAGAAGACATCAATCACAAGTTTCTCAGAAGCTTGTCATCTGAATGGAGCATGCATACTGTGGTCTGGAGAAATAAGGAGGATTTTGAAACAATGAGTTTGGATGATTTGTACAACAATCTAAAGGTGTATGAATCTGAAGTCAAAGGATCCTCCAGTTCTTCTTCTAGTGGACAAAACCTAGCATTTATGTCCTCAAAGAACAAGGGTTCTGGTAGCTCTCAAGAAAACTATTCTGCTGTTGGGCATGTAATTTTTGCTGTTGGCATACATGGTTCTGCTGCTAGCTCAACAAATAGTGATAACATCAGTGATGCAGCTATATGTGCCTTCTTGGCTGATCTTACCACAAGTACTAGTGTTACAGATCAGGACTTGGAATAAATTGATCCTGATGATCTTGAGGAGATTGATTTGAAGTGGCAGATGGTCATGCTTACAATGAGGGCTAGGAGATTTCTGAAGAAGACTGGTAGGGAACTCAAGTACAGAGGATAAACCAATGTGGGGTTTGACAAGTCCAAGGTTGAGTGTTACAACTGTCAGAGAAAGGGACATTTTGCAAGGGAGTGCAGAGCACCCAAGAAGAACAGAGAGAATACAAGGAATGTTCCTATTGAAGAGGTCAAGGCTACTACTGCTCTGGTGTCTTGTGATGGCTTGGGAGAGTATGATTGGAGTGACCAAGCTGAGGAAGGACTCAACTTTGCTTTGATGGCTTATGCTTCTTCATCATCTGGTTCAGACTCTGAGGTATCTAATGAGTCTACTTGTTCATTTAAATCATGCTTAGATACTGTAGAGGAACTCAAGTCTAGGAATGAGAGTTTAAGAGCTGAAGTTGAAAAACTAAAACTTGATAACTTAGGCTATAAATTTGGTATAAAATCTGTTGAAGAAAAACTTGAGTTTCTTAGGCAAAATGAGCTAGAGTATGTTGATAGGATCCACATTTTAGAAGGTCATATTTTTATGAAAAATGGTGAGATTAATGTACTTAATAAAAAGTTAGAAGAGGCAGAACAAGCTAAAGATGCAGCCTTATCCGAGAAAGAAAAACATGTTGTTAGGGTAGAGAAACAACAATTTGCATCTGACCTAGTCCATAAGACCATTGAAAGTCAATTAATGAGAAGAGGGAGTGGCTTAGGGTACAATGATGTTGCTCCTCCTGTTAAGAGTGCCTTTGCACCTCCTAGGAAGGAATTCTCTTTCATTACTGAGATAGATGCAAAACCTGTAGGTGAAACCAGTGAATCAAATAAATAGACACCTAAGGTTGAAAAATTGGTTTCTGATGCTCCAATCATTGAAGATTGGGTGTCAAATAGTGAAGATGAACAGGTTGAGCCAAAGATTAAAAAGGAAGAAATTCCTAAAACTATTGAACCTAAAGCTAAACATGTTGAGTTTATAAAACCTGTGTTAGGTAGTAGGATCTCTAGAAAAATTGCTGAATTTGATGAGAAACCTAGAGAATATCCTAGGAAACTTAATAACTGGCCTAGAGGAAACCAAAGAAATTGGAACAGCCTAATTTCACAAAAGTTAGGTAGTGATTTTCAGTTACTTAAGAAGGCTTGTTATAGTTGTGGTAGTTTTGAGCATTTACAGGAAGATTGTTACTACTACCAAAAACCTGTATGGAACCAACACACTAGGGTGAACCATAAGAATTTTGCTGAAGGGACTCATCCTCATCCTAAGAGAAACATGGTTCCTAGGAAAGTCTTGTTCAGAACTGGTGCTACTAGGATAATTACTACTGCTGCATCAAAAAGGCCTATTCAAAAGAATACAGTTGTTTCTACTGCTAAGGCAAAAGCAGATTCTACTGCTGAGCCAAAAGTAATTACAGACACTATTGTGGGCAATCACTTTTATGCTGTTAAGGCCTTAGCTTGTTGGGTCTGGAAACCTAAAATCAAGGTTTTAGAACATGTTCTCAGACACAGCAGTGCATCAATGGACTTGAAGAAATTTGATTATGTTGATGCACAAGGCAGATCCAAGTCAGTGATGGCTTGGGTCCCCAAGAGAAACTAATTCTCTTACTTTATGTGTAGGGCAATCTACAAGAGGAGCTAAAGGATAAATGCATTTTTGATAGTGGATGCTCTGGACATATGACTGGAGACCAAAGCAACCTTGAAGATTTTGAAGCTTTTGATGGTGGCTATGTTGCTTTTGGTAATGATCCTAAAGGTGGAAAGATTGTTGGTAAAGGTACTATTAGAACAGGGAAATTGGATTTTAAAAAGGTGTACTTTGTAAAAGGGCTTAAGTTCAATCTTTTTAGTGTCTCACAAATGTGTGACAAAAAAAACATAATTCCAAAAAGAGATTTAACTTGCCTATTTGCAAAGGCCACAAATGATGAATCCAAACTTTGGCATAGAAGACTTGGCCATTTAAATTTCAAAACTATAAATAAATTGGTTAAGGGAAACCTTGTCAGAGGTTTACCTTCAAAAGTTTTTGAAAATCCTGAAACCTGTGTTGCTTGTCAGATGGGAAAGCAACACAGAGCTTCTTGTAAGTCCAAAGTGGTGAACTCTATTTCTGAGCCCTTATATATGTTGCATATGGATTTGTTTGGGCCAACTTATGTGAAAAGTTTGAATAAGAAAATGTATTGCCTATTTGTCACAGATGACTATAGTAGATTCACCTGGGTTTTCTTTCTAGCAACTAAGGATGAGACTTCTAGCATTCTTAAGGCTTTCATAACAAGATTAGAAAACCTAATTAATCACAAAGTTAAGGTAATCAGATATGAAAATGGAACTGAGTTTAAAAATAGTGAAATGAACCAGTTCTGTGTTGAAAAAAGGTATTTTAAGACAGTTTAGTGTGGCTAGATGATGTGTGTGTGGTATTGCTCTAATTTTATATCCACGATATGTCGTTGTGGTTTTAGTAGTATTCAAGTTTTAAATTTATATTTAGCCGACTTATCAATAACACACACTTTAACGAGCAGTGTACCCGGTCAGTATGAATATAATGGTAAGTAGAGTGTCGATCACTAAGAGTGGAACGTATTATCTAGTTATCCTAATCAGTATTTTAATATCTTAAGTTAGCTATACAACCTAATCTAACGCAAGGGGGTTTCAGCCTGAGAGACTGGCACGGTTTGGTTGTGATTAAATAATAAACTAAACTAATGAGCACGAATCAGCGAGTAGCACACACGTACACAGATAAATACTTGAGACAATAAGAAGACCTGTCCTGATAGTTAAGTAGTTTGTCACTTGTTTTATTGCTAGTTTTATATGAAGTGTATAGTTCAATGCAACGCACCGAGATTAAGTCCTTTCTCGTTGGTTCTAATCTTATCGGCGAGTAAACCCTTAATGATTACTTATGACTATCATATTTATCTTTCTTCCTACTTTTCTACAGACGATAGAATGCATAGGCGATCTAATAAACAGGCGAGGAAGGGGCATGGGGACCCAAGCAATGCTCAGCTAGACACAGAGGTTATCAATGCACTAATAAAAGTCACCAAAGACATCAACATATAAACTTTAATTAATGGGAAAACAATTTTAAGGGGAGTCGAAGTGCATGGTTAAATCCATGATCACAAGCCCATCAATCCTGACCAATTAAAGTGTACTAATACAATAAAACAAAACTACTTAATGAATTGAATACATGCAGGACCTTCTTACAGCTCTTGTATCTTCGTTCAAGGTGTGTCTTGTGCTGCTACTTCGACTGAATTTGTCCTAGGGTTTCTGTGGTCTTCGGTCTTTTTCTCTATTAGCCTCCCTCGAAATTCGTCTGGTCTTGGGGTATTTATAGTTTCTGTCTGAGGGTAAGATGCGGCGCATAGGATAAGTAGATGCGGCGCATTGACTTAACTTCGCGTGGGGTCCGAGATTAATATATTCAGGAATATTCGTACACCGCCAGAAGATGCGGCGTAACTCCATTCTTAGATGCGGCGCATGTCCTTGCTGTCTTGGATCGTATCTTGTGAAATCTTGATAGTGATGCGCCGTATGTAATAAGTAAGATGCGGCATATCTGGAGCAGAATGTCTTGATCTTGTACATTTCAGTAGACTCTTAACTTCTTGCTTGTTTTGCTCCATAATTAGTCCAAAATAGCTCAGTTTCACCAAATGCTTGTTTTTAACTGAGAATTACAAAAGTAAACGATTAAGTATCAATTCTCATACATAATATAATAAAACAAGTCAAATAAATAGGATAAATGATGATAATAAAATGTACTTATTTGGCTCCTACCATCACCTAATACCCCAAAGTGCCTAGCAAGTCGAGAGACAAAGTGACCCCCAGTCATTTGGCTCCTACCATCTCTCCCTGGAGCAACTCTGTGTAAATAATGTGCTAAGAAGTGAGGGATGTTCACCACAGCTCCCTCGTCCATGCTCCGTAAGAGAAAAAGATCCAAAGTAGTCACCTTCTCAGGGGATTGTCCCCTCCCGGCAATAGTCAGGGCTATCAGACGATGACAAAGCCTCCTCATGGGCTCCCTAATCAGTGTGTATGAAGGGGTGGTGGTGGTTGAATCACCCCAGATGAAATCTCAACCCAATAATCTCCTAACTCCCCACGATCCGAAATGACCCTTAAACTGTCAGCCCAATAATCAGCAAAACCTGGGGATGCCATTTCTGCTGTAGTGTGCAACCCGAGAGCTAGTATGAACTGCCCCATAGACATCCTTCGCTCAAAACCACCCAGTCTGAATACCAAAGTATCAAATGTGTCAAGACCCAGATCAGTCTCCCTGTAGTGTATAGTACAGAAAAACTCCAACATCAAAACCTTTATCAACGGTTCCTCAATCCTAAACAACCTTTCCCAGGCGTAAGACCTGAATAAAACCTGCCCTTCCCCATCATTGTGTATCATCTCCAACCTAGTTCGTAACCTCTCAGCAGCGTTACCCTCATCAATATTCCCGATGCTGTCAAAATCCAAAACTGGAACACTGAACACCTTCCTCTGATAAAACTTTCTAAGTCTAGTCATGTAATCATCAACGGCACCCTGTGTCAGTCCCATTGTTTCAAAACGAAGCCATGGGTGTCTACGGGCGGCAACTGGGAGAGCCATTCTGAAAGATTCAAAACAGAGAATATTAGTGTTCTGTTAGTAGGGAGATGCGGCGCATTACAAAAGGCAATACGGCGCACAGGTCATGCGTCGTATCTAGGTTAAGTAATACGGCGTAACAATGAAGTTTTTAAATTGGAAATAAGTCGTTATGCCGCATTAATTAATTAAGATGCGCCGCATCTATCAATCTATCAGCATAAAAAGGGGTCAGGTACGCATTCCAAGAATCCGGACCCGTGACGTAAACTCCCACTTAACATCACAGTTCCTAATACCCATTGTAAAAGTTTTAAAATTTTATTATATCACCACCAATCCATATTCCCACTAAAATTCAAAATAACTTCCCCAAACCCTAGTTTTTGCTCAAATCAATTCGGGTCGAAATTCAATGATCTATTCAAATTCAATATGGGGGAAATCATCTAATGCAAGTCGTAATCATTTCCCTATATAATTTAAGCCCTAATCGAATTAATCACATAAACCCAAATTTTTATATTAAACAAAATTAAATCGAAATAGAATAATTACCTTAATTATATGATTAGGAGTAGGTTAAGAGATCAGATTAGAGGTTTGATTTGAGAAAAATGCTCGGATTTAGGGTTTAATTTTACTGTGCGTGTGTTTTTAACTGTGTGAGGATTTGGGGTAAAAAGTTGAGATCCGGCGCATTCCCGTCGTATTTATAGGGCAAAACGATGCGCCGTATTGAAAAATTGGAATGCGTCGTATCTATTTAATTTCGTTGACTAGTCGATGAGTCCTAGTTGGTCAGAGATACGGCGCTTGGGATATTTAGATCCTCCGTATCGCTATGTTAGTGAACGAAATTTAAATAAGGAACGTACCTTGGCCTCCGCAACACAATTCCTTATACATCGAATTGGGGTTAAACGGCATATGATATATATAAATCCAAGATAAGATCAACAAGTATATTTGTTTTATTAATAATTATAATCTTAATGTTTAGTAGATAATGATTTATTCCGGGGTTAGGAACAAATATCGTGTTTTAGCTTACAAAATCAAGATTATAAATGTATAGTGAAATTGAGAGAGATTTCATAGAGAACTCTTTTAAGGCCAGGTGAATTATTGTAGAGGTTACCTGGAATTATTTCAAGAATTAAAGACGTTCTATGTTACCAGTACTGAGTTTTCCTCCACTCTTGTCGTCTTATTACAACCTTCTAGTTGTCAAAGGTTTGATCACTCCAGCTAGCGTCTCTTAGTTTGGTACAGGATGTAATCTTCCATAGTGATGCTTAAGCCATCATTTATCCTGAAAGTAAACAACTTGCGCACGAGAGTAGTGGAACGATCAAAGCGAATATCAAAAATCAACTATATTTATTAAATTAAATACGTTGTGTTAACAAAAGTTAATGCGCCGTATTTTCGTTACGTTTCAAAATACAAGATTTTTTATTCAGAAAGATGCGCCGTATCGACAGAGATAGATGCGTCGTATCTGTTTAATAATTCGAAAACTGTTTTTAATTAAAATAATAAATACGCCGTATCTGTAAAAACAGATGCGTCGTATGGCGTTATCGTATAGAAAATTTTTTTTTTAATTAAAAACAGATACGCCGTATCTTGGGGAAAGATGCGTCGTATCGAATTAATTAAACGCGTTGTATTTTATAAAAAATAAACGCAATACGCCGTATCTAAGAAAATAGATGCGCCGTATCGTTTGAATAAGCTCAATACAACGATAGCAGAATACAAAAAATACGAAAAATAAAAACAAATAAAAACAAACCAAAATAAAAAAAAATAAAAACACACAAAAACAGAAAATATGCAAAATAATACAATGAATGCAAATTAACCTAATATACAACAGAGTTAGCGGTTAGAATTAAAAATTAAAAAGAAAAACCTAATTAAAATACTAATCAAATTAACAGATAATAACAATTCACTCCCCGGCAGCGGCGCCAAAAACTTTATGTGCGTGTGGTATTGCTCTAATTTTATATCCACGATATGTCGTTGTGGTTTTAGCAGTATTCAAGTTTTAAATTTATATTTAGCCGACTTATCAATAACACACACTTTAACGAGCAGTGTACCCAGTCAGTATGAATATAATGGTAAGTAGAGTGTCGATCACTAAGAGTGGAACGTATTATCTAGTTATCCTAATCAGTATTTTAATATCTTAAGTTAGCTATACAACCTAATCTAACGCAAGGGGGTTTCAGCCTGAGAGACTGGCACGGTTTGGTTGTGATTAAATAATAAACTAAACTAATGAGCACGAATCAGCGAGTAGCACACACGTACACAGATAAATACTTGAGACAATAAGAAGACCTGTCCTGATAGTTAAGTAGTTTGTCACTTGTTTTATTGCTAGTTTTATATGAAGTGTATAGTTCAATGCAACGCACCGAGATTAAGTCCTTTCTGGTTGGTTCTAATCTTATTGGCGAGTAAACCCTTAATGATTACTTATGACTATCCTATTTATCTTTCTTCCTACTTTTCTACAAACGATAGAATGCATAGGCGATCTAATAAACAGGCGAGGAAGGGGCATGGCGACCCAAGCAATGCTCAGCTAGACACAGAGGTTATCAATGTACTAATAAAAGTCACCAAAGACATCAACATATAAACTTTAATTAATGGGAAAGCAATTTTAAGGGGAGTCGAAGTGCATGGTTAAATCCATGATCACAAGCCCATCAATCCTGAACAATTAAAGTGTACTAATACAATAAAACAAAACTACTTAATGAATTGAATACATGCAGGACCTTCTTACAGCTCTTGTATCTTCGTTCAAGGTGTGTCTTGTGCTGCTACTTCGACTGAATTCGTTGATTGTTATAATTTCCAAAGGAATATTTGTGAAAATATTTCCCCGGGTCGTTCTCCCAACGAAGGTTTGACGGCGTTTAAGTCGATTCGGTGTCGTGAAAATGTGAAGTGAATAAGTGAAAGTGATTATTTTGGTATTGTTTAAACTAAAATATGGAAAATTAAAAGCAACAATCTATGTTATCAAATAAATGCACACAAAAAGAAATCAAATAACGCAAATCCCGGGCTAATCCCGAGACTTATAAAACTAATAGTGAAATTATACTAAAATGAAAAAGTAAAAACCTAAAGGACTGAAAATGTAATTTATTAAAACTAAATTTTTATAAAAGAAAATAAAGGAAAAAAAATTTATAAAAACTAAAGGGACTGAAATCGTACTTTTGGAAACTTTATTTAAATCTAAAAAGTTTTGAAACAAAGACGAGGACCGAAACTGTAAATTTTAAAACTTGTTTAAAACTCAAAACGTTTTTATAAAAAGACAGGGACTAAATATGCCAATAACAAAACTGTTTTATATCTAAACTAACCAGACCCGTTTTTAACTAAAGCAGAAAATACAGGGGCCAAAAGTGACAACCTCAGAAATTAAAGAACACTTAATTTCGACCAGTCAGTATCCTCACAAAGCACTTTTCAAACGCTTGTAAAATACTCGATTCTTAACCAATTTAGAAAATGAAAACTGTTTTAGAAAGCTGATCAACCATAGATTCTAAAAACTCAAAAAGCCCTATCACAAACACTCAATTGCTAATCCAATTTTAACAAAGTTCAGCTGAGAAAATGAGTAGCATGCAGCAATCAGTACACAAGCAGACTTGGTTGAATTTTTGTGTTCCAATTATGCTAACTAGATGAATATGAAACAACTAGAAATTTAAGACACTAAAAGTAGGCTAGGAAAACTTTTTAGAAACAGAAAATCAAGCAATTACAAACACAAATGACCCACCAAATTCACCCAAGAACACAGCAATCATCAACAAGCATATACTGAAAACAGGACAAGTTTTGACTAACAAATGCTTTTAAATGTTGACTTAAATGAGATTCAGCAATCAAATTCTATAAAACCAGATGTGTTAAAGCTATATAGATGATTATTCGACAAACTCAAACACTTTATCTAGCAAAATTAAGCACAATCAGATCCTAGAATCAGCGAAATGACAGCAGCCAAGCAAAATCTCAAGCAACTTGACTTTTTCCAATAAAAACCACCAAGCAAATGACTTAACTGATCTATAATAGGTGTATGCAAGTTGTATTGAACAGGTTTTCCAAACTATAACAAAAATATCAATCAGTAATCCCTTGTTCCAAACACACCTTAAACTTTTCAGATTCAAAAGCAAACTATGATTCAGTTACAAACATTCATCCACAATGATCGAACAACACTCATAAGCACCAATAGACCTCAAATCAACAGCAAACAACAACAATTTCCAACAATAACTCAGATCCAAAGATTATGATTAAAACAGTTCCAATATAGAGACAGATTCAATATGAAATGAAAACACAATGATTAAACAAACTAAATTATGCTAGATCTAATCAAATAAGCAGCAAACAAACATAAATCAAACAGGATTAAACTAAATTAAACAGATCGACACTAAATACTTTGAGAGGAACAAAAAAAATAAGTAAAACTCACTTGTGCCACTCTCCCTTAGCCACAATTAAGGGAGTTCACTATGCTAGCCTGTCTTTAGACAGGCTAAGGGCTTCCATTTCACCCCCTAGACCATCACTCCACACTGCTATATCTATTGAACATGTAACATTGACCACAGTTGACTTGTGGTGATTTCGAGAGGAACTAATGAAATGCCAAAACTAAGTCTCACAAGAGCTATGTAAGCTCAGATGAAACTTTGAAAAACAGAAAAAACAAGCTTATTGAAGCTTGATTCACTAAACTATTTTTTTTTTCTTTTTAATATTTGTTAGAGTATTTTTGGAATTTTTGAACAAATTATGAAAACAAAACTACTAATCTGCATAGTACTTATATAAGCTACTTATGAAATTAATAGGCTAGAACTCAAGACATCAACTCATAATATAAGAATCAACATAAGCTAAAAATTTCTTTTCATTCATGAAAAATTCAAAGAGTACAAACTTGAAACTACAAATTCGGATATAGTTTAAAACCTACTACAAACTAGGATGAAAAATGAAAATGATAAACAAAATAGAAAAATTATAATAAAAAAAAAACTCCAAAAACTCCCCCCTTGTGCGAAGAGAAATCCTCCTATTTATAGAGCTTGGCTGAACCTTCTGGGATGTCCACGTTGGCAATCCGTGCGTGCTTGAGCTCCAATCCACCCTTAGATCACTTCTTTCTTCCCACACTTAATCTTGACCGTACGATTGGAATATGTGACGCGGCCTCTCCAATCAAAGGTTCCCACGTGTCCCTGCAGCTGTCAGAAGCTTCCATAATTTACCTAATCATGAGGAATTCGTGCGTACGAGGTTAATTTGGGGGCCACAGTAACTAGGGTTCATGTAAAAATATTTGGGGAAAAGGTTGGTTTGGCGCGTGTGAGTGAAAGAGGGAGTGAGTGTATTTTTTTTATATTTTTTTTTTGACTGGAAAAAGGTTTTAGTATTGTTGACCGGGTTTCTAGTTTGGGTCGGGTCGCGGATTAAGAGGTGGGCTGGGCTAGTTTATTTGTGTAAGATGAATGTGGGCTGGTGGGTATTTAAGTGTGGGTTGGGTTAGTTTAATAGAAACGGGTAGTTGGGTTGGTTTAGAGTTTGGATCCGGTTTTAGTAGGTGTTAAGGATATAAGGTTTTAATGAAAGGGACTAATAATGTAAATTCTGATTTTTGGAGGGACTGATCTTGCCATTTTTCAAAGTTAAATCCAAGGGCTGAATTTGAAAATCTCTGATAATATGAGGACCTCGATTGACTTTTTGACCATATCTTTCTTTCCCGGTTCCGGTTCTGAGCCTTTTCCGTATCCCGTGCTCGTTTTCTTGTTTTCTTGTGTCTTTTTGTCGGTTTTTCGCGATATCCGTCCCTGCATAAACAAAACACAAAAACACTATATCTTTTGGCATTATGGATGGGTTTTTGGTCATTTTGGTCCGGTTTTGGTCAAGAAAAGGTATGTGTTTAAGCACATACCAAATTCCCCCAGACTAAGCTATTGCAATGTCCTCATGCAATGTTATAAAAACACGTTTTTGAAACCGAAAATTTCTAATCTCTTTTTACTAACTTTGAGAAGTAGCAAAATTTTCAAAAGAGATTAAGAAATCTTAAGTTCTAAAAACTCCCCATTTTTCCTTTTATTCTATTTTTGTATTTTTCTCATTATTCATGTGATGGTTTTGTCGACAATCATTATCTAACGATAACTTTTAGGTTCTTCGAGCAGGAAACACGACTCATAAAGAAGTGACCATACGGATAAAATTCGTCGTCCCCGATTTTTCACGAGTCCCCAAACTAAGCTTAAAAATGAAATCATTGTCATTTACAAGTTAGATTGCCGACACTACTCATAAAAGTTAATTGTGTATTACCTCTTGTTCCCAAATTCCTATTTTCCTCTATTTATTTTATTTTTGGTGAGAAATGAATTTCTTCATATTCTCGTTTCGATAATTTCTTAGTCCGATAAAGATACCTTAGTTTAGACGCTAAGTAGTTTCCAAACCTTCCCTCGAAAACCGTTGCATACAAAAATGAGGTCCACATCAAGGTCTCTGATTTAACACGATTTTGAGAATATCCCTTTTATTTGCGACCGAAACAACTCATCTACGAGTCCAGAGACAGAAGCCTTTATTAGGATACCTCGGAGTCGAAATTTGGCATTTTTAACATTATTAAGCACATATTATTATTGATCCTTGGCCCTTTATAACAATCACAACATCGGCTGCGAACCGGCAAGATGTGATAGTCTATTATGACCTTGAAATTTTTCCTCTGCCTTTATTAGAAGTCTACAACATCGGCTGCGAACCGGCAAGATGCAGAAAACTTTTTATGGCTTTGGATTATTATTATTATTCATTATTCATTATATATTTTGCCAAATCCCGAGTCCTACGGCTTTTATAACAATCCCAACATCGGTTGCGAGCCGGCAAGATGGAATAGTCTATTACACCGTAACACTGACAGTACCTTGATGTGTACCCAACTTTCATAAGCAAGGATTCTCTAAGGAAGAAATTAAAACTAATCATCGCCAAAACCAAAATAGCTTTAATTATTCCTAGATTACTATTTTTAGGTGAAACAAGCTTATGGGAACAAAAAGCCACAAGTAACTTCGATGAGCTTTAAAGAGATCCAACTACTCCACGTTTAGCAATCTAACTTATAAACAACTCTATCATTTCTCGTTCTTCGCAAATTTAAAATCTTAAATAATAAGATCCGCGAATGCTTAGCCAAATAATCAAGCCATGCATATATAAAGTCAAGTACGGGAACTTGCAAATTCTTAAAAAGAATTCGCGTTTTCTAGCTCCTTGTGTAAAAGACTAGCACGAGCTTATAGATTATAAACGGTTAAGGGGACAAGCTAGGGCTCAACACGCCCGGTCAAGTCAGAATTTTATTCCTACTCTCTCCAGCGGAAAGTCAACAAAAATGTCAAAATTTATTATATTTTTGCAAAATTTTTTTAAATTTTTCTCATTTTTTTGGATTTTTTCAATTTTTGGAGGAAAAACGGGGTTGCATGAGAAAACGGCAAAATTTGCAAGGCAAAAATCAAATCGCAAGATTACCCCCCCAGACTAAAACAAGACATTGTCCTCAATGTTTTAAAGGTAAGGGTTCTCCTACAAAAATCTAAGGCCGTTTATTAATTATGCCAAAAGATAGATGTAAACGATAAGATTTAGGATATCGGATAAGCAGCGAATGATGAAACTCGAGTAGCGTGAAGGAAACTACGAGCACGAGAGTCTTCATCATCGGGCATTCCTGGACATACCACAGAAAACACGAAACACAAGATATGGAAGAGGAAGCCCTCCTCACATTTTATTAGAAATAAGATAAGAGGATAGATGGATAAGCATGGGGTGCCTCCCACGAAGCGCTTGTTTTTGTTAACCGAGTCACATGAGCTTGACTCGACCCCGAATTTATTTGTCCTTGGGGGAGCAAGTGGAAGAAATAATCTCAATCGGACTTTCGTTCAAGATGTTTGAATAAACATTGAAGCACACGAAAGTTCCACTCCGATTGAGATACCCACGGCTTTAGAAGATGAAAGCGGTGATGCCGGGGTCAAAAACTTTGTCTTCGTTTCCGGATGGAAACGATAGTAAAGTTTCAAGCAGAGATGACTCCGGGCAGAACGGGAGCTTTTGAATAGAAAGAAGCAGAGAGGAATCATTTTTCTTCAGAATTAAAAGTTCCTTAGATGAGGCAGGAAACTTTAATTTGTATCAAGAATCAATTTCATCAAAGGATGAATTTCACCATCAATGAGTAAGCCTGGCTTAAATACTTTGTCCTCACAAGAAAACTTAGCAGGGTACTCGATGGAGGACTCAATAAAGAAATCATCCTCGGGAGAATGAGGAGCTAAGTCATGAGAAACTATTGAAGCATCCTTGGTTATGGTTTCAATTTTAGGGCCTTTTTCATCATTAGGTTTGCCATATAAAAGATTTCTCCATTCGGTTTGATCGGCCCTAAAATCGAAGAGGTCATCATCATCATTAAGCTCGGTGTAAGAATCAGATGATGGAGCATGGTATAAAAGTTTTTCAACTTCTTCAAGATTAGCATGGAAGTCAAAGAGATCATCATCATATGATGGAAGTGGATCATCGTGAGCGAGTTCATCGGTGAACTCCTCGTGATAAGAATCACATTTCGATGGATCATGGTTCAGCAGGGATTCCAATTCTCTTAAGTCAGATTCAAAATCAAAGTTATCATCCTCATCCCCCGGTGGGATTGGATCGATGTGAGCGAGTTCATCGGCGAACTCCTCAAGAAGAGAATCAATATAAGAAGTGGTACTGCCACTACTTTGCTCTTCTGATTTTGAATCAACAATTTGAACGGATTTAGGCAGCTTTTCATTAACATCTTCCAGGGGAAACAATGGTTCATCAAATTTCAAGACATCTTCCCCTGGATCACTATCGGTCTCAACAATTTCCGGCGAAATTGGAGTATTAACAGACAACACCTCGAACTCTTCCCTCGAGATTTCACTTCCCTCAATCGGAGGAGAAGGATGGGAAGAGTCGGAAAGGACAGAATCTACACGATAAACCGGCTCCGGAGGTGGGACAAGAGGTGTGCTCTTAGAGCTAGTAATTTCCACCTCTTCCGTTGTGGTCTCCGAATCAGATTCATCATTATCAAGAATACTCTTAGTATTTGCAGCCCAACACTCAAACCATTTGCTCGATCCAGGATTGATTTTCATAGCCTTGAGCTCAGCACGTTTTTCTGACATACTCTTGACCGTGAATCTTGAAAGGTTTGGATCAACTCTTTTAGGAGCAATTACGGGATCGGACTTTTGATCAACCGTAGCGACATTGCATTTGTCGGTTTGAGGTTTCGAGTTTGGATTAATGTTGAACGTAACTTTATCCTTATCAACCCGCAAAGTAATCTCTTCATCATAGACGTCAATCAAAGCACGCCCGGTCCTCAAGAATGATCTTCCGAGAATGAGAGGAACCCGGGGGTCGGCGTCAAAATTAACAACCACAAAATCTGCAGGAAAATGGAACTTCCCCACTTTAACGAAGACATCCTCGGCTATACCTTCGGGACGGGTTACGGAACGATCCGCAAGCTCGAGGGTCATGCAAGTGGGGGTAAGTTTGGGCAGAGAAAGCTTTTGCCATACTGACAACGGCATTAGGTTGATGCTAGCACCGAGATCGGCCAAGGCGGAGCATTCAACCATTCCCGGAAATTCACATGGAATAAGGAATTTTCCGGGATCTCCAAGCTTTTCCGGAAGCTTTTTGAGAATTGCCGCTGAGCAGTTTTCGTTCAGAGGAGTTTTTGCTAATTCAATTAATTTTTCCTTGTTACTCAACAAACTTTTGAGAGTGGAAACAAACTTAGGCATCAAAAGTAAAGCATCCGCGAAGCTTATATCGAAATGTAACTCTTGAAAAATTTGGAAGAATTTTTCCATTTGATTTGAAGCTTTATCGCGGAGCTTTTGATTATTCAATCTCGAAGGATACGGAAGGTTTGTTTTGACGGGAATTTCTTTTGGCTCAACATTCTTTGGTTCAGATGGATGGATGACCGGAGGTTGGACGTCTTTGGTTCCTCCGTTGTTAGTAGGAGGTTCCATGTCCTTGGTCGCCTCGGGTTCACGGTCGACTACCTTGGGAGGTAGAGAAGAATCGGTAGTCGGAACCGTGGGTCCATCATATGAAACACCGCTACGAGTCGTGATCGCCTTAGCATCGCCCCTCGGGTTAGCGATCGTGTTGCTTGGGAGAGAAGTAGTCCCTGAACCCGAGGGTCGATCATTTAAACGTTTGTTCAATTCGGTTATTTGATTAATCATCATTCTATTCATTTCCTCTTGTTTCTTTTGTTGTTGTTGGTTTTGAAGAATGAATTGTTTTAATAACTCATCCGAGGGCGATGGGTTTTGCACAAATCCTTGATTTTGATTGTTTGGAAGATTTGGCCCTCGGTTGTTTTGAACCAAAACCTTGATTATAATTCCCATGATTTTGGTTGTAGCTTTGATTTTGATTGTAACCTTGATTGGTTTGAGGTAAACGGTTTTGGTTGTTTTGGACGGGTGTAAAACCGGGTGGTCCCATTTGGTTGCTAACTCGGTAGTTAACTTCACCTTGAGGACGGAATCCTTGATTTTGATTGTAGTTTGCAGCTGCTGCAGTAGCATTGCAAACTTGGCTATCGGTAGCTTGACAATCATAATACGGATGAGGACCACCACAAATAACACAATTTTCTTGCACCGCTTTCACTTGAGCGGGTGGAGAAGATTGTTTCTTTTGTGAGAGAAGGAAAGCTTCGAACATATCTGCAAGCTTGTCGATCTTAGCATCACTGCTAGAAGCTTGGGTACTCACCTTAGAAACAACCGGTTTGTTCCTTGAGGTAGGTACCTTAGATTTGTTCTCAATAATTGAAAGAATTTCTCTCGGCATTCGACTCATGATATTGCCACCGGCGGCTGCATTGAGTGAATCCTGATCTGATTGAGTTAAGGCATTGTAGAACGTATCGATTTGATGCAATTCCGAGAATCCGTGATGTGGGCATTTCCGTAGGAGATCCTTGAATCGTTCCCATGCCTCACCGAAATTCTCATCAAATCGTTGCTGGAAATTTGTGATTTCATTCCTAGCATTGGTCATTTTAGACGGAGGAAAGAAATAGTTCACGAATTTATGGACGAGATCTTCCCAAGTATGGATTGATTGAGGAGGTTCTTTCTCGAGCCAAATTCGGGCCGCCCCCTCGATCGAAAATGGGAATAACATCAATTTGATTGTTTCGTGAGGGACATCCTTATGGTAGTGTGTTGAGGTCAATTTGTTGAACCATCGGATGTGATTGTGAGGATCCTCCCGATCAAAACCATGAAATTGATTTCCCGAGACAAGTTGAATTAAACCTGTAATACCTGGAAATCTAAAAGCATGTAAAAAGACTAAAATACCCCTACGATCAAAAACTTTAACAAAACAAGTCCATGACGCACCGAATTGATCCCGAATCTTCACGAACTAATAAACTATGATACCAAATTATTCTAAGTCTCATGTCACACGAAAATTAAGTCACATGGACCCTTTAAAAGCCTACCTAGCCGAATAATATTAATATGTACACATAAAATCAATTTTTAAAATTCAAACTACACTAATATTGGAAATTTTAAATCACACTTAATACCATTGATTTTGGTCCAAGTCAATCCCGAAATTTCTGGCCCATAACCCCCCCCTACTCGGCATTATCACCTTATATCACCATACATACATTTCTCCTTCATTTATTCATACCGATCAAACCCTAGCACACCACGAAATAATTCACACACACTCACACGAATTTTCCCAAGCTCTCACATCATTTTCCCACGTTCTTTGATAAGTGTAGAAGCCACGAAAAATAACTCTTGGACCTGTGAAGGCCAGATCGAGCTCGAACAAATCATTCCATCGCAAAGGCTCGGTAAGAGTTTTAAATTTTGTTTCGATCGAACCACGTGTTGTACACTCAATCTAACATTTTTCCTATGATCTTCATGCTTCTCCTCACTCACGAAAAATAGCTGGAACATTGTTGGAAGCCTAGATCGATCGGGGTGAATATTCTTTGTCGAGCGATACAAAACACAAGGTAATATTCGAATCAATTCGTACGTACCCAATTAAATTCGTCCCTCATTTTTCCCACGTTCCTTATATCGTGTATGGTCCATGAAAATTGTTTACAAGGTCGGGAGGAAGCTCGTGGAGTCGTGGTGATTTTGGATCCATATCGAGTGCAACAAATCCTTTCAACCATCCTACACGTTCGAATCTTGGTTTGACAATTTTACCTTACTCTTTGATCATTAAGAACATCATATAAAATCTATGGATCGATTCATGCATGATCTTTCTACTGTTTTTAAATTAATTCTTTAAAGCGAACCAATTATCTAAAATAAATATATACGATCGAATGGAACCTTGTGATAAATTTTTATGGACACAATATGATTATGTTATCATGAGAAAAATATGTACTTAATTTATCATGGCCTCTAGAATTGTTTTTCGAATTAAAGTTAAAACCGGATTTTTGGAAATAAATTGGGAAAATAATAGCCGATTGAATTAGGGCTTGAAATGGTAATCTAGGGTTTGTTGTAGTGTGGTAATTGACATGTAATCATGACATAATTATTTGGATTGTCTAGGGTTTGAATTTGACCTATATAATGAGTATACGATTTGTGTTTAAAAGATTGGTGATCGATTTGTCATTTTAAAAACATGGGGGTTACTTTTGAAACTTTCTAAAACCTGAAGGAGTCGAATGGTAATTTATGGGAAGGACCTTTTATGTTAAATAATTGTTTAAGGGTTTATTTTGAAATATATATAAATATTTATGATCGAATTATAATTAAATAAACTAGAGGGACTAAAAGTGTAATTTTGGGAAACTTATGGTCCATTCGTGTATTAAAACATATTTAAAGTGTCTTGTGGCGTTTTGATAATTTAAGGGGCTTATATATATAATTGTTATTAATTAAAGGTTGATTTTATAAATAGAAGGACTAAATATGTAATTCATATAACTTGAAGGACTAAAGTTGTAAAATCTATTTTATAAGGGTTATAAATCGTACACCACCTAAAATAAGAATATAATATGTAATTTGATAAAACTAAGGACTAAACATGTTGATATGAATAATTAAGGGCTTAATATGTAAATTTACTAACTAAGGGACCAAACATGTAAAATTATGAAACCTCAAGGGTATAAAGTGTAAACTTGAATAAAACTAATATTAACTTAACCTAATTTATAATTATGGAAATATTATTATATATAGAAACTTCTAAATATGGAAACTTTCTAAAAATGGAAACCTGCTAAAAATAGAAAGTTACTTAATATGGAAAGTGGGATCTTTAGTAATCATGTCTTTACTCCTCTAGGTGTGAAGAGGGAGTGACCTGTGCTTTTGTCATCTTATTCATTGTCTTTCCTTCGTCAAGCAATAAGGTACAGATATTCTGCTTCTTTGATAAGAGGCCTTCACTCTCTTGTTATGACCTCGATTATTGAACCACCATGATATTGAACCTTTTATGATTATGAACCTTTCATTCATGAACCTTGCTTATGAACCTTGACCATGAACCTTTGCTTATGAACCCTTGCTTATGAACCATGATTATGAACCCATGATTATGAACTTATGAAACATGATATTGACCTATGCAAGTAAACTTAAAACATGATTCATGATACTTGACCTTTACCCTCAGTTTGATACTACGAGCCACTCACTAGGCATGAGGGTTTCATGTCCATGTCAGTCGATGCACCGATGGCATGACTCTAGGGCAGGAGAGTGATGACCTGTCCCGTCCCTGCACGTTATGTTTTCGTAGAGGCAGATTATGGCCACCTGGGGCGTATGGATGCATCCTAGATTTGTTCATGTACATGTTATGCTATGTTATGTTATGTTATTCATGGTGACTGATGGTGTGTGCGATACACGTCTTTCACACTCTGGGAGTTGATCACTCCAACCCATGATTGAGGACACCCCTCATATTTATAGGATACTAAGAGGTCTCCCCTCTACATGTTTATGGTTACGATTATGATTATGATTTCATGTTATGGGCTCGTAGTGGATTACTGACCTTCCTTTACCTTATACTTTTGTTCTTTCCATTATGACACTATGTATTCTTACCATGTCTTCTTATCTTGTACCCATGTTTCTACTTCTCATTTACTCATGTATTATTCTTTATGTACTGCTTGATACGTTATATCTGTTCACTGAGCTCTAGTAGCTCAGCCGCGTTTTCTTTTCCCGCGGCAGGTAATTAAGCTAGGAGTTGGGCAATGCTTTGGGGTTGAGTGCACTTGAGTGGAGCTTGTTCTTTATAGCTTATCTACCATTTGATTTCTTTGGACTTTATGTTGCCATTGTTTGGGCATTGAACTTATGTACCTCTTTTTTTTCCTTTCATTTTGGATATAAGTCATGTTGACTTATTATTGGATTATGTATTGACTTCCGCTATTTTGATTTATGGATACTATGTTGTTCTGATATGAAACCATATATTTGTGATATCTTTACCCTTGTCGGGTTGGGGTGTTACAATTTATGGTTTCAGAGACAGGTTTCCGAAACCCGTTGGCTTAGGCCTTTGACCTGTGAGGATTGGGTAGACATTAGGTTTTCCTTTCGCGTACTCTTTTCCGTATTCTACTCTGTCATATTTTGTTTTACCTTACTAATCGTCTTCATAATTCTATAGATGGTTAACACTCGTCATCAGGAGTATAACAGTGGAGGAGATGCTGAAACCCCCAATCTGGAGGAAATGATAGCTAATGCTGTAGCCCGTCTGCTACCGGGCCTTAACACTGAGGCGGTGGTCAACCGGCTTATCAGTGGTGGAGCTGGTCCATCTGGGGGTGCTGGCAGTTCTTCTGGTGGTGGGGGCCGACCCACTACTATTAATGGGTGGCTGGAGAGTTTTAATAAGCTCAAGCCGTTGTCCTTCTCTTCTGCTGCTACTCCTCAGGCAGCAGAAGATTGGATCACCCACATGGAGAAACTGTTCGAAGTGTTAGGTTGTGAGGACGGGTTCAAGACTCGTCTGGCTGTGTTCAAGCTAGAAGGAGACGCGCTCAACTGGTGGAAAGCGCATAAAGAAGCTAAAGGTGGTGATGCATATGTTCTCGGTTGTTCATGGGCTGATTTCCGTACCACGTTCTATAATCGGTACTTCCCTGCTTCCGAGCAGCAGAGGTTCATTAGGGAGTACAACACTATCTCTCAGCTTGATTCTGAGCATGCTGGGCAGTATCTGGAGCGGTTTCAGCGATTAGTCAGTTTTGTGGGTCCGCTTGCTGGGGATTCTAAGCAGCAGGCTAGGCAATACAAATGGGGACTCAAGAGGTGGGTACTAGACCGCATACTTAATGATGAGTTTAAAGACCCGGCAGAATGTTGCGACGCTGCTCGCAATATCGAGATATTTCATCAGGGATCTGGGTATAAGAGAAACAGAGATGGGGATAGGATTCAGACTCAGGGTCAGAACAGGGATTTTAAGGGCCGGAATGACAGGAGTTATGATTCTCGTGGACAGGGGGATCGACGATACGACCATCAGGGTCAGGCTGGCAGGAACTATGATCAGAAGAGGTCAGATACTAGAGGGCAGGACTCCAGGTTCACTCCTAGGCAGGGAGATGATCGCTCGGGGCGCAACACCAGTCAGAAACAGGGGAGAGACCAGACTGCTAGGGGTAATCAGCAGAACAGGGCTCCGGGTTCTAGTTCTCAGGGAGGTGCATCTGGGGGTTCATATACTTATCCTATTTGTACTACGTGTGGCAAGCGCCACAATGGACCATGTCGACGGGCTTCTGGGACTTGTTTTGGATGTGGTTCGACAGAGCATCGTGTGAAAGATTGTCCCAAGCAAAACCCGGAGAAAACCGGGAATTATCTACCTCCCCCTCCACCCAACACTGGCCGTGTATATTCTATGACTCGGGATCAGGCGGCACAGTCTTCAGGTACGATTACGGGCGTTTTATATATTGGTGATCACGCTATTTTCACACTTTTTGATACTGGAGCTACACACTCGATTATATCTTTAAATCTGGTTAAGAAACTTAAAATATTACCAACACCACTAAGTAATCAAGTATCCCTCTCTACTCCCATGAAACTCAGTACTCTTATTGATCATGAATACGTAAATTGTCCTATACGTTTCGATGACCGGATTCGTTCGGCAAATCTGCTCCCTTTGGACATGGTTGATTTCGATGTTATTCTCGGCATGGATTGGTTATCTTTTCATAGAGCCACTATTGACTGTCATGCTCGCAAAGTAATTTTTGGTGATCTAACTCAGCCTGAGTTTGTTTTTCATGAAACACGCTCTCTAAAATCTGTGAAAATTATTTCTGCTTTGAAAGCAAGGACTCTAATATCTCATGGTTGCCAAGGTTATTTGGCCTCTGTTAAAGATTCTTCTACGGAAGGTCCTGATATTAATACTGTTCATGTTGTTCGGGAATTTTCTGATGTTTTCCCTGAAAAACTTCCTGGTCTTGCTCCGGCCAGAGAGGTTGAATTTACTATCGATCTGATTCCCGGCGCTGAGCCTATCTCTAAGGCTCCGTACCGGATGGCACCGGTGGAACTCAAGGAGTTAAAGGAACAGTTAGAAGAGTTATTGGACTGTGGATTTATTCGTCCAAGTGTGTCACCATGGGGTGCTCCTGTACTTTTTGTAAAGAAGAAAGATGGATCTATGCGGTTGTGTATCGATTACCGGGAGTTAAACCGCATCACTATTCGGAACCGTTATCCGCTACCACGCATCGATGATTTATTTGATCAGTTGCAGGGTGCTAAAGTATTCTCCAAGATTGACTTGCGATCTGGTTATCACCAGTTGCGGGTTAAAGAGCAGGACATTTCTAAGACTGCTTTTCGTACCCGGTATGGGCATTATGAGTTCTTGGTTATGCCTTTTGGGTTAACAAATGCTCCTGCAGTATTTATGGACTTAATGAACCGGGTCTTCCATGAATTTCTCGATAAGTTCGTCATCGTTTTCATTGATGATATTCTGGTATATTCTAAGTCAGCGGAAGAGCACGAGCAGCATTTGCGTACTGTTTTGGGTATTCTGAGGCAGCAGAAATTATACGCTAAATTTTCCAAGTGTGAATTCTGGTTGGACCGAGTTGCTTTCCTTGGTCACGTCGTGTCTGCAGATGGGATTACCATGGATCCAGCTAAGGTCGAGGCTATCACAAAATGGCCAAGACCTACCACGGTAACCGAAGTCAGGAGTTTTTGGGTTTAGCTGGCTACTATCGACGTTTTGTCGAGGGGTTTTCGAAGTTGGCTTTACCGTTGACTCAGTTGATGAGAAAGGGTGAAAAGTTTGTGTGGACGGATGAGCATGAGCAGAGTTTTGAGGAGTTGAAACGACGGCTAGTTTCTGCACCTATTTTGACCTTACCGTCGGGTTCGGGAGGATTTCAGATTTATAGTGACGCTTCCAAGAAGGGTTTAGGTTGTGTTCTCATGCAGAACGGGAAAGTAATTGCCTATGCTTCAAGGCAGTTAAAACCCTATGAGGAAAATTATCCGACCCATGATCTAGAGTTGGCAGCTGTGGTATTTGCGTTGAAAATATGGAGACATTACTTATACGGTGAATCATGTGATATCTTCACAGATCATAAGAGTCTCAAATACATATTTACCCAGAAAGAGCTCAACATGAGGCAGAGAAGATGGTTGGAGCTTCTGAAAGACTACGACACTAATATCCAATATCATCCCGGCAAGGCGAATGTTGTTGCCGATGCACTCAGCAGGAAATCGGGTATGATTGCTAGTTTGAATGTCGAGCCTCGTATTCTTCAGGACTTAGAGCGGTTAGAGGTTGAGATATGTGTAAAGGGCGTTAGTGGTTATTGGGCGAGTTTGAAGGTGGAATCGAACTTAATGCTGCGGATTAAGGAAGCTCAGAAGGACGATGGTGAACTCTGGGCTATTGTGCAGAATGTCGAGGAAGGTAAGCAGTCGGAGTTTCGGGTAGATGATAGTGGTATTGTATGGTGTGGAGATCGATTATGTGTTCCTGATGATTCCGATCTACGTGAGGCCTTGTTGACTGAGGCTCATAGTTCTCCTTTTTCTATACATCCTGGTTCAACCAAGATGTATCGGGATCTAAAGCAACAATTCTGGTGGGGCGGCATGAAGCAGGATGTGGCATCGTTTGTAGCTAGATGTATGACCTGTCAGCAGGTCAAGATTGAACACCAGAGAGCTAGTGGGTTATTACAGCCTTTGGAGATTCCAGTTTGGAAGTGGGATGAAATTTCTATGGATTTTGTTTGTGGTTTACCGTTGACTCGTAGGAAACATGATGCGATTTGGGTGGTCGTTGATCGGCTAACTAAATCCTCTCATTTCTTACCCATCCGTATGAGCTACAGTGTTAGTAAGTTGTCCGAGATTTTCACGCAGGAGATTGTTAGGTTGCATGGCACTCCTTCTTCTATCGTTTCTGATCGTGATCCTCGTTTTACTTCGCGCTTCTGGAAGGGATTACATAAAGTTTGGGGTGTTCGTCTTAAGTTCAGTACCGCTTTTCATCCCCAAACTGATGGTCAGTCGGAGAGGACCATCCAGACATTAGAGGATATGTTACGAGCGTGTGCATTGGAATGGACGGGTAGTTGGGACGACTACCTGTGTTTGGTAGAGTTCGCTTATAATAACAGTTGGCACGCGAGCATTGATATGGCACCTTTTGAGATGTTATATGGGCGAAAGTGCAGAGCACCGGTATGTTGGAATGAAGTAGGGGAACGTATTCTTGAAGGACCTGAGATGATTGAGGTCACAAATGAAAAGGTTGCCACGGCTAAGGAAAAATTGAAAGAGGCACGGGCACGTCAAAAGAGTTATGCGGATAAGCACCGTCGGGATCTAGAGTTTAATGTCGGCGACCGGGTATTTCTTAAAGTATCTCCGTTCCGAGGCGTCAAACGTTTTGGTATTAAGGGCAAGCTCAGTCCTAGGTTTATTGGACCCTTTGAAATTCTGGAGCGTATCGGAGAAGTCTCATATCGTCTAGCCTTGCCACCTCAGTTGGCCCATGTTCATAATGTATTTCATGTATCTCTTTTGAGGGGATACAATTATCATCCTCTACATGTGGCTTCTTATCCGTTTGATCAGATCCGTCCCGATATGACCTTATCTGAAGAACCGGAAGCGGTTTTAGAGCGTCAGGAACGCGTCATGAGAAACAAAGTCATTCCTTTTGTAAAGATTCTTTGGCGGAATCACCCAGCACGTGAAGCAACCTGGGAGACCGAAGAATCAATACGAGCAAGTTATCCTCATTTCATGTTTTGATCTGGTATGTCCCGTTTCGTTTCTGTCATGTTTCCTTTCCTATGTCCTTGCAAATTTCGAGGACGAAATTTTTCTTTTAGTGGGGAAGAAGTTGTAATACCTGGAAATCTAAAAGCATGTAAAAAGACTAAAATACCCCTACGATCAAAAACTTTAACAAAACAAGTCCATGACGCACCGAATTGATCCCGAATCTTCACGAACTAATAAACTATGATACCAAATTATTCTAAGTCTCATGTCACACGAAAATTAAGTCACATGGACCCTTTAAAAGCCTACCTAGCCGAATAATATTAATATGTACACATAAAATCAATTTTTAAAATTCAAACTACACTAATATTGGAAATTTTAAATCACACTTAATACCATTGATTTTGGTCCAAGTCAATCCCGAAATTTCTGGCCCATAACCCCCCCCCCCCTACTCGGCATTATCACCTTATATCACCATACATACATTTCTCCTTCATTTATTCATACCGATCAAACCCTAGCACACCACGAAATAATTCACACACACTCACACGAATTTTCCCAAGCTCTCACATCATTTTCCCACGTTCTTTGATAAGTGTAGAAGCCACGAAAAATAACTCTTGGACCTGTGAAGGCCAGATCGAGCTCGAACAAATCATTCCATCGCAAAGGCTCGGTAAGAGTTTTAAATTTTGTTTCGATCGAACCACGTGTTGTACACTCAATCTAACATTTTTCCTATGATCTTCATGCTTCTCCTTACTCACGAAAAATAGCTGGAACATTGTTGGAAGCCTAGATCGATCGGGGTGAATATTCTTTGTCGAGCGATACAAAACACAAGGTAATATTCGAATCAATTCGTACGTACCCAATTAAATTC
The DNA here is from genome assembly GCA_021014915.2 of Artemisia tridentata subsp. tridentata. NCBI lineage: Eukaryota > Viridiplantae > Streptophyta > Magnoliopsida > Asterales > Asteraceae > Artemisia > Artemisia tridentata. The sequence goes on along the minus strand of CP139507.1, from coordinate 162,540,720 downwards.
GTCCCTCATTTTTCCCACGTTCCTTATATCGTGTATGGTCCATGAAAATTGTTTACAAGGTCGGGAGGAAGCTCGTGGAGTCGTGGTGATTTTGGATCCATATCGAGTGCAACAAATCCTTTCAACCATCCTACACGTTCGAATCTTGGTTTGACAATTTTACCTTACTCTTTGATCATTAAGAACATCATATAAAATCTATGGATCGATTCATGCATGATCTTTCTACTGTTTTTAAATTAATTCTTTAAAGCGAACCAATTATCTAAAATAAATATATACGATCGAATGGAACCTTGTGATAAATTTTTATGGACACAATATGATTATGTTATCATGAGAAAAATATGTACTTAATTTATCATGGCCTCTAGAATTGTTTTTCGAATTAAAGTTAAAACCGGATTTTTGGAAATAAATTGGGAAAATAATAGCCGATTGAATTAGGGCTTGAAATGGTAATCTAGGGTTTGTTGTAGTGTGGTAATTGACATGTAATCATGACATAATTATTTGGATTGTCTAGGGTTTGAATTTGACCTATATAATGAGTATACGATTTGTGTTTAAAAGATTGGTGATCGATTTGTCATTTTAAAAACATGGGGGTTACTTTTGAAACTTTCTAAAACCTGAAGGAGTCGAATGGTAATTTATGGGAAGGACCTTTTATGTTAAATAATTGTTTAAGGGTTTATTTTGAAATATATATAAATATTTATGATCGAATTATAATTAAATAAACTAGAGGGACTAAAAGTGTAATTTTGGGAAACTTATGGTCCATTCGTGTATTAAAACATATTTAAAGTGTCTTGTGGCGTTTTGATAATTTAAGGGGCTTATATATATAATTGTTATTAATTAAAGGTTGATTTTATAAATAGAAGGACTAAATATGTAATTCATATAACTTGAAGGACTAAAGTTGTAAAATCTATTTTATAAGGGTTATAAATCGTACACCACCTAAAATAAGAATATAATATGTAATTTGATAAAACTAAGGACTAAACATGTTGATATGAATAATTAAGGGCTTAATATGTAAATTTACTAACTAAGGGACCAAACATGTAAAATTATGAAACCTCAAGGGTATAAAGTGTAAACTTGAATAAAACTAATATTAACTTAACCTAATTTATAATTATGGAAATATTATTATATATAGAAACTTCTAAATATGGAAACTTTCTAAAAATGGAAACCTGCTAAAAATAGAAAGTTACTTAATATGGAAAGTGGGATCTTTAGTAATCATGTCTTTACTCCTCTAGGTGTGAAGAGGGAGTGACCTGTGCTTTTGTCATCTTATTCATTGTCTTTCCTTCGTCAAGCAATAAGGTACAGATATTCTGCTTCTTTGATAAGAGGCCTTCACTCTCTTGTTATGACCTCGATTATTGAACCACCATGATATTGAACCTTTTATGATTATGAACCTTTCATTCATGAACCTTGCTTATGAACCTTGACCATGAACCTTTGCTTATGAACCCTTGCTTATGAACCATGATTATGAACCCATGATTATGAACTTATGAAACATGATATTGACCTATGCAAGTAAACTTAAAACATGATTCATGATACTTGACCTTTACCCTCAGTTTGATACTACGAGCCACTCACTAGGCATGAGGGTTTCATGTCCATGTCAGTCGATGCACCGATGGCATGACTCTAGGGCAGGAGAGTGATGACCTGTCCCGTCCCTGCACGTTATGTTTTCGTAGAGGCAGATTATGGCCACCTGGGGCGTATGGATGCATCCTAGATTTGTTCATGTACATGTTATGCTATGTTATGTTATGTTATTCATGGTGACTGATGGTGTGTGCGATACACGTCTTTCACACTCTGGGAGTTGATCACTCCAACCCATGATTGAGGACACCCCTCATATTTACAGGATACTAAGAGGTCTCCCCTCTACATGTTTATGGTTACGATTATGATTATGATTTCATGTTATGGGCTCGTAGTGGATTACTGACCTTCCTTTACCTTATACTTTTGTTCTTTCCATTATGACACTATGTATTCTTACCATGTCTTCTTATCTTGTACCCATGTTTCTACTTCTCATTTACTCATGTATTATTCTTTATGTACTGCTTGATACGTTATATCTGTTCACTGAGCTCTAGTAGCTCAGCCGCGTTTTCTTTTCCCGCGGCAGGTAATTAAGCTAGGAGTTGGGCAATGCTTTGGGGTTGAGTGCACTTGAGTGGAGCTTGTTCTTTATAGCTTATCTACCATTTGATTTCTTTGGACTTTATGTTGCCATTGTTTGGGCATTGAACTTATGTACCTCTTTTTTTTCCTTTCATTTTGGATATAAGTCATGTTGACTTATTATTGGATTATGTATTGACTTCCGCTATTTTGATTTATGGATACTATGTTGTTCTGATATGAAACCATATATTTGTGATATCTTTACCCTTGTCGGGTTGGGGTGTTACAAAACCGGTCTCGAGTTTAAAATTTGTATTTCGAATCGGGGGTATGACAATAGAATCTCCGTATCCCACGGTGGGACATTGGAGTAACTCTTGCATAGTGCGGAGATCGGGAGCTTGCCCTTGGTTGTGATTGTCAACACCCACCGGCGGGTGTTGATCGTGTTGGTTGTTGGCCATTTCCTCAACGGTTGAGAAATGAACACGGTTGTTTTGTCGGATAATCCTTTCGGGATTTGAAAGTGGTGAAAGAAGAGGATTAGAAGAAGAAGAACGGGTGTGCATACACCAAAATGAAATCAAAAAGAAAAATCAAAAATAAAAGTTGAAAATGAAAATATTTTTGGATTTTTATTTTTATAAGGAAAAATTAAAATTATATTTTTTTGGTGATCGTTGATCAACCGTACTCGTTTCTTTCAAAACTACGCGCAGCGTGGCGGGAGAGAAGAATGGATCTCTCTTCGGTCTGCAATTTAATGTCAAGACCTCCTTAAACCCCGTGTATAGGTTGTAGTAAAGAAATAATCCGAGAAACGTTTAACTTCACGATCTCTTTTGTTGTTTATTCGGAATGGTTTACAACCGCCCTCCTTCAACGGAAGACCGAGGATGTTTATTAAGATGTATTTATGAAAACACTTTAGGAAAAGTGTTTTATTTATTATATTTTTGTATTTTTATTTTTTATAAAACGATAACTTCCGAGGAAGGATCTTCAAAACACAAAATACGATAAGAATCAACGACAACGTTTCAAGCCTTCCTCGGCAGCGGCGCCATTTTTGATTGTTATAATTTCCAAAGGAATATTTGTGAAAATATTTCCCCGGGTCGTTCTCCCAACGAAGGTTTGACGGCGTTTAAGTCGATTCGGTGTCGTGAAAATGTGAAGTGAATAAGTGAAAGTGATTATTTTGGTATTGTTTAAACTAAAATATGGAAAATTAAAAGCAACAATCTATGTTATCAAATAAATGCACACAAAAAGAAATCAAATAACGCAAATCCCGGGCTAATCCCGAGATTTATAAAACTAATAGTGAAATTATACTAAAATGAAAAAGTAAAAACCTAAAGGACTGAAAATGTAATTTATTAAAACTAAATTTTTATAAAAGAAAATAAAGGAAAAAAATTTTTTTTTTAAAAACTAAAGGGACTGAAATCGTACTTTTGGAAACTTTATTTAAATCTAAAAAGTTTTGAAACAAAGACGAGGACCGAAACTGTAAATTTTAAAACTTGTTTAAAACTCAAAACGTTTTTATAAAAAGACAGGGACTAAATATGCCAATAACAAAACTGTTTTATATCTAAACTAACCAGACCCGTTTTTAACTAAAGCAGAAAATACAGGGGCCAAAAGTGACAACCTCAGAAATTAAAGAACACTTAATTTCGACCAGTCAGTATCCTCACAAAGCACTTTTCAAACGCTTGTAAAATACTCGATTCTTAACCAATTTAGAAAATGAAAATTGTTTTAGAAAGCTGATCAACCATAGATTCTAAAAACTCAAAAAGCCCTATCACAAACACTCAATTGCTAATCCAATTTTAACAAAGTTCAGCTGAGAAAATGAGTAGCATGCAGCAATCAGTACACAAGCAGACTTGGTTGAATTTTTGTGTTCCAATTAAGCTAACTAGATGAATATGAAACAACTAGAAATTTAAGACACTAAAAGTAGGCTAGGAAAACTTTTTAGAAACAGAAAATCAAGCAATTACAAACACAAATGACCCACCAAATTCACCCAAGAACACAGCAATCATCAACAAGCATATACTGAAAACAGGACAAGTTTTGACTAACAAATGCTTTTAAATGTTGACTTAAATGAGATTCAGCAATCAAATTCTATAAAACCAGATGTGTTAAAGCTATATAGATGATTATTCGACAAACTCAAACACTTTATCTAGCAAAATTAAGCACAATCAGATCCTAGAATCAGCGAAATGACAGCAGCCAAGCAAAATCTCAAGCAACTTGACTTTTTCCAATAAAAACCACCAAGCAAATGACTTAACTGATCTATAATAGGTGTATGCAAGTTGTATTGAACAGGTTTTCCAAACTATAACAACAATATCAATCAGTAATCCCTTATTCCAAACACACCTTAAACTTTTCAGATTCAAAAGCAAACTATGATTCAGTTACAAACATTCATCCACAATGATCGAACAACACTCATAAGCACCAATAGACCTCAAATCAACAGCAAACAACAACAATTTCCAACAATAACTCAGATCCAAAGATTATGATTAAAACAGTTCCAATATAGAGACAGATTCAATATGAAATGAAAACACAATGATTAAACAAACTAAATTATGCTAGATCTAATCAAATAAGCAGCAAACAAACACAAATCAAACAGGATTAAACTAAATTAAACAGATCGACACTAAATACTTTGAGAGGAACAAAAAAAATAAGTAAAACTCACTTGTGCCACTCTCCCTTAGCCACAATTAAGGGAGTTCACTATGCTAGCCTGTCTTTAGACAGGCTAAGGGCTTCCATTTCACCCCCTAGACCATCACTCCACACTGCCATATCTATTGAACATGTAACATTGACCACAGTTGACTTGTGGTGATTTCGAGAGGAACTAATGAAATGCCAAAACTAAGTCTCACAAGAGCTATGTAAGCTCAGATGAAACTTTGAGAAACAGAAAAAACAAGCTTATTGAAGCTTGATTCACTAAACTATTATTTTTTTTCTTTTTAATATTTGTTAGAGTATTTTTGGAATTTTTGAACAAATTATGAAAACAAAACTACTAATCTGCATAGTACTTATATAAGCTACTTATGAAATTAATAGGCTAGAACTCAAGACATCAACTCATAATATAAGAATCAACATAAGCTAAAAATTTCTTTTCATTCATGAAAAATTCAAAGAGTACAAACTTGAAACTACAAATTCGGATATAGTTTAAAACCTACTACAAACTAGGATGAAAACTGAAAATAATAAACAAAATAGAAAAATTATAATAAAAAAAAAAAAACTCCAAAAACTCCCCCCTTGTGCGAAGAGAAATCCTCCTATTTATAGAGCTTGGCTGAACCTTCTGGGATGTCCACGTTGGCAATCCGTGCGTGCTTGAGCTCCAATCCACCCTTAGATCACTTCTTTCTTCCCACACTTAATCTTGACCGTACGATTGGAATATGTGACGCGGCCTCTCCAATCAAAGGTTCCCACGTGTCCCTGCAGCTGTCAGAAGCTTCCATAATTTACCTAATCATGAGGAATTCGTGCGTACGAGGTTAATTTGGGGGCCACAGTAACTAGGGTTCATGTAAAAATATTTGGGGAAAAGGTTGGTTTGGCGCGTGTGAGTGAAAGAGGGAGTGAGTGTATTTTTTTTATATTTTTTTTTTGACTGGAAAAAGGTTTTAGTATCGTTGACCGGGTTTCTAGTTTGGGTCGGGTCGCGGATTAAGAGGTGGGCTGGGCTAGTTTATTTGTGTAAGATGAATGTGGGCTGGTGGGTATTTAAGTGTGGGTTGGGTTAGTTTAATAGAAACGGGTAGTTGGGTTGGTTTAGAGTTTGGATCCGGTTTTAGTAGGTGTTAAGGATATAAGGTTTTAATGAAAGGGACTAATAATGTAAATTCTGATTTTTGGAGGGACTGATCTTGCCATTTTTCAAAGTTAAATCCAAGGGCTGAATTTGAAAATCTCTGATAATATGAGGACCTCGGTTGACTTTTTGACCATATCTTTCTTTCCTGGTTCCGGTTCTGAGCCTGTTCCGTATCCCGTGCTCGTTTTCTTGTTTTCTTGTGTCTTTTTGTCGGTTTTTCACGATATCCGTCCCTGCATAAACAAAACACAAAAACACTATATCTTTTGGCATTATGGATGGGTTTTTGGTCATTTTGGTCCGGTTTTGGTCAAGAAAAGGTATGTGTTTAAGCACATACCATTCGTCCTAGGGTTTCTGTGGTCTTCGGTCTTTTTCTCTATTAGCCTCCCTCGAAATTCGTCTGGTCATGAGGTATTTATAGTTTCTGTCTGAGGGTAAGATGCGGCGCATAGGATAAGTAGATGCGGCGCATTGACTTAACTTCGCATGGGGTCCAAGATTAATATATTCAGGAATATTCGTACACCGCCAGAAGATGCGGCGTAACTCCATTCTTAGATGCGGCGCATGTCTTTGCTGTCTTGGATCGTATCTTGTGAAATCTTGATAGTGATGCGCCGTATGTAATAAGTAAGATGCGGCGTATCTGGAGCAGAATGTCTTGATCTTGTACATTTCAGTAGACTCTTAACTTCTTGCTTGTTTTGCTCCATAATTAGTCCAAAATAGCTCAGTTTCACCAAATGCTTGTTTTTAACTGAGAATTACAAAAGTAAACGATTAAGTATCAATTCTCATACATAATATAATAAAACAAGTCAAATAAATAGGATAAATGATGATAATAAAATGTACTTATTTGAGTTCATCACTAGAACTCCTCAACAAAATGGTGTTGCTGAGAGGAGGAATAGGACATTAATTGAGGCTGCTAGGACTATGTTGTCTGAGTCAAAATTACCCACTACTTTTTGGGCTGAAGCAATTAACACTGCTTGTTTTGTGCAAAATAGGAGTAAGGTAGTTAAGCCTCATAACAAGACCCCTTATGAATTGTTGCATGGTAGGAAACCTATGATAGATTTCTTAATACCATTTGGGTGTCCTATTACTATCTTAAATACCATTGATAACCTAGGCAAGTTTGATGAGAAAGCATATGAAGGTTTTTTTGTTGGATACTCTACTAATAGTAAAGCTTTTAGGGTATTCAATAAAAGAACTAGGCATATAGAAGAAAACCTGCATGTTAGGTTTAGTGAAACAAAATCTAATGTTGCAGGAAGTGGACCTAAATGGTTGTTTGACATTGATTCATTAACCAAAAGTATGAATCATGAGCCAGTGATTGCAGGTACAACTAACAAGTCTGCAGGTACACAAGCTAATTCCAATGCAGGTACACAAGCTAAGGTGGATGAATCTGCAAATGAGTTTGTCTTAATTGAGAAATGGAAGCTTAATCAAACTTTCACAGCCAAGGAGAAAGAGGGCAAGAGTTCACAAGATGATGTTGTTCATAAAGATGTAGAAGGTGGGGATAAACCTTCTAAGGATGATAATGTGGTTAATGAAGGACCACAAAGTGTTGATGAAGTGCAGAACAAGACTAGCAGTAGTAACATTGATTCTACTGCTAAGCAAAAAGAGACTACTGCTAAGCCTTTTAATTCTACTGCTGCACCCCAAGTTCCTACTGCTGAAGAAGATGGAAGATTCTTTGATGATGTTAACTATCCAAATGATCCTGATATACCTGGATTAGTTAATATCTATGAAGATACTGATGATGAAGTTCTGGATGGGTTTGGTGCAGAGGCTGACTTAACCAATATGGAGAATGCAATTCCTGTCAGTCCTATTCCAACCACTAGAATACACAAGGATCATCCAAAGGAGCAAATTATTGGAGATGTTCATTCTGATGTTCAAACAAGAAGTAAAACAAAAGGTTTCAGAGATTTGTTTGATCAAGGGTTATTTGCTCAATCTCTTTATCAGAGAAATAGCCACAAGGATCTACAGAATTGTATGTTTGCTTGTTTTCTGTCACAAGTGGAACCCAAGAATGCCTATAAAGCATTACAAGATGAGAGTTGGGTGGAAGCTATGCAAGAAGAGTTGTTGCAGTTTAAGCTTCAAGAAGTTTGGACCTTAGTTGATTTGCCTTCTGGGAAAAAGGCAATTGGTACTAAATGGGTATTCAGATGCAAGAGGGATGAAAGAGGAATAGTGATCAGAAACAAAGCAAGATTAGTAGCTCAAGGATGCACTCAGGAAGAGGGAATTGATTATGATGAAGTATTTGCACCTGTAGCAAGGATAGAGGCTATCAGACTATTCTTGGCTTATGCTTCATACAAGAACTTCACTGTGTATCAAATGGATGTGAAGAGTGCTTTCTTATATGGGACAATTGATGAGGAAGTATATGTCTCCCAACCACCTGGTTTTGAAGATCCTGATTATCCTGATAGGGTTTACAAGGTGGAGAAAGCATTGTATGGTTTACATCAGGCTCCTAGAGCTTGGTATGACACCTTATCAAAGTACTTATTGAACAATGGCTTCTGTAGAGGAAGAATTGACAAGAATTTGTTTATCAAAAGAGACCAAAATGATATCTTATTGGTTCAAGTGTATGTTGATGATACTATAAACAAGGTGTTATGTGAGGAATTTGAGAAGCTCATGCATAGCAGATTTCAGATGAATTCTATGGGGGAACTCACTTTCTTTCTGGGGCTTCAAGTTAAGCAAAAAGAAGATGGGATATTCATCAGTCAAGACAAGTATGTGACTGGTATTTTGAAGAAATTTGGCTTTTCTGATGTGAAACCAGCAAAGACAACCATGGAGTCCAACAAGCCTCTGATCAAGGATGAAGATGGGGAAGAGGTTGATGTGCATCTCTACAGATCAATGATTGGTTCATTGATGTATCTAACTGCTTCAAGGCCAGACATTATGTTTGCTGTGTGTGCTTGTGCCAGATTTCAAGTTACCCCTAAAGTGTCTCACTTGAATGCTGTGAAGAGAATTTTTAGGTACTTAAGGAGTCAACCTAGGTTGGGCCTTTGGTATCCAAAAGATTCACCTTTTGATCTGGTGGCATACTCAGATAGTGATTATGCTGGAGCATGTTTAGATAGAAAGTCAACCACTGGAGGGTGTTAATTTCTTGGACATAGGTTGATCTCCTGGCAATGCAAGAAACAGAATGTGGTGGCTAATTCAACAACTGAAGCTGAGTATGTGGCTGCTTCTAGTTGCTGTGGACAAGTGCTCTGAATTCAGAATCAATTGCTGGATTATGGGTACAACTTTATGAACACCAAAATTTACATTGATAATAACAGTACAATGTGTATTATTAAAAATCCTGTTTTTCTTTCAAAAACAAAACATATTGAGATAAGACATCACTTTATAAGAGATTATTTTGAAAAGAAATTAATTCAAATTGTTAAAATTCATACTGACAATAATGTTGCAGATTTGCTCACAAAAGGTTTTGATGTGGGTAGATTTCAATTTTTAATTGCTAGTATTGGAATGATCAATCTTTGAAATTCTTATCTCTTTGTGTTTTTGTAAATGTTTTGTAAGGATTTGTACTGTTATTAGAAAATAAGTTGTTTTTGCTGTTGCTAGTTCTGCTGTTAGTTATATTTAGTTCTGCTGCTAGTTGTTTATTCAACTGCTAAGTATAACTATGGATTGTGATTATTGTGGTATATTCTTTCTTGTGTTTTTGTGGTTTTGGACTAACCTTTTGCAGGAAAAGTTAAAGGGGAATGCTTGTCTGATGAGCAAAAAGGTGTTTGGAAAGATCAGCAGACATTCTACTGCTAGTTACAAAGTTTCTGCTGCTAGGCAACACTTTCTACTGCCGGGGTTCTGCTGCTGGCTTTGTAACTTCTGGGATTCTACTGTTTGGTTTGAAAGTGTAGGGTCAGTTCTGTAAATTTGGCGCGAATAAAACCTAATTCGATCCGAAGGGCTTAAAAACCTAATTGGATCTCATAATTGACTTTGTGCGCCCAAAATTAACTTTATTTCAAACCCTAACATACTTTTTAACATCTGATTTTAAAACCCCCAAAATCAAAACCCTAATTCACAATGACAACAAGAACCTTTTCCGATAGCCACAATCAAGTTGCTTTTCTTGAAAAGACCAAAGAAGCTGAAGGTTTTGCTGAGGTAATCGACTTTCTTAATGCTACCCACATTAGGTACGCATTAACAGCAAACCCTCCTATATATGTTTCCCACATTGATAAGTTCTGGTCTACTGTTAAGATTAAAACTAAAAATGGGGAAGAATATTTAAAGGCTAAGGTAGATGGCCACAAGGTAATTATTTCTGAATCATCTGTGAGAGAAGCTCTTCACTTTGCAGATGATGAGGAAATAACTTGTCTTGAAAATTCTATCATTTTTGAGGAACTTGAAAACATGGGGTATGAGAAGAAAAATGAAAATTTAAAGTTTTATAAAGGTCTTCTCTGTCCTCAATGAAAGTTTTTAATTCACACCATTCTCCATTGTCTAGGTCCTAAAACATCAGGTTGGAATGAGTTCAGTACAACTCAGGCATCTGCCATGATTTGTCTGGCCAAAGGACAACCTTTTAATTTTTCGGCTATGATAATGGATGGTTTGAAAAAGAATGTTTCTGGAAAGTATTACATTTACCCAAGGTTTTTGTAAATAATTCTGAATCACCTACTTTCCAATCCAAAGGTACATAAAAAGAAATTTATTTGCCCTGTGCTACAAAAGAAATTGTTCTCATATTTGAAAAAGGATGGCAAGGATTTTTCTGAAACTGTGACACCATTATTTCCTTATATGTTGTCATTAGTTCAAAATCAGGGTGAAAGAGTAGACATCACAACTACTTCCCAACACACACCTAATTTGGAAACATCAACTCCTCAACCTGAAAAGACCCAAACACCTAGGAATTCACCAAATAAGAACACTGAGCAACCTCAGGCCAGTGTTAGGATGGATGGACCAGATGAGGCTGTCACAGGTGTGGGTGGTGACATGTTGGAAGGGGCTACCACTACTGCTTCTAGATTAGAAGCAGAGCAGGTCAGTGGCAACATAGCTAAGACCCCAACCAAGACAACATCTACTGTTGAAGGTTCACATGAACCAGAAACAGATGATGAAAACCCTAGCCAAATGGCAAATATGGGGGGCTCAGCTGATCAAACTAGGTTTGATACTGAGTTTACATCCTATGATTCACCTCTCAGGGAAGGTTACACATCCCGAAGTGATGAGGGTAGACAAGAAACAGAGGAATTGATGGACCAACACAATGTACAAAATGAAAAATCCAGTGATTCACCTCTCGGGCCAGGTAACACAGGCCGAAGTGATGAGGATAGCATGAAACTTATCAAAGAATTGATGGCAAAATGTACCACATTGGAAACACAGGTTCTTGATCTCACACATACTGTCAAAAACTTGAAGATGAGAGTTAGGCTTTTGGAAGGTCAGAAGAGGTCAAGAACCAGGGCATTTAAGAGATTGAAAAAGGTGGGAACAACACAAAGAGTAAGCTCTTCTGAAGACCAAGGTTAAGGGGAGGATGCTTCCAAACAGGGGAGGAGTGAGACAAAGACTTCAGGGGAGGCTGAGACTAATGAAGAAGGTGTTGCTGATATGGATATGGATTCTGGTGAAAATGAGGAATTTGTGGTTAAAGACAAATCTGGTAATGAAGCGGCTTTAGAAAAAGGGAAAAAGGAGCAGTTAGTAGACAAATTGAAAACTTTGGATGCTGAGCAACTTGTTAAAGCTTCAGAAGCAATGGTGGAATCAGTCAAAGGCTTGGGAGATTCTACTGCTCAAGTTCAAGATACTACTGCTGGTGGTAATAGTGTTGAAGAAGTTCAAGTTGAATCTGCTGCTGGTGATAGTGAAAAAATGGCTAAGGAAGATTCTACTGCTGGAGTAAATCTTTCTACTGCTAGTGAAAAAGAAACTGCTGCTGAACCAGAGAAACATTCTGCTGCTAGTGTTAATTCTGAGGTACAAGATTCTACTGTTGGTGAAAAACATTCTACTGCTGAGCCACAGAAGGATTCTATTGCTGAGGAATTGGATGATGATGTTAGCATGGCTAAGGTAATACTACAACTGAAGTCTACAAAATCATCCACACCAAAGAAACAACAACCAGAATCACAACAACAATCAACACCTGAACAACAACCACAATCTCAATCAAAACCACAAAAGGCAACAAGACCACCTGTTAAAGGTGTGACTATCAGAGAACCCATCCCAACCAAGAAAGCTGCTCAAGAACCTACATATTCAGGTAAAGGTAAGGGTAAAATGATTGAAGAGCCTGAACCTCATCCTGATATTCCCTTTGAGTTCTGGCCAAGAGAGTTTCAAGAAAAGTTTAATGAAGAAGCTGCAAGGAAGTTAGCTGCTGAGTATGAGGAGGAAAATCAGCAAGTTCTTGAATTGCAAAAGAAGCATGCTGAGGATGAGGCTAAGACTAAGGAATTTCTTGATGCTTGGGATGAGGAAAGGATTAATTGTGATGCTGATGTTGAGTTTTCCAAGATGGTTAAGAAAGAACAACAAGATATACAAACAATGGAAGACAGACTTAAGTGGGTGAAAAAGTACAAAGAACAAAAAAGAAAATGGTATCTTGCTGAGTGGAAAAAGAAGAAGTTGCTCAAACCACCAACTGTTAAACAAGTAAGAAAATTTCAAGAGTATTACTTGAAAAACATGAAGGGTTACACTCTTAAACAGCTATCTTGGTATTTGGATGAATCAATTCAAAAGATGTATGAGAGAGCTAAGAAAGAGAGTGATAGTTTTGTGCCTATGGGGTCTGAGCTTGAAAAAGAAAATTTTAAGAGGTTTAAGAAGGTGGTGGATACTAAGATTGAGACTGAGGTTGAGAAGGAAAAAGATAATGTGGAAAAGAAGGTAGAAGAAAAAGTTGTGAAGGAAGAAGAGAAAGAGGGTTCTGGTATTGGAATTAAAAGAACTGGAAGAGTCTTGAAATCTGTTGGAAGGAAGAAGAAGAGGAAGGTTGATAAGTCAAAGGCAGTTGAGGAAAATTCTGAGTCTGAGCATGAAAGTGAAGAGAAAGTTACTAATGAACAAGAAATAAATGATTTACAACAGATGACTAAAGTTGTAGATAATGATGATGATATATATGTTGATCCTGTTCCTTTGAATTCTAAAGTTCCTATAATTGGGTGGGCAGCTGGTTATGATGGAAAAACTCATTGGTGGGAGATACTCAGAGCTGGTGGAAAATCACAAAGGTTTTTGACATTTCCTCAAATGCTCAGAAACTTCGATAGGGAAGATTTGGAAACTTTGTGGAAATTATTCAAAGACAAATTTGGAGATTCAAGGCCACAAAATGAGTTGGATCGTGTTATCTGGGGAGATCTAAGAATCATGTTTGAAGTTTGTGTTGAAGAAATAGTTTGGGTTGATCAGAAGAAAGCTACTCAAGTTATTGTGTGGAGATTGTTTCAATCCTGTAGAGTTCATAACATAATAGTGAAGGGAGGACTTCCAATTTACATGTTGGTAGAAAAGGAGTATCCTTTAGCTAGAACTACACTTGATATGCTGGTGAATGGAACAATTAAACTTCTAATTGATCATTGGGATCAAATGGTTATTGATCTTATCAGAAAAATGCAAAGACAACTGTATGGGGAAGATTATAGGAATAAGATGAAAAAGAAGAAGTAATGGTGTGCCTGGTAAGTAGTGGGGAAAGGGAATGCAAAGGAATGGGTGATGGTGGGTAATCAATCCCTTACCCCCCCCCCCCAATTTACTCTATAATGGTCCATTACCCACTACTGGGTAATCATTATATTACCCCTCTCCAACCAAGCATCATTAATGATTATATTACCCATTACCCACCCCCTTATCCCCCCAACCAAGCACCCCCTAAGTGTTTGGAAGCATCCTCCTGGTGTTTGTTTATGCTTAAAGGAAAGTTGATGATTTTGGAGTAAAATATCAAGTTTAAGGGAGGATTGTTGGGATTTAAGATGCTGCTGCTCAAGAATGATAATACTGCTCATGATGCTAAATGGAAAATTCACTAAGTGTGAATTCTACTGCTGGTTACAATGATTCTACTGCTAGTGTATTTCATTCTACTGCTGGAGTTGCTGAAAAGATCAAGGAAATACACTAAGTAGATACTACTGCTAGGCATAAAGATTTTACTGCTAGAGTTAGTCTTCTACTGTTTATGTGATAAGTATGTATAGTCGGTTAGATAAGTATGGAAAGGATTTTGTATATATATCCTATTTAGTTAGACTTATACGTTTCTTGTAAAGAACTCCTTAGACTATAAAAGGAGGTTCTAGGGTTTTGTAACCCTGTTACTTTTGAGTAACCGTATTAATATATTGAAGTGTTTGTTGAGAGAATTCGACTTTGTTCATTAATTATTCTTCTTAAGATTAAACATTAGATTCCGCATAGTGTTTAATATTGTTTCAAGAACAGTTTCTATACTTGTTGTTTTAGATCTATATCTAAGATAACTAACAAGATCAATAGCTCAACTGGGATTAACATATTATTTCCTTAAAAGAACTTATGTAACCTTATTATTAATAAAAGTCTTCCGCTTGCGTATATTATGTTCTGATTGACACCATGATGTGACATTTCTACCCTTGTCGGGTTTGGGGTGTTACAATTATGGTGTCAGAGCTTAGGCTTCGACCTGTAGTACTTTAAGTTATGACCTATGAAGATGTGGCCCTTAGGATTGCACTATAGGAGCTTATGAATTGACCCTTGAGAAATTTGCTTTAGGTTTCACCTGTGAAACTTAAGATTATGACCGGTGAGGATTGGGTAGACTATGTGATAAGACATTTGTTTAAGTATCATTTCTTCGCATCATTTTGATCCGTGCCCCTCCTTTAGTTAAGCCCTCTTAAGATCATTCTTTCTGAAGATTTAGAAAACTTATCATATTGCACTGCATAAGTTTAGTGACCAAATAAGTTTAGAATGCCTTGAAAACTTGGTGGTAATCCCTTCACTGTATAGGTTTCACCTTTTAATATCATCACGTTTTTTTGAATTCCGATCGTAATCCCTGATTCATTTGTTAACCATTTAGATGCCTTTTCGTCTATTTTGAGAATTTTTGCGATCATGATGTGTTGGACACATTTCTCTGCTTTTGCTAAACACCTTAAGGTTTCCCTCTACACTATCAGATTATACCTTACCCATTTCTATTCCTATGAGAAATCATGTAGTTCTTAATCACGAGTATAGGAGTTATTCATCAAATTTTCATTTGTTCGTTCGAAATCTCAGTTTGAATTAATTGATGAAGTTTTCATCGTTTGGCATTTCTCCGTATTTATCTCATCTTCATATTGTGTTTTATGTATCTTTCCTAAGAGGTTACACTATCATTCGTTATATATATGTTTCGTATCCGTTGGATCAAGTTCGTGAAGATTTGTCATTCGTTGAAGAACCTGATGCTATATTAGACCGTCAGGATTGAGTCATGAGAAGCAAAACTTTTCCGTTCGTTAAATCTTTTGGAAGCAATCATCCCGAGTGAGTCAATCATTTTCATTTCCTTTCGTAATTTGGTACGTTTCCGTTTGATCTTTCTACTTCAATTTTGCGGATGAAATTTTCTTTTTAGAGGGGAAGAGTTGTAAAACCCTAAATTCTGAAACCCTAATTTTACGTCTAATTTGAAATTTTACCTAAGTATAATTAATAAATAAATGATATTAAAACTATAAGTTACATATAATAGACACATTATACATTCTACCCTAAGTAACATAGTTTAAATTCTTTCCTAACCCTAAGCTTATAACTAAACGACCCATCCTAAGAGTTCTACACGTTTTCTATTTCCTTTCCAAGATATGAGAACCGATTTTTCCTATCACCTATCCCTTTTGTTGTCATTGGTTTTAATAAGATAAGAACAAATAAATATTTTTATAAAGAAATAAAGATATACATGTTGCCTAATCAACATTAAATCTTGTGGTCTATTTTTACAAATACTTAAACCTATGAACTCACCAACCTAGTGCCGACATTTTAGTGTGTACTTCTCAGGTTGTTGACTTATCTAGCTCAGTATGCATTGGAGTAGCATTCGAGTCTCATCTTGTGGCATCTCATCATGAAGATTTTCTTATGTTGACATGCATTCGATGTGAACATTAAACCATTTTCATTTGTGATGTGTAACTTTAAAATTTGATTTTTTTGAAACTCATTTTATTTTTCGAATGTATCTTTTCAAAACAACTTATGTAGAGGTCTTTCTTTATACCTGGTGACTTTGTGCTATGAAGTCACGCTCCCGGTTACCTTTCCGCTGCGACATTTTAGGGGTGTGACAATATGTCAGGAATTCTTCGTTTGTGCATAACTTCTCGTTTATTTGTCATTTCTTCGTCTTTTTCTTCGTTTTCTTCAACTTGGCCAATCATGAACCTAAAAACATAATTTCATGCTTTTAAGTACCAAAAGTTTGTAAAATCAACCAAATACTATGTATATAACCAACGATAACGCACCTAAAATATATACATTTCAACGACTTTTTATCAGAGAAACACTTGTCGATCTTTTTACGACTCCTTATACTTTA
>CP139507.1:162401255-162523836 GCA_021014915.2 Artemisia tridentata subsp. tridentata | reverse complement strand
ACTTTCTAAATATGAAAGCTAAAATAACGCCATGTTTACTGATTTTTCCAAAGTTTGTATTTCTGGACAGCGGGTATGTAAATATGTTAGAAACTCGTTTTCTTGGTTCGCGGCTTGATCAAACAACTACAACACAACTCCCCAAATACACACATCCTACCATACACCTTCTTAAGGTGTCATGGGTCCTAAACATCGCTAAAAATAGTGGGCTTCGCGGGGATGTTAATAAAACATACAGATCTAGGGTTTGAGATAGTTTTAATGAAAAATAAAACAAGTGGTATACATAACATAGGTTTTGCATGGATAGCTCTCAAAATAAATAGAAGATACATCAATATAAGAACAATGGAAGTATAAAAAGATCAAAAATGGTGTTCTTGAGCTTACTTGATGATTGGTGAGCTAGAATGAAAAATGACCACAACCTTGGAGTTTTTATTACAAAACTCTAACAAGGAAGGTATAAGGGACTAGAATATAACCTGATCTTCAAAAAAAAAATGGGATCTCCTTTGTTCTTGGTGTTGTGCCGTGAGCTAGAGAGGGAAGGGAGAGAGTTTGCTTTGTTTTGGCTAGTGTAAATGTTATGTAAAATGTTAAGGAAATAAACTAGCTTATTAGTAAAGTTTTGCATTTAAGAATTTTTGGTGTATTAGGCAAGAATAAGTCAACAAGGGGCGGCAAGGCTTCCCCATGAAGCTTTGTGATGAGATTTTTTTGTAGAAATATTTTTAGGATAAGTCCTAGTTAGATTAGTGTGTAATTTCGGCGTTATCGGGTACCGGGTTAACTGAAAATAAAACGTGACGAATAAAAAATAAAATTCGACGAAGTCGTGAAAATTATGAAATCATGTTACTGATAAGAATCGGGTGTTAAAATAGTGATCGTGATGAAATATCGCAAAACGACGGAGTTATAAGCTCTTAACGTGAAATGTAGCAAAAGGTTTCAAAACACCGGGTAAATTAATAATATAATTTTTATATCATTAAAAATAGCATGAAAGTATTTTAGGATCATAGTCGGGAGTATTTGAGTATAACATTAGTAGTAATGACTGAGTGGTAACGTTTAATGAACATACGTAAATTGAAATGATGCAATCCCGTGCATAGTAAAGACTTGAAAATGCGAATTGTGACATATGGGAAATGTGAAAGAAGTAGAGGTGGATACTGAAACAGAAGAAGAGAGTGGCGAGAGTGGTTCAGAGGATTTGGATTATAATCTAAATAATGATGAAGTGTTTGATGATGATGATGATGATGAGCATATACTTGAATATGTTCCTGTAAGTAAGTATAATATGTTATGCATTAAAGACTGTAAACATCATTCAAGTATACCTGTTTTTACGGAGCATTATGCACTGCTTAGAGAGTATGCCCAAGAGTTGGTTAATCAAAATCCAGGCACAACTGTTAGGATTGATGTACACCTAGAACCAAATCCAGAGTCTTCAACAAGAACTTTTAGAAGGGTGTATGTGTGTTTGGGAGCTTTGAAACAAGGTTTCAAAGCTTGTGGCAGAAAATTCTTAGGATTAGATGGATGCTTCATGTCAGGTCCTTTTCCAGGTCAATTACTAACAACAGTTGGGATTGATGAAAACAATGGGATTTATCCAGTAGCATATGCTGTAGTTGATTCACAAAATAAGGCATCTTGGTGTTGGTTTTTGAAACTACTTGGAGAGGATCTTGGTATAGAAAACAACTGCAAGTTCACTTTCATTTCTGATAGGCAAAAGGTACACATTTCTATTCTATAATTAATCATGTGTTTTATGCAAAATGAGAACATGTATAGTTTTAACACCATCCTTAACCTTAACTGTTCACAGAGACTGATACAAGTCATTGCTAGTGTGTTCCCAAGTGCTGAACACAGGTTCTGTGTTAAGCATATTCATGAGGATATGAAGTCACATTTTAAAGGAGGTGTTTACAAGGACATACTGTTGTTGAATTCAACAAAGAGATGGCTCATCTCAAGTATTACAATTTTGCTGTTCATGATTGGTTGATCAAGATTCCAGCTGAAAAATGGAGCATATCACATTTTTCAGGTAATTCATTAACTTGCACTGGACAAAAGCATACTCATAATTGATCATATACTTATATAGTGTGTGATTTGTTTAACAGGCAGAGCCCAATGTGGTCTACTCTTAAACAACATATGTGAGGTGTTCAATAGGCAGCTATATGATGTCAGAGATCGACCCATCATTACTTGTCTTGAATATATCAGAGAGTACTTGATGAAGAGGATTGTAGTAGTTCAGCAACTAATAGAAAAGAATGTTGGACAACTTACTCCTACTGTGAAAGCCATGTTTGATGCTATAAAAAAAGAAGCTGCTGATTGCGTTGTTCAATGGATTGAAGGTTCTTTATATCAAGTAACTGTGCCTTACGAGGATCAGTGTGTTGTTAACATGGATACAAAGGAGTGTTGTTGTAGGAAGTGGGAGCTGACTGGAATACCATGTAAACATGTTGTGGCTGCAATAAACCACATGATCGACAATGAAAAATGGTTTGGTATACATGAAGAGTGGGTTCATTCTGCTTACAGACTAGAAACATGGGCACGTATATACTCATTCAAGATTAATGGTTATAGTAGCAGTGAATTCTGGCAAAGATTTGAGTCTACATCAGTTATAATACCACCCATTCACAAACCTCAAGTTGACAGGCCACCAAAGAAGAGGAAGAAGCCAGTTGATGAGCTTGCAAGTCAAAGTTGTTCAGTTGTTATACAGTGATCTTTGAACAATAGAAATTCTGTTAACTTTCATGTCTTTTGGATTATATGTTTCAACTATTTGTTTGTCGTTAATGTCTTTAGAACAATGTTATGTGTCTATCTTTGTTTAATCATGTTATGTATTGAGAAGTTGGGATGAAAATCCAAACTGACCCAAACATTGACATTCTAAAGTCAACTGTCATGTAGTGTATCTAATGTGTGTATTTGGCTGGAAATCGTGCAAATGCTAATGGATACACTCATGCCAAACACCCACTATATATATCTAATGTAGTCAAAACTCACGACTCCCATTTACCAATTGCATTTTGACTTTCCAAAGTCAAACTACACATGTTAAATGGGAATTATGTATACACTCATGCCACATTTACCAATTGCATTTTGACTTTTCAAAGTCAAACTGCACATGTTAAATGGGAGTTATGTATACACTCATGCCAAACACCCCATTTCTAATAGTTTGTGCATTTGCAGACTATCTAAATTCATCACTTTAGCAATTTACAACAAAAATAGATCAGTAACATAAACAACCAATATTTTATTGATGATAATACGCGTTCACAACCATTACAAACTTGCATATCATTTAGAAGTTAGAACCGCTACTTTCCGCATCACCCCTTTCCTTCCTTTCATTCTTTTCCTTCATTTCCTTTAGATGTTTAAACACAGCTTCAAGATTTGAAATCCTACTTTCCAAAGCATCAACCTCCGGTAACTCAGTATCCGCAGCCTCTTTCTTCTCCTCCGTAACACCCAAAAAGCTCTTCATAGTAGAACTCATGTTTCCTCAGCCAAATCAGAATCTTTTCTCTCAACTCATTAGGTATCTTCCTATACGAACCATACTCACTAATTGGTTCATCGCCAAATCCATCAAGAACTAAATCAGAGAGTAAATAGTTGTCTAACACTTTTGCCCACTCCTCTTCATCGGACCCAGTGTAGATAGCCTTCCCTTTATTATTTTTTTTGCCATCGTTAGTGGTTTGGTTCGTTGGGATTATGTGTGTTTTGGGGAAAAAACAGGGTTGTGATATGCGTCTTTCGTTTGGTTCGTTTAAATAAGCGGGATACATACGGAAATGAATAGTCCCGAGGCAATCTCTTCGGTTGCCATGTGTTTTTGGCGGCAAACATAAGTTAAGACGTTGCAAATTTGGTCATTGAAATAAAGTGTGGCTAGTCAATAGCGGGAAACGAGTGAAATTGCGATAATACCTTTGACTAACGTGATAACTAACGAGCGTTAGCAAAAAAGTAGCTCTCGGTGGCTGTTTTGCAAAAAAATAAAACATTAATGTCTTTTTTACAATAATTTTTGTCTCGGTGTATTTTTTGCGCATTTGAGCTATTTTAGAGACTATTTTTGCAATTTACCCAAAGATAAAAAGAAGAGAAAAAAACATAAATCGATTTTGAAGACAAAAGTGAAACATAAACATAAAGTTGTTGTACTGTCTTCTTGTCTCATCATCAACTCCATTTGACCTGACTGAGATCCAAACCATGACAACCACCACGAAACGCCCTCCACGTTTCAAATTCAGTTCATCTCACCGCCTCACCACCTACCTCACTCCCATCCTCCTCACACTCTCTCTCATCCTCTTCCTCTCTCTAAAACCCTCCCCACACCCACCCACCCCACCCCCACCAACCCCCACCACCTTCCCCCCACCTCCACGTTTCGCTTACTTCATCTCCGGCTCATCCGGCGACGGCCCTCGTCTCACGCGCCTCCTGACAGCAGTGTACCATAAGAGAAACTATTATTTGCTGCATTTGGATATTGAAGCTGGTGATCATGAGAGAAATGGGCTTATGAGGAGTTTTCAAGGGTTGGAGAATGTGGTGGTGGTTGAGAAAGGGAACTTGGTTGTATCTAAAGGGATTACTATGGTTGCTTGTTTGTTACAAGGCGTTGCGGTTTTGTTGCGCAAGTGGAAGGATTGGGATTGGTTTGTTAACTTGAGTGCTTCTGATTATCCACTTATGCCCCAAGATGGTTAGTTTTTATAAAGTTTGTAATTTAGATGTTACACTTGTGATTGATAATGTACCTTATTCTTAGATAGAGTGGCGGAACTTGAACATTTATATTGGGGGGGGGGGGGGGGGGGGGGGGGGGGATTTGTAACTTACGAAAGAATAAACCCGTAATAAAACGAACAAAAAATAATACTATTAAGCACAAGTCTCAAATCTCTAATACAGAAAGAACTCATGACTCATACTAATTGATAATCTGAATTTCAGATGTTAAACATGAAAGAATCAAATATTTAGAGAATAGGAAGTAAATTTTTGTTAAACAAGATTACACATCAGATAAGAAGTTTATGCTAATTGTATAAGAAAAGTTTAGGCTTGGGTGTGTTGAGCAGTAGCAGTAGCAGTGAGCATTAGCTGTGAGTAGTAGCTGTTTTTTTTTTTCTATAAAAACGTTTGGTAACGTAGCTACTAAGTAGTAGCATTAGTTGTGAGTGGTAGCTGTTTTTTTCTATGAAAACGTTTGGTAACGTAGTTGTAGGTGTAATAATAATGTGTAAAACAGCTCCTAAAGGCTCAACGCTCCTAAATGCTACTTCATGGAGTGTTGGAAAATGAGCATTCCGAAAAAAAGATAAAACTACTTGCTGCTTGCCAAACGAGCATTAAAAGTCACAACACTCAACGCTCACCACTCCTAAATGCTCCTAAACGCTCTACGCCAAACACACCCTTAGGCATAGTTTTATACTTTTATTGCATGAATCAAATGGGCCGAGATTACCTATCTTATCTAAGCCATAAATAACCTATCAATAATTTAATTATGAAAATAGAAGAGGATATGTCATATGATTATAGTCAAAGGCCGGTTAAGAAATTGGAGAGATTGGTTTGTATTGTCAAATTAATTACCCCTAAAGCATAAAATATTTACACTAGTTGCCACCGTGCCCCTTAATAGTTCCGCCCTTGCTTAGATATGTCGGTGTGCCAGAAAGAAGAGTTTTTAGCTTAGCAGTGTGTGAGTGACAATTACCAAATAGTTGTGGGTCAGTCTCAGTTAAGACATATGTGTGGGTATTTGTTTAAGCTTATTTGTCTGGCTAAGCTAAAAACTATTAATTTTTAGTTTTTAAAATGTGTTATACTGTAAGTTTGTAACTTAGTTTATATACTATGAAAAATTGAAATGTTACATATTTGATTGATGTATGCACATTGTTTTTAGATATTGCGTTGTGCTCGAAATTTTTGTTTAGCAGGGTGGCTCATCTAACTGATTAGAAAAAAATTGTGTGTGCGAGTCTGTGCCGTACAAAACAATTGTGATTGAACTTACTGTGTCAGTTCATTTTAGTTGTTAATTAACCATACAGTTGAACTGAGTAACTATCCTCACGATGAAATGTTTCAAACAGGTGAGGGTCCTGTCTAGGATATGTGCTAGATTGCTTGAGACCGTGTGAGGAATGTTCAAGAAGAGCACTATATAGTTACTAAAAAGCAATATATTCTTCAAGAATTCTATCAGGAAGTTATAATGTGCCAGTAATAAAAGTTTAGACTGAAACTATAGTTGTGAAGAAAGAAAACATCTCAAAGTTTAATAAGTTCAAGAACACTTATTGATGATATAGGGGTTTAGGCAATGACGATAAATATCATGATATGACTTTAGCAAAGGCTCTCTTGCATCCTAGATAATCCTATCTGTAGTCAAAAACACCTATCTGTAGTCAAAATGACAATGTAACCAAGGTTTATAAAAAAAAGTCAACATAGCTGCAACTATGTCCTGCTTGGTAAGTGACAGTGGAAAGCTTCGGTGACGGTTTAAGTTATCTCACAAGATTTGCTGTTTGTGACTTATCTTAAAAAGTGATATAGGCATTGTTTTCAAACCCGGGTTGAACCGGTGCCCGGCCACAAAAACAGGTAAAAAAAAAAAAAAACTCGGTTTCCCGGCGGTCGAACCGGTGCCCGGTGACTCGCCCGGGTTGATTAAGAGCTGCCGTCGCCGTCCAGAAGGAGATGGGCGTCATCAAAGTCAAACTGGATGACGTCATAGACAAGATGAAGGAGCTTGAGGTTAGGGGCGTCATCAATGTTGGTGCTGACGTCACCAACAATGCTAAGAAGAAAAAGGGGCAAAACATCCGGAAGAAAAAGTTGGCAAGGTCCGTTATTCAGAAATCGATGAAAGTGGCTGTCAAGTCAATGAAGAAGGATAAGGCGAAGAAAAGCTTTACTAGTGATGACGACGTGATGGTCAGGTCAAAGCCAAACCGGGTTTTTAATCGACCCGGTCGAGTCACCGGGCACCGGTTCGACCGCCGGGTTAACCCCTTTTTTTTACCTGTTTTTGTGGCCGGGCACCGGTTCGACCCGGGTTTGAAAACATTGCCTATATCACTTTTTAAGATAAGTCACAAACAACAAGTCTTGTGAGATAACTTAAACCGTCACCGAAGCTTTCCACTGTCACTGACCAAGCAGGACATAGTTGCAGCTATGTTGACTTTTTTATAAACCTTGGTTACATTGTCATTTTGACTACAGATAGGTGCCATGTGTTTTTGGCGGCAAACATAAGTTAAGACGTTGCAAATTTGGTCATTGAAATAAAGTGTGGCTAGTCAATAGCGGGAAACGAGTGAAATTGCGATAATACCTTTGACTAACGGGATAACTAACGAGCGTTAGCAAAAAGTAGCTCTCGGTGGCTGTGTTGCAAAAAAATGAAACATTAATGTCGTTTTTGCAACACTTTTTGTCTCGGTGTATTTCTTGCGCATTTGGGCTACTTTAGGGACTATTTTTGCAATTTACCCTAAGATAAAAGAACATAAAAAAATACAAATCGATTTTGAAGACAAAAGTGAAACATAAACAATACTGTCTCATCATCATCTTTCCCAACTCAACTCCATTTCACCTGACTGAGATCCAAACCATGACAACCACCACGAAACGCCCTCCACGTTTCAAATTCAGTTCATCTCACCGCCTCACCACCTACCTCACTCCCATCCTCCTCACACTCTCTCTCATCCTCTTCCTCTCTCTAAAACCCTCCCCACACCCACTCACCCCACCCTCACCAACCCCCACCACCTTCCCCCCACCTCCACGTTTCGCTTACTTCATCTCCGGCTCATCCGGCGACGGCCCTCGTCTCACGCGCCTCCTGACAGCAGTGTACCATAAGAGAAACTATTATTTGCTGCATTTGGATATTGAAGCTGGTGATCATGAGAGAAATGGGCTTATGAGGAGTTTTCAAGGGTTGGAGAATGTGGTGGTGGTTGAGAAAGGGAACTTGGTTGTATCTAAAGGGATTACTATGGTTGCTTGTTTGTTACAAGGCGTTGCGGTTTTGTTGCGCAAGTGGAAGGATTGGGATTGGTTTGTTAACTTGAGTGCTTCTGACTACCCACTTATGCCGCAAGATGGTTAGTAATTTAGATGTTACATATTTGATTGATAATGTACCTTATTCGTAGATACAGTGGTGGAACTTGAACATTGGGGGTCGAATTTATCCAAGTTTAGAATGAACTTCTTTGTAACTTATAAAAGAATAAACCTGTAATAATACTATTAAGCACAAGTCTCAAATCTCGAATACAGAAAATCAGAACTCATAACTCATTCTAATTGATAATCTGAATTTCAAATGTTAAACATGAAAGAATCAAATATTTAGAGAATAAGAAGTAAATTTTTGTTAAACAAGATTACTCATCCGGTATGAAGTTTATGCTAATAGTATAAAAAAAGTTTAGGCTTGGGCGTGGCTTGGCAAAAGTAGCAGTGAGCAGGAGTAGCAGTAGCTGTTTTTTTCTATTAAAATGTTTGGTAATGTAGCTCTAGGTGTAATAATAATGTGGGTAAAACAGCTCCTAAAGGCTCAACCCTTCTAAATGCTACTTCATGGATCGTTGGAAAATGAGCATTCTGAAAAAAAAGATAAAGCTACCTACTTGCTGCTTGCCAAACAAGCATTTAAATCACAACACTCAACGCTCACCGCTCCTAAACGCTCTGCGCCAAACACACCCTTAGGCATTGTTTTATACTTTTATTGCATGAATCAAATGGGCCGAGATTATCTATCTTAAGCCATAAATAACCTATCAATAATTTAATTATGAAATAGAAGAGGATATGTCATATGATTTATAGTCAAAGGCCGGTTAAGGAATTGGAGAGATTGGTTTGTATTATCAAATTAATTACCCCTAAAGCATAAAATATTTACATTAGTTGCCACCGTGCCCCTTAATAGTTCCGCCCTTGCTTAGATATGTCGGTGTGCCAGAAAGAAGAGTTTTTAGCTTAGCAGTGTGTGGGTATTTGTTTAAGCTTATTTGTCTGGCTAAGCTAAAAACTATTAATTTTTAGTTTTTAAAATGTGTTATACTGTAAGTTTGTAACTTATACTATGAAAAATTGAAATGTTACGTATTGGATTGATGTATGCACATTGTTTTTAGATATTGCGTTGTGCTCGAAATTTTTGTTTAGCAGGGTGGCTCATCTAACTGATTAGAAAAAAATTGTGTGTGCGAGTCTGTGCCGTACAAAACAATTGTGATTGAACTTACTGTGTCAGTTCATTTTAGTTGTTAATTAACCATACAGTTGAACTGAGTAACTATCCTCACGATGAAATGTTTCAAACAGGTGAGGGTCCTGTCTAGGATATGTGCTAGATTGCTTGAGACCGTGTGAGGAATGTTCAAGACGAGCACTATATAGTTACTAAAAAGCAATATATTCTTCAAGAATTCTATCAGGAAGTTATAATGTGCCAGTAATAAAAGTTTAGACTGAAACTATAGTTGTGAAGAAAGAAAACATCTCATAGTTTAATGAGTTCAAGAACACTTATTGATGATATAGGGGTTTAGGCAATGACGATCAATATCATGATATGACTTTAGCAAAGGCTCTCTTGCATCCTAGATAATCCTTTCTAGTGTGGTGGTGTTATAGAACGAAATAAATTTTTTTGTTGTTACAAATTAATGTCCTGTTAAATCGAGGATCATACGTCTCTAGCACATTTGTGGATATATCTCTGACACAAATCTCAATAACAAAAGAACAATGTGATTAGGGTGGTATATATAGCTAGTTGAAGTATACGTCCCTTCTCCCAGCCATATGTGTACTCTTGTATGGGCACTACATGGACAGTGACTTAGTTTTTGGCCTAGAAAACCTAAATGCAGTAAATGGAACGCTGACAGAGGCCAATGGAGGGCTATTTATTCACATACCAATGGTTGAATTTTGGTGAACCTTACTCAAAACACATGGTGGGGTCTATATCGGGGGAAGGATCGGTGTATCAAAGTAGTCTGCTAGACATTCGAACTTCTCATAAGGGGTGTAGTTGTAACCCGGCTTTGCAGTCTGGTACTGCCCTTTCTATCCTACACACATGCAAATATACAATATAAGTTTGGTAACATAAATGAAAGGATATCCAAGCTATCAAATGGAGTATTAAATAGTAACCTGGTATTGGCTATGTTGATTCTATGTTTATATGATGATTTTGATTCTTGACTCTATTTTTACTTTTTTCAGTTTTCTTTTTCAGATATCCTCCACATATTCTCCTACTTGCCAAGGGATTTAAACTTTCTTGAGCACACAACCAACATTGGCTGGAAAGAGTGGGTTTGCACTGATACACATTGGATAGATCTTCCTTATTAATTTCTAGATAAGATGTTGAGTGATATTCTTCTTGCTTTGCAACTTTGCAGGCATCAGAGGGCAAGGCCAATCGTTATTGATCCCGGCTTATATCATTCAAAGAAATCTGGTGTATTCTGGGCCAAAGAGAAACGCTCCATGCCTGCTTCATTCAAGCTGTTCATGGGTACTTTTCCTACACCATACTTTATTATGATCCCTTTTCTTTGTTCTATGACTTGCACTACGTTTTAGATGATAGTCAATTTGTTGAGACATAGATGCTCTAAGAGTTTGAAAGTGAGAATTGAGAATGATAAACTATAACAGAAGGTCATTAGTTTAGGTGCTTTAGGAGTCTATATCCTACCCACGGGGCCACGGGCATATCCACTGGGCTTACCAGGGATCTATCATTGAGTAGTAAAATTTCTTCCATTCTAGTGTGGATTCTGAGCTTTTTTCAGTAACAATACTGCTATCATCCAGATAAACTGGTGAAATTTGCATCAAAAGTTAAAAACAGTGAAAAAGTAGACATCATTCTGTCACTGTCTTTGGTTAGCATTCAAAATACTTGCGAGCAGAGTAGCAAGTCATCCGATTCTTGGTCTTCATCATGTCATACCAATACCCTGTTTTTTCATTGTTCACCGACTTTGTAAGGTGGTTTATGTTCTGGTGTACTTTCATTACCCATTAGGGGTAAATGGGTCGATTTGGGTGGGTCATATGGTTGCAGTTTAAGTTTTTAGCTAAAATAAATGGATTAAATGGGTCTCAAGTCATCGAAAGTGTATTTCAAGTCCTAAATATCTCCTGAATCGTCTTATTGCATAAATGAGATTATTAGTGTAATAATATAGCTTCTTAAGTATATTTAAAGCATTGTATATGTATGAAAATAAAGAAAACTAAACAATGTGTATTGACCTGATCTGATCCGACTGCTGTGACTCGCACTAAAAAGTTACCAGTTTTGCTGGATTCTTGGTATGCATTATTTTCCGTGCATTTTACAATGAAGCCATGTCATTTAGATTTATGATCTGCTGGCCATAAAAGCTACAAATTGCTTCAAGGCTTGTACATGTCTACCACACCTGTTTGCTTTAATTGTTTCTGTGTTTATAATGCATTTACATGTTATGCTTGCTTGTATGTGCAATCTGTCAGTATTTGACTATTACTAGCACACAAAGTTCTTCATAATTTAAAGCTATGTACTTGGCAAAAAAAGGTGCAGCCATGCAGTTTGACTACTTCAGTTTAACTGTGCAAATGATTAGTGATCAGAAGTGAAACACTATATCCCACTGAAAAGTTGATAATCTCAGTCATTTCAGATTGCTTCTTTAATTTTAGAAGTAAGTTGACCATAAAAGTCAAAGTAGACTCTTTTTTTCACTAAGAACGCAGGATTTTACCTGTATCTGCAACTAAATGTGTTGGTTGATTATTTTCTTGTTTTGTCCAATAGGTTCTTCATGGGTTGTGCTTACTAGGCCTTTTCTTGAGTTCTGCATTTGGGGTTGGGATAATCTTCCTCGTACTCTTCTTATGTATTACACAAACTTCTTGTCGTCATCTGAGGGCTACTTCCACACCGTTTTATGTAACCATAAAGACTATCAAAATACAACTGTTAACCATGACATGCACTTCATTAAATGGGACAATCCCCCTAAGCAGTATCCTGTAAATCTCACAATACAACACTTCCCTGAAATGGTCGAGAGTGGGGCCCCTTTTGGTCATTCTTTTGCAAAGGATGATCCTGTCCTTGACAAAATCGACGTAGAGCTTTTGGGAAGAACCAGACCTCTTGGAAGTTCAGTCCAAAATAGTGTTTTCGGAAATACAGATGCCATTAGACCATCTATGAGCTCAAAGAGACTCGAAAAACTTGTATCTAATCTTCTAAGTACCGAAAATTTCAGGCCTAAACAGTGCAAGTAATTTGTTTTTCATTCACCTGGAATGAAGCATTGTAAGTGTCCTGATTCATGATTCTTTGTGCTGTAATTGTGTGTCCTTAGGTGGTGAAGAGATGATGAACAGGTTAGGTGGATTGAAAATTATGTAAAAATTGGTATGAGTCAAAATGGCCGATTTTTATGATAGGCGATTTTTATGTACATGTAAGAACGGGTTACAGGTCATCATCATCAATCTATCATTTTTAACTTTTAGTCTGTATTTTCTTAACGAAGTTATAAATGATGCGCCTTCTTATACGTGTATCATGATTTTCGCTTGCAAGTATATTTGTTTTCATTATTTGAAAATTATAACATTCTTAGTTTGTATACGAATTAAGTGTGATTACCCGTTTGGCTGTATATAACCATGTATGGTCAAACATTTGGTAAACTAGTTTATGTGTCAATTTATACTCCGTATGGTTTTTTTGCATCGAAAGAAAATTTAGTTATCGATGCTATGCATGAGAATTGTTTTGGGTCTCGTTGATAGTGTATGCAATGCGGTACCCAAATATGTAGACTTATAAAGGAGGTTATTTGAGCCAACCCTGAACTGCTGTTTTGAAAGTCTCTGAAGATACAAGGCCCATTATATTTCGTGTGCGCCCGCATTATCTGACCTCGATCATGATTCATCCCTGTGTTTCTTTAATCGTCTGAAAATGCTCTCTGCTCTGTTTGTGTTCTTTGGTCTTCTTGTGTTCTTTGGTCTTCTTTCGTTCTGCCGTCACACGACACTATTACCATTTGGCCTTCTTCAGGTCGTTACTATACTGTCCATTATCCGGGCAGGTCCGACCCATTATGCCGGTTACAATATTAGTTATCAATACTTTCATAATACGTTATATGATTAACTTCAAGACTTATGTAAGAAGAACAATGTATGCTTTCGAGGATATGACATTAACACATGCAAGTGGCTTTTAATGACTTGTGGATTAAGTTGCTAATACAATTACCAAGAGGTTGACTGTTGACATGCTCGTAATTAAACCAGTAAAAGGTTACTAAAGCCAAAAATGTTTAACTTTTTTTAAGATTATTTTTAGGAGCAAGGTTTGCATGTTCTACATTTAACTATGACCAATATATTATAACCTTAAATAAATCTTTTTGTAAAATTTAGCATTAAGAAACAAGCAACATGCTTATATATTATGTGACCAACCTTGCTTTTTATTATTAAAACAATGAGGAAAGCCATTGTTAGAGTGTTAAGGTTTGCATGTCTTTAAGAGACGTGACAAGTAGTGATCACATCATGTCATGTATCCCTTGATTTCCTCTCTTCCAATCGCCATTTTTTCCTAAAGAAAAATAAACAAATCTCTTTCAACCCATTTCAATATACATTATCATAATAATTTGCTGCCAGATTGTTGTTTAATACAAATGTGTAAAAATGGAACCCAGAAGAACCATGACGATGAACTGGGACGGGTTAGGAGACCTTGACGACGATGAAGAACTTTTCTTTGATGCTCAACGACTCTCGGCTGTTTCTCCTCAGGATCTCGCGTCTTCGTCATCTGATGAGGAATTTGATGATAGTCGAATGTCATTTTCGTCGTCCGCTGATTATAGCAACTTTTCAGAATTTCAAACCAATGAATATGATATGTGGATGGCGGCGCCTGAGTCTATTACAGACAGACGCCGTAGGCTTCTCCAAGATATGGGATTGGGAAGCAATAAAGATTTGTTAGGGGGGTTTGGGGGTCCCACAACGCCAATACTTACGAAAAAAACTGGCATTCCTCCACCTGTGGAGAAAGAGTTGCCAGATGCTTCGGTAAAACCAAAAGATGATGACCAACTCGGGGCCCACAAGCCATGCGAGCCTGGTGATGGATTACCAGGCTCGCAAGGATTTCTGGTGCGGTCAAGATCAGATGGAGGTCTAGATGCATTTTCCACCGATACGAAAATTAGAAAAGAGGAAATGATTGGTTCAGTATCTAAACAAAGCCTTACACGCACATCCTCAGGGTTCTCGACGCCGTTTGTCGGTTTATCGTCTCAGAGCGAAGGCCAACAAAGAAGGATTTTTGTAGCCAGCAATAACGAAAACAATTTGACGTCAAAATGTCAAAAGGAATCCATTCTTTTGATCAAGAATTTGGATAATGGGAATGAATTTATGGTTAAAGAGTGTCACAATGAAGGGAATTGGAATAAACTGAGTGATGTTCAAACCGGGAAGCAGATTACAATGGAGGAATTCGAGAAAAACGTTGGCCATTCACCGAAGGTAAAGGAGTTGATGAGGAAATCAGAAGACGGTGATCGGAAAATTTTGACAGCTAATAACTTGTCTTTCAAGCAAAGCTTCAAAAAAAGCAAGAAAAGAGGGGCTGCATTGTTTAAGAACATAAAATTAGGATCAATAGGGGCATCCAAAACAGATAAAGAGCGAGCTCCCACGATCACGAACTCTCCTTCAGTCAATAGTACTAATTCAAATTCCTCCTTAACAACCGAGCAGAAACCATCTTCACAATGGGTAAAAGCACGAGTTCATGGGAAACCATACAAAGAATTCACAGCATTGCATTTAAGTCAAGAGATTCAAGGTCACGACGGGTCGATTTGGGCAATGAAATTTACATACGATGGTCATTATCTTGCGACCGCTGGTGAAGATAAGTTGATTCATATATGGGAAGTGCAGGAATGTGATGTGATGACAATGCGGAATGCAGATGATTTGGGTTCAGTCAGTGGGACACCGGTTCACCCGATGGCTATGATGGCTAGTCCTGATGGTAGGCCACCTTTACCCGATTCTACACCTGATCAGAAGAAGAAAAAAGGGAAGAAAAAGAAAGGGATTCCAGACTACGTACATGTGCCAGAAACTGTTTTTGGGTTGTCGGAAACACCGGTTTGTACTTTGACAGGTCATCAGGACGATATTCTCGACCTATCTTGGTCAAGATCTCGGGTCAGTTTATATTTACAAAGTTTAGTTATTATAATTTGATTGCCATAAGTTTCTAGTCAAGGAATTTGAAGGTTATATTATATGTTTTGAGCACCAAGCCAAGATACAAATAAAGGGTTTTTCGTCATTTTAGCCTACTTAGACCAGGTTTAATCAATAAATACGACCCCTGTAGATCGTGTATGTAGCGCTTAAACTTGCATAGCATAATCAATGGGTTTATTTATGGCAGCTCCTGCTTTCATCTTCAATGGACAAGACAGTAAAGCTATGGGATATCGAAACCAAAAACTGTTTGAAGGTGTTTTCTCATAGTGATTACGGTATGCACATACATAACTAGTTGATCAAGTTATTGGTTAGTGGCAATAGATGATCTTTTCTAAACCATGTAACTTATATGTATGGCAGTGACGTGTATTCAGTTCAATCCAGCAGACGATGACTACTTTATAAGTGGTTCACTAGACTCTAAGGTTAGAATCTGGAACATACCGGATCGGCATGTTGTGGACTGGCTTGATCTTCATGAAATGGTGACCGCGGTTGGCTATTCTAATGATGGCAAGGTAGAAATTATAATCCGGAAAACTTACTTCTTTTCTCTCTGTAGATTAAAATGAATAACTAAATAATTTGTTTCTAAAGGTTTCCGTTGTTGGTTCACACAAAGGGATCTGTCGATTTTACAACACTGCTGGTATGTAGTGTTCCTAGAACTATTTTCCCCGTTTGTGTCTTGTGTAGTAAATTATATTAGTTAGCTTATTTTTTATCTTAGATTTCAAGCTGGAGTTTAAGGAGCAAATAGAATTGAAAACAAGTAAAAAGCCACAACCTAAAAAGATAACCGGTTTTCAGGTATGTATACAGGTTTCAGTGCATCTCAACTACCTGACTACATTAGTCCTTTACATTAACCTAACCAATCTTGATTTACAGTTTTCTTCATCGAATCCATCAGAAGTACTTGTGACATCAGCAGATTCACGGGTTAGGATCTTGGATGGAGCAAAACTTGTCCAAAAATATAAAGGTATTGCTGTTACATGGATGGATCAAACTCTGCTTGTTAAAAAAGAAGTTTGACTTTCAGGTCAAACATGCCTAATCTGCACATGAAAATTGACATAATCTTTTTTACATTTTTGAAGTTTTTTATATCAACTAACGGAATTTTGAATATACAATGTAATACTAACTACTAACTACTGATATGCCACAGGTTACAAAAACAATAACAGTCAATTTAAAGCTGGCTATAGTCCCGACGGAAAGTACATAATCAGTGCTAGTGAAGATTCACAAGTATGCATTTGGAGGCACGAAGAAACACGAGGGAAACACAAACATCCAATCATCACATCATACGAAAACTTCCCTTGTAAAGAAGTTTCCGTTACAACACCATGGCCCGGAATCACCAAACTCCAACAACCGCTCGTAGCAATGCATTCGAAAAAAAATGCAAAAAAATCCACCCCAACGCTCCCAACACCATCACCATCACCCGGATTTTCACCTACACGCGATGACATCAGCAATGGTAAGCCATCATCATCACCTCTGCCACCCCTTCCTAAAAGCGGCAACCCTTCAATGGAAAGTATTGAGTACACAGACCATCATTCCCAAACTGAATCAAGCGTTGGGCCATGCGAGTCTTTCAACTCAGCCAATGGTTCCTCGGGTAGGTTTGATGAAATGACATCACCTTCACCCTCACCCTCACCCTCACCCTCAACCAACCTTAAGTCTCCATCGGGTGCTAACCATGGTCACAAGACAATCCAAGCAACGGCGTGGGGATTTGTGATTGTGACAGCAGGGTTGGGCGGTGAGATTAAGGTTTTTCAGAATGTTGGTCTACCATTTAAGGTTGGCCGGTTGTAAGCATTTTTTTTATGTAAGGATCCATTGTTAGGTCTTTCAAACATGGAAGCCTGCCATTTAAGGTTAGCCCGCCAAGGTAATCGCTTTGAAGACTCGTGTAAACTAAGAAATTTTGTAGTAGGGAGGACTTTAACGAACTTCTATCCTCGCGTATGGACTCCCTGCTTTGTAAATTAGATTCTATTGGCAACAATCTTTTTTGTAATTTTTTTGTAATGAAATACAATGGAACATTGTACATTATTCACAACACTCTTTTCTTGTATCCATTATAGATTCTACAAAATGGAATTAATTCTATATCTTGAGGTTATTTCGATATTTCATGACTCTTTTTAGTTCCAACTATCTGTTGCATGGATGATGGATGCATGTTAGAAACTTACAATGCTATAATCCAAGTATCGAACAATATATCTGAAAATAGCATCGAAAAAAATAGCTTGTTAGTTTGATGGAGGTTAAAGTAAAATTCGCAATTATGAGATAGTTTGTTGCTCGTTAAAAAAATATTATAAAAAAATAAAAAAAATTGCAAACATGGAATTTAATATCAGAAATAATTATTAGACGATGGTAAACATTTGTATGTGATGTTGAAAAAATGTGTCAATTAATGTATGAGGCAAAAAAGATCAGTGAAAAAAAATCGCCTTAGAAAAAAGATCAGCACCAAAAATAAAAAATGCAATAAAAACAATATAAATCTCAACGATAAAATCGGTAAAAAAATATCGACTCCGTTAACATCATCTAATACAAATGTCGTCATATCAAATAAATAGGATTTGACTACAATTTTCAAGTCATAAGAATGTCGACATTTATACATAAAACACTTCCCATTCTTCTTCTATATAAACCCTTCGTATACCTCACCGTGTTTCACAATTAACATCGAATTAATCAACCATGAATTTGATGTGGTCTTTTTTTCTTTTACTACTTCCAATCTCAGTTTACGCCGAATGTACATGCGAAGAATCAAGCCAAGATAGTAACAACAAGTCACAAGCTCTAAAGCTCAAACTAATAGCCATAGCTTCGATTCTTGTAGCAGGTAGTGTTGGTGTTTGTGTACCTTTGCTAGGTAAAAAGTTTGAGTCTTTGAAACCCGAAAGCAATGTTTTCTTAGCGGTTAAATTCTTTGCGGCTGGAGTTATTTTATCAACCGGTTTTGTCCATGTTTTTCCTGATGCTAATGAGAGTTTGGAAAATCCGTGTCTTGGTGACATGTTTTGGGGGGATTTTCCTATAGGGAATTTTGTGGCAATGTTGGCTGCGGTCGCTGTTATGGTACTTGAGACGGCGGTTTCAAGTTATTTTAATAGAGCACATTATAGTAAGAACGAGGTAATTAAGAATGGTGATCATGATGTAGAGAAGCAGTTGCATGAAGGTCATGTGCATGTTCATACGCATACGTCTCATGGCCATGCACATGGTCCGTCGCTCGATGGTTTGGACTCGTCAGAAGTTCTACTTCGTCACCGGATTATTTCAATGGTAACGCTCTTTATGTGACAATTGTAACATTAATTGTATTAGTATGACTAGTTAATTTATGTGACAATTGTCATTCTTCAATTCTATTAAAAACTTCTATAAGTATTTATTAAAATCTGTGTCCAAAATAAATGCTAGTGAAACGAATCTGCCACACGTATGTGCCTTTTTGAGTAATGAAATTAATTGACCAAATAATATAGGTAGAAGCTTAAATATTTTTCTTTAAATTTGTAAAAGATTAATAATGTTTTTCTTTTGGTTTGTAGACTTCTTGTAAGGACTAACTGAAATTTGTGTTGTAGGTTTTGGAGATGGGGATCATAATACATTCGGTTATAATTGGCATATCATTAGGAGTTTCCGGCAATCCTACAACAATCAAACCATTAATTATTGCTTTGAGTTTTCACCAAATGTTTGAAGGCATGGGCCTTGGAAGCTGCATTAGTGAGGTACCTAGTTAATCCACTCTTTCAGTACTTTTATAGCTAATTTTAATCAATACAAAAATTTCATTTTTATATGTTTACTATGCAGGCCAAATACAACATAAGAACCATGGCAACAATGTCTATAGGCTTTTCTGTTATAACCCCAATAGGGATCGTTATTGGGTTTTTGATCTCGAACACATATAACGAAAATAGCCACACGGCTCTCATATTAGAAGGCGTATTCAATGCTGCTTCGGCCGGGATACTTATTTATATGGCACTTGTGGATCTTCTTGCTGTGGATTTCATGAAAGCAAAAGTGAAAACAAACGGGAAGCTTCAAATAATGGCATTTGCGTTTCTCATTTTTGGCTTAGGTTGCATGTCTCTTTTGGCCATATGGGCTTGATGTCGATTTTATTCTCACGTTTTTAGGATTTGATGTTTTAGTGTCGCCCATAGATAATTAACATATTACGAAGTATGATCAATGTAAGAGGCACAGTCTATGCAGATTTTTTTTTTTCTTCAACTTTTGCTGTTTCGTTAAAATCTTACTTGATTATTTTCTGAATTAACAAGACAATGATATGTAAAATAATGCATCTCACATGTGATAAGCTATTGTTCCTAACATAGCAACATTTATAAAAAAAATTAAGAGACAAAACATTGAGATCTGATTAATTGAGGTCAGAACTCAGAAGAGTTCATGTATCATAGAGCAAATTGGGGGTCACTTGACTTTGGTAAAAAGAAAAAGGTTTCCGTGTTATATGCTATTGTTAGGGGAAAAATATTGAGATCTGATTAATTCTGAACTTGAGAACTTTTCAAAAACACTCTGAACTTGATAACTACACAATATATTAATTTTAAAAACACACGCTTTGTATTTCAAAAACCACACATTTTACATCAAATGTCAAACCAAACTCACGATTTCACAAATATAATTATTTGCTGCTTTAAACCGTCAATTCACGTGGTCATTCATCTATCATCTAACAATACACACATGATACATGTCACATGATGCTCTTTTGAAGTCCAAAAGTTTTCACATTTTCTTTTATCTAATTTTTAATTATTTTTTATCATGTCTGTTTTCTTTAATACTTTGAGTCATACTAAATACTTTGCGAAAAAATTTTAATATGCAAACAAAATAAGTACATAGGTTTGTTTGAAAACAAACTTATTAGAGTTTATAAAAAGCTTTTATAATAAAATTACTTAAAAAATAAGTTTTATTTGACACACATTCTTTTGAAAGATTTTAAAATCATCGGCTTTCATAATCTCAATGCTAATGAAAATAGCTTTCAAAAATGAGTACAACTTTTAATTAGACAAATTAATTAAATACATTTCAAAATATGTATGAACATGTAAAAGATAAAAATATATGTAAATTTTGTGTGATTTATTTTAATGTCATTTTACACTAATAAGCTATAGCTCTAGTTAATTCATCATATATCTCCATAGAAACAACAAATTTCACATATATTTTTATCTAATTATGGGGCTGTTTGGGAGTGCGATTCGCACATGATTATCTTATTATTTCAGTTCAGAATTGCAATAATCTAATGGACAATGTTTTGGAAAGAAAACCATAAATGTGACTATTTGGATTTTGAAGAAGCATCATCAAAACGCGGTTTTGAAGAAGCAGCTCCACACATGCTTTTTCGAAACGCAGTCTACCTTTTTTTTTTTTTGCAATTTAGTGAGTTACCCTCGCACATGTGTGTATTTTTGGTTTTTTGCTATTGTGAGAGAAAGAGATGTTGAGGAAGAATGACTGAAAGAAATAGAAACGTTAGGAAGAAAAATAATACTTCGTATAAAACCTTATTTTTAAACTTTTCATTAATTTAAGCCTTTAAGGAAAAAATATATTACTTAATCTTCTATTTTTCTAAAGTCCGCTATGCCCAAAACAAATATTATACGGGGTAGTAAAATTGTCTATCAAAATAATATGTATAAAATGTTTTGTCATTTATCTTAAAAAGTAGAGTAAGTTATAATATGCTACCAAATCATGATTTGCCAAACATAAAAAAATTCATTATCGATTATTGCGATATGCGGATATCAAACAACATAATTAGATCAAAACATCATATTTCAAAATCACGTTTTGTAACTTTAACTATCTAATTATACGATATTAAAACGTATCAAACACCCCTTTATGTTTTAGTACACAAGATTATTGAGAGATTATACGTATTTTAAAAAAATAAGTTACTTAAAATACATGCTTCGTTTGGCAAACATAGCTTATAATAGATTTTAAAAATAATATTTTTGCATAATGTCTGAAAATCAAATGTTACTCCATATAGCTAATAAAAATAATTCCCTTTTATAGTCTACAACTCCATCTCGGCATCTCTCGTTCCAGCAACAATTACCTTTGCCGAACACACTTGACAAAAAAATCCATCAATTGGAGAAATGGTAAAAACTACAAACAAACACACCGTTTAGTTCACTGTTTATAAAACGTTTAACTGTGGCGGGAATTTGAAAATTTGAATATTCAAATCCCCAAAACATGATCTCACCAATAACCCAAACCCTAGACGACGACGACGCTCTCTGGGCCGCGATCGACTCCGCAGCCGCCACCTCCTCATCCGCACTCAAACCACAATCCACCAAAAACCGCTTCAAATCGCCCAAAATCACATTTCCGATCATCTCATCTCCATCATCCACCACCACTAAACCTACCAGAAAGCATTCAGTAGTTACCGATAACGTATCGCCTGCGGCGAAGAAGGTTTGTGGAAATGAAAGAGGATATTATTCGCTTGCGATGTTGAGTACGCCGAAGACGATGGTGACATATGGTTCGGAGTATGAGATACGGAGTCCTGGTGCGGATGTGGTTCATAGTTCTTCGGATTGTTCGGTGATGATGAGTCAGCATAGCTTGTCTGGAAGGTTCCCGTCTGTTGCTGTTTTTAAAGAGTATCAGAATGCTGCTATGGCGGTCTGTATACATATTTTTGGTTCCGTTTTGTTTTATTGTTAATTGGTTTATATATGTGTCTGTTGATGAATGATGAGTACTCCATAGGATCCAAATTGATGATTTAACGGCTTGGTGTGTTATTTAGGATGAAGTGATGAACTAATTTTATGTTTCGTATAGTAATAATACATGTGAAAAGGAAAAAAGTAGGAGTATAGTTTCTTTTAGGTAAATTTGTAAGAAACTTGACGTCAAATCGATGAGCGGTTAAGGTAAATACTGAACCTCAAATGGTGGAATGTACCTATTGTTGAGGGGGTGTTTGGCATTGCATTTGGAAAGTGATCATCTGATAATTGTGTTTTGAAGAAGCATATAATCAGTTAATGGTGTTTGTATACGGAAACTGGTTCGGATTATATGATTATTTAGTAGTCAAATAATCAGTTTGGAGTAGCTGCAACGCTTATTTAGCGGAATTACAGTTTTAACTAGCAAACGTGTATCCATACACTATCAACCTGTTTTGTTTTAGCTCATTAGAGTACAGGGGTACGGACCTATAGAATATATATTGTTTAAGTAAAGTTGTAGTGTTGCTGATTATTTGATTTTAAGTTATTTAAAATCACGCAATTAGCTTCAAAACGCAATGCCAAACAACCCCTGACTTTGTCCAACTAGAATTTCAGTATTTGACTGCGCACACAAACCTGATAGAACTAGTTTACTATAAGGCTAAACTTTCCATAATCATTGTAGATACCTTGTTCATTCAAACCAAGTTATACATTCTGGACATGATCACGACGACAGACTACTATATGATAGTTCGGGGGAGAACAAAATAATAACAGCAGTTAAGATAATATCTTCTAGGAAAGCTTGCAAATTATAAGGAACATTACTCAAAGAATTCCATTGTAATCGTTAAATGCAGGGAGTACTTTTTCATTCTCTTATTACATAGAACGAAGAACATATCAGCTTTACTGTCTATCACATTATCAGCAGAGCCATGTGAAAGTCTATCCTAGAAGGTAGGATGCAGGTAGGTGTGTAGGTTTCTGATGGACTTCGATCATAATTTCTTAGATCTAATCATAAGTGGTTGCACCAATCAAATAAAAGCACTAGATACATGAACAAGAAAAGTTGTGGTTCAGGGCTTGGATATTTGATCTTCCTTAGGGCTTGGGATCATTTAAATGTTAGCTTGCTACTGTAGAGGCTGGAGACTAGTAATGCATGCAAGAGTCGGTCACAAATCCATATATATGCTTTATCTCTGATTACAGTGAACCACTTCACCATCAGGCATTCTACTGAACTATTTCTTCAGGAAAATTTGGCCTTCTTGTCTGTTCATATCAGCAATTTAATGCTCTTAGTATAAAATGACAAATTTCGTAGAGAAAAGTATAGATTTTCCCATTAATAACCATTAGATATAATACTTAAAAAGTCTAAATGAACTTGATGTCTTTGCTGACTCCAGATTTCATTACTCTGTGTCAAGAGTAACATAAATTGACATTTGTTTGCAGATTCTGGAAAAGGGTGACTATACTATGATCTCTGGGAATCCTTTCATCAAAAAGTCTGGTAAGAACTTTCAGCTTCTAATACAATTATGGTCTGTGCAAATTTATTGTTTTTGCTGATGAATTCAGATTGCAAAATCAGGTTGGAGAAAGATATCATTTTTTTTCAACATCTCTTACGAAATCAAAGATAAGACTATAGAATTTGATGATGACCGTAATGTTCAGCGTGCTGAATTCATAGTTCGGGCACATATGCAGTATGTTTCTGTACTTGAATTTCTGTATAAGATGCAGAGTTGGTTTCTGTCTATCATATCTGTTAAAATTCTTTATCCGTTTTTTAGAGGGGGTAGGTTCTCTGACGGATGGGGTTCATGTGAAAGACGTGAGAAGAGATTCAGTAAACCAAATCATGATATTCCTAGCACGGCTGAAACCAGAGCAAAAAATAAAGCGTGTCAGGTAAATTTCTCTCTTTGCATCTGCTAACACATCAATTATTGGATTGACCACCAAGGAATTAAGCATTCCAAACACTTTGATATGCAACAACCAGTTTAATAGAGTTTGGAAAAGGTTACGCATATAAACTTGTTGCTGCATGAAACTAACTAAAATATGAAATATCCCTTTGTTTAGGCCACTTACATGTATCCAATTATTAGAGCGGTTTTAAGTTGTGCCAACTTAATTTGACAGAAAAAAATTCAATAGTTTACTTTATAAGTATCCTGCGACAGCGACCTATGGGGATGGAACTGATCATACATCTATGTGAACTGCTATTATGGAATTTTAATTTCACCTATTTGTATTTTTTCGTGAATGTTGGGCCCATATATGCTTCTTTCATTGATGCAGATTAGTAAAACTTGACTATTCGCTAAATGTCCTAAGAGAGTGAGTATCGGCCACTTTGTGATGAGGACCAAATAAATTGTGACACTCCAACAGGAAGAATTATATAAGTTGACAAGAAATGGTTCATTATATACAGAACATGAGATGTTAACCTTTTTGTGGGTCGAGGGCTAACTGTGCTTTTTGAATGTCACATGGAAATATCATATCATCTGTTATTTTCTTCCATTCGGAATCACTTTCTTTAATTCTGGCAAGATTGAAGTCCAATTCTTGGTAAGTAATTTTTAATTGTGTTTGCAGGACCTTCTAGGTATTGGAGAGTACCGTCCTGGTGTCAATTCTCAGAGATAAAAAAGAGACCTACTTTGTAAAAGCGTTTAGAGTTGCGGTGATACAAGTGTATAGCTCTACTCCAAATTTAGAAATTGGGATCAAATCTACACAGCTGTGATGGTGGATGTTGCCCAATGCTTTCTAAGAGTTATCCGCTAAGGTTGTTGTATAGTTGTACCCACAGGTTTAACTTTCTGCATACGTTAGTTACGCTTAGAAAATAGAAACTATGTTTTTTTTTTTTTTTTAAAAAAAAGTTATGCTTAGAAACTCTAATTTTTGAACAGTAACTGTAAGTTGACACGAAAAGCAACTGTACAAGGAAAAACGTAGGGCATATGTTGGAGAATATGATCCTGTCATTTCTGGTTATTGTCTTTGGATACAGATATGTAAAACCGGCGAACACTATACAACGCGCCTTGTGACGCTGCATGCAAATGTTTATGGAAACCCCTTCCAATTCATAAGAAAGCTCTTTGGCTTTGAGTACATGAAAGGGTGAGAAACTGAGCAAACCCAGTTGGGGTCGATCGTCGACATGCCAAAGAACCAACTACATTGCTATTATAGGTGGCAAAATGGCGATATAGATGACTGTGATAGAAAAGAATACAAGTCAAAATGAGCTGGATTGGGTTGATAACTCTCAACGCTTTTTACCCGTTATTTTCCAAAGTATACAAATAATTTATGTACATCAATATGATTAATACGTAGTAATAAGTAAATTTTATAGAACTTAAACTGTTTAAACTTATTAAGATCTGATAATTGAAGTTCGATTAGACTGAGAAACAGGCCCTGCCCTAATCTAAAACAGGTTATAGTTCAATACATTCTGATCCTAAGAATAATGTAACAATTTGACACTTGAATTGATTTTTTGAACAATGTTATCGACACGCAGATATTTTATAGGGAGTAATTCATAGTATTTTTCAACCAAAAATGCCAATGCATGGCAGAATCAGAGAATTATAGAGTAGTGTTTACCAGTTCTTATACAAGGTATCAAACCAGCTAAGCTTATAGCTCAGCAAGTCAGCCACTATATGCAAATAGTTACCAGCTGATACTTCGATTATTTCAATGCAAATGTACCGACAGAAATTAAACTATGACAATTGACGGTGTTTAACTAGTCATGATTAGTTTGCAATTGGCAGTCATATTCCATTCAGACGACAAACCAACCAAACACATCATAAGCATAAAAATAATTCAACATAACTTCACATTTCAATGCGCCTGAGTTTTTACAATTACACATTTCAAAATGTAATAATTATACAAGAAAGTGGCAACCAGCTTTAGTTATACCAGTAGTTCTAGTAATTTTTCAAAATCTTATTAAAGCAACTTAGTACCTAAACTGCATTCTGTCCATACAAAAAATGGGAAATTAAATAAACAAAAAGTCATTTAATCTATTGTATCTCTATTTTGAAGCAATTAACTTTCTAAATATTTCCTGAGATCTTTAATCGCTATGTTCATCAAACAAAAGATATATGTAAGAATCACCCTCTTAAGTACAACTTGGCAGCAATCCTTCGTAGACAACTTCATATATAGTCCAATATTAATCCAACAGTTCTTAAAAATCTAAAATATAACCAACAAAAGAAAAGCAGAATCAGGAACTGAGATTTTACTTGTAATGACCATCAAGAAGAAAATGCCTAGTCTATGGACTTAAGATGTAATCAGTAACTAAAAAGACACTTACAGGTTCTTGCACAGCCATTACGATGCACTTAAACACACTTTGGTTACAGAGTTATCTTTAAGGTTCAAATCCGCAGATCCAGTTTCACTTTTACAAATCTCCTCATCGGATCTGAACTCAAGCTGCTTTTCAACAGACTTATTGCTAGACTTCCGTTTATACTTTAATCTGTATGGTGGAGATGTATTGTATGTATTATTAACAGTAGCCACATCACATGATTCAGATTCCTCCAAATCATGATTAACTTTTTTCACTTCATCACCCTTTACTATCTTCTGAAAAGAAACAGACAAGTGATTTTTTCTTTTTCTCAATATCGAAGGTGTATTAGGAAAGCTTTGAGCAGCAATCTTTAATCTTGATTCAGGTGTCTGAGCATTGAAAGCATCACACTTTTCGGCATAAGGTGGAGTTGAAGAACATCGAGAATTGTAATCGCGGGAGCTCCAGTGTGTATAAATAAGACCATATTCAGCTGGCATAAAACTTTCGATTTGTGGAGGCTCATAATACAAAGAACCGTATGCTGGAGCACTGGATTGTAAAGGGGTTGCATTTAATATCTCCTGATTAATTCCATTATGTCTTGTACTGCAACTGTCGAATCTTGGAACCAAATTTCGGCTAAGGTGACTGATATCATGTT
This sequence comes from Artemisia tridentata subsp. tridentata, assembly GCA_021014915.2. NCBI lineage: Eukaryota > Viridiplantae > Streptophyta > Magnoliopsida > Asterales > Asteraceae > Artemisia > Artemisia tridentata. The sequence goes on along the minus strand of CP139507.1, from coordinate 162,496,451 downwards.
TTGAAGGGTGTGATTTGGTTCCAATGGGTTCAGAATCAGTGGACCCGCTTGGAATAAAACTTGATGAAGCATCTATATCTTGAGAAGGGGTCGAGCATTCTATATCATCTGTGGTATCTGTTTCTACCTTATGGTATTCTGCAGGTCCAGGTGATAGTGACACCCGAGAAGGAGTAACTGAGGAAGCAATTGGTTTTGCAGTTGAAGGTGTTCTGGTTACATCACTATCGTTCTTTGAGATAGCTGGAAGGTTCCCGGTGGCTAAATAGAAATCTAACTTTTTCTTTAAAGAACTATTCCAATGATTTTTTATTGCATTATCAGTCCTGCATGACAACATTCCAGTTATGGGAAAATGTTACTATCATGTTATTTACTAGACTTTAGTAATGCGTTCAAGTAAAATGATATAATTATAAAAACTGGGAGTTAAGTGTAAAGAATTACCTTCCTGGAAGTGCCTTTGCTATTTCAGCCCACTTGTTTCCATGCACACGATGTGCATTCATGAGGGCCATCTCCTCTTGCAGGGTCCAAGCATCCTTTTTAATATCTGGATTCAAATGATTGTGCCACCTGTAAAAAAATTATCAAAATATTTAACATAAGCAATGAATGAATGGTAAATAACGTAACCAGTTACGAAAATACCTTTCACGACATTGTTTCCCGATTCTACCAGGCAGAGACTTGGCTATTAGAGACCATTTTGTTGGTCCATATCTTTTCACCAGCTCGACAATTATGTCATCCTCCTACAGAAAAAAAGAGACCGAGAGGGATTTTAAGTTATCATATGCACACAAGAAAACTATATTTCAATGCAGTAAGGAATCAGGTGCATACCTCTTGAGTCCAAGGACCTTTAACAAGTTCGGGATTAAGAACCTTTTGCCAGCGATGCAGACATTGGACTTCTGATCTATCAGGAAAATACTCAGCTGCAAAACAGCAACATTGATAAGTAAACTCCTTTTCCCTCAGATAAGCATTTCTTGGTATAGTATTTAAACTCCAATTTCATGAATTTTCATGCAAATAAGGTCCAAGAATATTAAATATATATAGACACCATTACTAATTAAAGAAGGCCACCTGAAAAGTTATACTATAAACCACATTCATGTTCCCTTTCTTAGGTCACTGACTGAGCTGCTGCAAACTAATATTTGGACAAACAACTATAGCTAACTAACTTAATAATAATATTTAACAGGTACTTGAACTAGTATTTAGAGTAACTATCCTTGATAAATATCATTGAAAAACAGATTAATCTATGCTGAAACATTGAAAAATTAGGGCTCCTGGCAGTATTTATTCATCTTAAAAGAATCTGTATCCCTTCTAAATCTGATTGCATCAATATTGAGACTTTTCCAACATATTAAAACGAACATCGATTTATCAATTCCTTAATCTAACATTTTCAAATCATTGCTTAGAATTCTGATAGACAGGGTTTCTTCAAAAAGATTACTGCATCATAGCAAATACCTGCAGCTTTATTACTGACTTAAACAAAAATTAATCTCAATTCTACGGTCCAACAAATTATGCACAGGGTTTTGCTTCTTAGTTAATGTAGGCTTATCACAATATTTCTAGTTATAAGTTATCACAATATTTCTAGTAAAAAAAAAGGCATTTGCTTCAAGATTATCCAACAGGCCAACTCAGCTTGTTGATTAAGGTTAAGAGATAGTTAATATTCTTTAATCAAATACTACACATCATCTCCTTAAGATCATAACTAGTATTTATATGTTTCTGATATGTAATGGATCAATCATGACCGCACACTTATCAACTGTCTCAGTTTGACATTCTTAGCCATAAGATAGCTCAGTAAACAGGTTAACTATTAAGTGAATGAGAATCAAATTGAAGAGTTGCAAACTCAGAATCCATTGACCGATTTGTAGTAAATCGAACAGCTTGTCCAAGTAAAATTTTACAAGGAACAGATAAAGGAAATTATCAAACAATTATGAAATTGCGAAGGGACCATTCCAGCATTTCCCCCTATAGTTAGTTACTGACCTTAGGCTGTTAAAAGTCCTTTTATGTTATCATATGGCTTAAAAAATCTGTTTTAACATATTTAACGTGCCGAGTCATATAAAAGTAAATGCTATGGGAAATGCAATGAAAAGAGACTCACCTACTTTCTTCCAACATTTGCCCTTGAATTTCCCAACAGCCTGTTTTAGCGTCTCGTCCTGTGAAAAATCAAAGAAACATTATGAAACAGAGCAACCACCAAACATGTTATTAGTTTGCAGATAAATATGACACTAAGAACATATATATGCACATCGCATTACATGGGATGCTAATTATAACTTTGAAACAGATGTAGGAAGACTTGTTAGTGTCATAACAGTTCACTTATCTTTTTACAAAAAAAAAAAAAAAAAAAAAAAAAAAAAAAAAAAAAAAAAAAATCACAAAACCACCAAAATAATGCAAAGAAACAAGGAATGTGTGTTATCTTTAGGCCTAAGTCTATCTACTATATGAAAACAACAACTCTTTTACATTACAAGTTCAAAACTAGCAAAGACTTAAAGACTATCACTCCAATGCAAATTTATACAGAAAGAGGTCATACAACAACATCACGATTAGATCAAACTTATTTGAAACGAAATACATACCTCCTCAGGTGTCCAACCCCCTTTTGCTCGTCTAATTGGTCCAGTTGTCCTCCTGTAAATCCAAACTTCATTGTTATCAGTTTAAAAAAAAAAAAAATTAAGGTGGACAAACAGTAAATGAACATAGCCATTAGATTATGCAGTAACTCTATAAAACCTGCACACTTATTATGCTATCTACAAGTCTACAACTATCAATGCTCTCAACTATATTGCATTGCATCCTTGTTAACAATGTTAACTAACACCTAACTAGACATGAATAGTAAGTTGCACCTCGTATATTATATCATTACCAAATACATCTCCACAATAGAAATTTTCCAAAAGTACCACTCTTGGGATAAACTTTCTTCCATATCTAACAAGCATACTACTTAGAATATATACAACAATTCGATGAACGCTGATTAGTCCTATATAACATAACCAAGCTCAAAGTTTCCACCAAGTTTTAATATCTACCTTCACTTGCCACACAAACGCATCAAAAACTTATGTCACAAGATACAATACAAATTATTCATCACAAATGCAGTTCCGCTAAACAAAACAGCATACAATACACAAGCAAATAAACCAAAACCATAGCCCATACCGTTGAGGTGGAGATGTAGCAGTAGGACTCGAAACCCTCGGCGACCTAGGTACCACAATGCCACTACTACCTTCCGACATCGACGAGCTCGACGCAGCTGTCGATTGCTTATTCTCAACACAATATATCTCCAACTCCATCCCACCCATATCCAATCAAACTCTTCCTACAAACAACACACAAAAAACCATCAATTCATCACAAACACCATAATTCACAATCCCTAATTACCAATTTACCATAAACACCAAAAAAAACCAATCCAATAATTACCAAAACAAATAAAAACAGATCTAATTAACTAAATCCTTAACTACCAAACCAACTTAAACCCAATTCAATTCTACAAAAACCCATATAATTCACCCCAAAAAAAAAAAAAAAAAAAAAAATCTAACTAAAACACAAAAAGAGAAAAAACCCAGTTGAGAAATCAATAAAGATTGCAACTTTAACTAATAATCCATAAAAACAAACATACCTTTAATATCTTTTTTTTTATTAAAAAAAAAAGCAAAAACTGAAGTTAAAAATAAAGAACCCTATTTATTTTTAAAGAATTGAAAAAACCATCCGTTGAAAGATCGAGATATAGAGAGAGAGAAAGAAAACGTATAAATTTTGTTTTGTAACGAATATAAATGAGGAGGGGGTGAGTTAACGGCGTTAAGTATATCGTTAAGAGGGTTTGAATGTGGAGTTAACGGTCGGTGGTTAAAGGGTGTAAAAGTTTGAACCTTGAGAAAAAACGGCTCGTGAGTTTTTGTGGGCCGTTGGATTTATGGAAAGTGTGTGTTGTGGCCGTCCGATTGGTGCTTAATTTTGTTACCAGTAATCTATAGATTTATATGCTTGATAATAATTGTTTGAATCAGGTTACAATTCTATAGAAAGTGGTGAAACTATATATGAGTTAAGATGGACCACCTTCCATCTTATTTGATCTAATGGTTGGTATTAAATACATATTTTACACTATAAGGGTATAATTGTCAACTATATAAATACAAAATAAAAAATATCATCTCATAAAAAACACACAGAAAAAACGTGTTTTCTCCCATCCCCAATTCAACATCAACTTCTACCTTATCAAACCTTAAATCCGAATTTCAATTCATCCAATTATACATGATATAATCTTTGTTCATCATAATCATTCCTTCTCGTTAAACATTAAATTCGCTATCATTGGATTCAATTTCTGGATAAATTTTCAATCCGATCTTCTTTAGATCGTTCATCATCAAATTGAAAGCATGTGAAAGCATTCGAGCATAAAAACACATGTAATTAGAAACTGAATCTTAATAACGAGTAAGTTTATGTTTTTTACATGTAATCTTTATGTAAATTATGCTTTAGAAAAAATATTAGTTAAGTGCACACCATGTGTTTGATGAAATGAACAATTGATTTTCACATGGGTCTGTAGTGCAGGGCATCTCAGTCCAAAAAGGGGGTATTTTAAGCCACTTATCAGCTATGAAAAGCTATTCTAAAAAATTCATAAAAATATGTAACAACTAGATAAGTTGCCCAATGGTAATTGTACAAAATTTGAGCTTATTTGGGCATATAATGAGCAAATGAAAAATAAAAAACACAGCAGATCTGCACAAAATAGTAGTGGTAAAAACAGCCCACTGAGGTGATTTTTAAGCCACTGATAAGCTATGAAAAGCTATTCTAAAAAATTCAGAAAAATATGTAACAACTAGATAAGCTACCCAAGAGTGATTGTACCAAATTTCAGCTTAATTGAGCTTATAATGAACAAATGAAAAATCAAAAACATAAGCTGATCTGAGGCACAATTATGAAAAAAATGCAGAATTATGAAAAAAAGCTGTTAAAAAACTAATAGAAAAATTCAAAAAAATGTGGACTAAGTGCACTAGCAACCAAAGATTATCAGTACCAAGTTTGAGCTTAAAAGGGCTTATAATGAAGAAATGAAAAATGAAAAACATGGGCTGATTTGGACAAAGTTAAAAAAAATTGCAGACTTGACATTCTGATGCACAGTTATCACTGAAATGACCATAACTAACCAGGAACTTTGTGAAATCAACCAAACTTTTGAAGATACTCTTAATACACTAGATAGGACATAAAAATACCAAAAACAAGGGCTGAATATGCTTAATCCTACCATAAGCTAATATGATCAGTTCATACCAAAAATCCTATGATATCCAATCCAATTCTATAAAATCCTCCAAAACAGATCAAAACACACTAGAAAAAACTTGTTTAAGTTTCTTTAAGCTAGATTAAACTTCTCAAAAGTGCAAATGAACAGTAGCTAGCAAATTTGACCCATTTTGGTCTTAACCTAAACACCCCTTTATAAATGACTGTTTTGATTTTTACACTAGTGAGACCTATTTTAAGCTAAGAAATGAGATTACCAAGGATTAACTAACTATATTGAAGTAAAATAAGTACTTTTTAGCAGAAATTAAGCACTCTAATAAGCTATAAGCAGTTATGCTAATTTTTGGCTTTTTTAAGCTTTTTAAGTGAAAACTAGAACAATTAAGCAAAACCTATCAAATTAACATGAAATAGCATCCATAGGATCAAATAAGCATAAAATAATCTAAATTAACTTGACAGCTTTTTTGATTGTATGAAAATGAGGAGAAAATAAATGTATATGGAGATTTCTTTTTAGAAATTATTGGAATGCAGTTGCACTAGTGAAAATTGTAGATGAAACTGCATTGTTTTCTCTTCATCATCAATGTACAACTTTTAGCTATACCTGGCCTAGTTCGTGGCTGTCTGCAGTCTACACACCGTATCACAGGTGATACCCAATATGTTATTTTGTATCACAGGTGATACCCAATAAGTTATTTTGTATCACAGGTGATACCTAATAAGTTATTTTGTATCACTGGTGATACCTAATAAAATAAGATATTAGGTATCACCTGTGATACATACCAAATATTAGGTATCACCTGTGATACAAAATAAGATATTAGGTATCACCTGTGATACAAAATAAGATATTAGACAAATAGACCTGCCATGTGTTTTGAGCTACATTTGTGACACTAGCTATGGCGTCTTGTTCAACTGCCTATTAGCCCTTGCATTTAAGATAACCAAATATGAGTGAATAAAAATTACGAATCCGGAACTTAGAATTGCCCATATTATATAAGCAAATTTACTTCATTGATTCAAAAGTTAGTACACCGGGCAACTTTAACAACATGGACACAGACTTATACTAAACAAATAAGTTGATCGTGTTTCAGCTTACATTTAAAAAAACAACATAACACTTGGCAGAAGTAACAAGACTCTTCTATACAACTCGTTTATTCCACTTTTCTTTTATTCGTCCATTTCATCATCATCTTCAACCTCCTCGATTTATTATGAAAGAAATTACATGTGATATAACATGTGTCTGGTAATAATTATTATATGTGATCATGATTTGATTATTTCTTATTTAAAAACTAGTACAAAAATCACATGTTATTTTTCTAAAAATCACATCTGAAAATCACATGTGATATAACATGTTTCTGGTAATAATTTTTATATCACATGTGATCTTGCGTTGATTAACCAAAACAAAAACAAACACATCTTAACTAGTAAAAACATCTTTGACATTTCGCCATTTAACCAAAAGAAATACATAATATCATTTTCATATTTTACATAGGGCAACACCAACTATACAACATACTAAGATGCACAAACCACTGACAATTTAACAAGTTTTAAAGATTACTAAATCTTATATCAAATATCATATGTCGTCTAATATGTTATTTTGTATCACATGTGATACCTAATAACTTAGCCAAAACAGTTTAATGCTTTATCACAAGTGATAAATGTCAAAGTATTCCATAAAATTACAAAAATAAAAAATAAAAAATACGCCAATTAGTAAAACTCATAATTTCATGTTGTTCAAGTTTACGTTGAACTCCGGTATATAACAGAGGTCTAGGAAGCGCTACAAAATAATGTTGAACAATAAGCATATGCATATCTATAAATAGGGTTTTTCTATCTTGTGCATAATGACACAAAAAGGACTCAGCGACCAACAAAAAAGGACTCATAGACTCATAAAAAAGAAACTAGCAGTACTAACCAATGTGTGATTTTGTATGTATCACAAGTGATACCTATTAAGTTATTTTGTATCACAGGTGATACCTAATAATTTATTTTGTATCATAGGTGATACCTCATAATGTAAGTAGGTAACTACAGTTTACGCAAACTCTTTGTGCTGGTCACTAAGCCCAAATTATTTTTCTTTATTGGGCTAGTGTAACAACAAGTATTTAGCCAAAAAAATAAGCTTAAAAGTCTATAACAATCTATTTTCAACAAGCAGAAGTACTAATCATGTAAGTGGCAGCACTAACAAAGATAACCAGCAGTACTAAGCTCCATTGAACAACATTAAAACCAACTAGCAGTACTAACCAATGTGTGATTTTATATGTATCACAGGTGATACCTATTAAGTTATTTTGTATCACAGGTGATACCTAATAATTTGCAAAATAGATATTAGGTATCACCTGTGATACATACCAAATATTAGGTATCACCTGTGATACATACCAAATATTGTGACTGAGTTGTCGAAAATGCTGATTAGGGAAGAGATTGATGAAAACGCGACAACGTATATAGATGCAGACATGAACGGGGAAGAATTGACTTACAGGGTGGAAAGGAATGGTGGACTCGTGAACGCTGCGACGGGTGAGAAGTCTGATATTCTGATTGAAGTTCCTCCTAGTGCAAATGGTGTTCGCAATGATGGATGAAGATCGAGGAGGTTGAAGATGATGATGAAATGGATGAATAAAAGAAAAGTGGAATAAATGAGTTGTATAGAAGAGTCTTGTTACTTCTGTCAAGTGTTATGTTGTTTTTTTAAATGTAAGCTGAAACACGATCAACTTGTTTGTTTAGTATAGGTATGTGTCCATGTTGTTAAAGTTGCCCGGTGTACTAACTTTTGAATCAATGAAGTGAATTTGCTTATATAATATGGGCAATTCTAAGTTTCGGATTCGTAATTTTTATTCACTCATATTTGGTTATCTTAAATGCAAGGGCTAATAGGCAGTTGAACAAGACGCCATAGCTGGTGTCACAAATGTAGCTCAAAACACATGGTAGGTCTATTTGTCTAATATCTTATTTTGTATCACAGGTGATACCAAATATCTTATTTTGTATCACAGGTGATACCTAATATTTGGTATGTATCACAGGTGATACCTAATATTTGGTATGTATCACATGTGATACCTAATGTCTTATTTTATTAGGTATCACCAGTGATACAAAATAACTTATTAGGTATCACCTGTGATACAAAATAACTTATTGGGTATCACCTGTGATACGGTGTGTAGACTGCAGACAGCCACGAACTAGGCCAGGTATAGCTAAAAGTTGTACATTGATGATGAAGAGAAAACAATGCAGTTTCATCTACAATTTTCACTAGTGCAACTGCATTCCAATAATTTCTAAAAAGAAATCTCCATATACATTTATTTTCTCCTCATTTTCATACAATCAAAAAAGCTGTCAAGTGGTTGTAGCTAAATTTTAACAATAATAAATGAAGATACAAATGAGATTTCTAGATATCGAATCCAGCTATGTGCATCTTGAATCCAATCTTAATACAACACTCCCACCTTTTTTGCTACCTGTGTGAAAGAACCACTCTGCTCAAAAACAATTTTGTTTGCACGGTTCTGCTATGCTCGCTGTTGACACTTGTTTAAAAACAAATCTTTTTTGTTTTAGTCACAAATTGTAAAACAAATCTCGGGTATTGCTCAGGCTGTGACTTTTGCTTCATCTTTGCTGCTTTGTTTTAAGATCTTACCCTATTTTCAGTATTGATAACCATTCCCGGATGATGGGGTTAACCTCCTCTGCACCATCATCATGGGGCAATGACCTAAATAGAATTATTAAGACAATGCAAATGTAAGTAAGTGATGCTAAAAGTGACAATTTGGGTGACATTTGACCTATTATAAAGGATGTTTTTAACTTGACCCGTCAGAGAGACCCATTTATAAGTTAATGGGCCGAAATTGCCACCTATAGAAGTAGATCAAATAGTTATAACAGCACAATTAGCTTACCTGCATCGAGCTCCTTGATTACAATCTTGTTGGGAATTCTGCTAAGGAAGAATTCTACTGATGGTTACTGCTGAAGTGTTGGATTCTGCTGATGACTTGTTTCTGCGGAAGTAGAGTTTCTGCATAGTTGGTTTCTGCTGATATAGATATCCAGCGTACTTTGTTATTAGTTTGGATATGCACGAGTTTTATTAGGAAATTATATAGTATATTTTCTATTAGTTTTGAGATATACGTTTCTTGTGAAACGGTTTAGGGTTTCTAGTAGAACGGATTTAGGGTTCCTTATCTATAAAAGGAACACGTTATTATGTAATATGTACGAGTTTAGAAAAACAAGTTCTTAGAAACAAGTTCTTAGTATTAATAAAAGATCCATAGAGGATCAATTGTTCTTAGTTATTTGTGTTCTTACTTGTGTTTAATTTCCGCTTTATACAAGTATTAGAGACTTTCTATTAGTGTGTTTGTGATTACATAAACATTACTATCGATCCAAGAGTTCTCAAAGATCTATCAAGGTCTTAGGTTCTACAAGTGGTATCAGAGCCTCGGGAGAGTCTCTGTGATACTAAGAACATCTTTTCTTTTACACCCTCTCAATCAATACAACCGAAACAATGCCTGGATCAGACGATGGTTCAGAAGTCAACAACAACCATAACACCACATCTTCATCTTTTCTACAACTCACTCTCACCAACAGCAATGCAAAGTTTCCATACCTCAAGAAGGAAGAATATGAATTGTGGGCTATGAAGATGCAGAACTGGATCACTAATGTAGATTGGAATCTTTGGGAAATTGTCAAAAAGGGAAATACTTTGAAGAAGCACATCAAAGATGCTGATGGTGTAGTTACCATTGTTGATCCTCAAACTGCTGAAGAGATTCTTACTGTTCAGAGAGAGAATAAAGTTAGATCCATTCTCCTTCAGGCTATTCCAGATGATCACATTGGTGATTTTCACTACATGGAGGATGCAAAGGACATCTGGATGGCCATCAAGGCTAGGTTTGGTGGGAATGAAGAGTCAAAGAGGATGAGAAAATCAATGTTGAAACAGCAGTTTCAAGAATTCCAAATCTCTGAGGAAGAAGGTATTCACAAAGGGTATGACAGGTTTCATAAAATTTTGAGTCAATTGAATCAGCTGAAGGCCAGGCCAGACAATGAGGATTGCAATGCAAAGTTCTTGCGATCTTTACCTCCATCTTGGCTGCATGTGAGCATTGCACTCAAAGCTAAAGGTGGATTGGATATGCTTTCTTTTGATGATCTCTACAACAAGCTCAAAACTCTTGAGCCTGATGTTAGAAGTCCCATTCGTTCATCCACTCCCAGTTACTCAGCCTTTGTTAGCACCACCTCCAATAAGATGAATCAAGCTTCAAGCCCAAGCTCCTCAGCATCATCTTCCTACAACAACACCAGACCAAATTCACAACCAAAGTCTAGTGGTGTATTGGAAGATGTTATTCAATCTTTTGTTGCTGATTATGATCATCAGCAACAACTTGCTTTTGAGGATTTTGATCAAGTGGATCCTCTGGATATGGAAGAGATGAACTTAAAGTGGCAGGTGGCCATGCTCTCAATGAACATCAAAAGGTTTGAAGACAAGTCAGGAAGAAAGTTTGGTTTCAAGGGAAGAGACTCTGCTAGATTTGACAGGAGGAAGGTCAAATGCTATACATGTGGCCAGATGGGTCACTTCTCAAGAGAATGCAAGGATAGGAAGGCTGGTGATGAGGTTAGGTATACTACCTATCAGCAGAAACAAGTGGAAGCTGGGAAAGCTGGAGCTTTGGTCACTCTGGATGATCATGTCAACTGGAAGGTGCATGAACCTGATAATGATGAAGCTTCTGGGCAGAGTGGATTGCTGGCATGCTGTACTACAGAGGATCAACATGATCAAGTTGCCTTAATGGGCATCTCTCAGGATCATCCTCTGAAGAGTAAAGAAGTAGGCATAGTAGATAGTGGTTGTTCCAGGAGTATGTCAGGAAACATTGAGATGATGCATGATTTTGTACCCATTGAAGGAGGAGGCAATGTGACTTTTGGTGGAGGAGATGGTAGAATCACTGGGAAAGGAACCATCAGAACACCTAATTTGGACTTTGAGAATGTGTATTATGTGAAGGAACTGCAACATTTCAACTTGTTCTCAGTATCACAAATCTGTGACACCAAGAACAAAGTATTCTTCTCTGAGGATGAATGTCTTATGCTCTCTAAAGACTTCAAACTTCCAGAAGATACACCAATTCTGCTGAGAGTTCCCAGAACTCACAATTTGTACACATTCAATTTGAATGATGTTCAACCTGAAGGTGACTTAACATGTTTGGTGGCTAAAGCATCCCTGGATGAGTCTACAAAATGGCATAGAAGGATGGCTCATGTGAATTTCAAGACCATAAACAAGCTTTCTAAACTTGGTCTAGTTCATGGACTTCCCTCCAAAGTCTTCACCAATGAGCACAATTGTGTTGCCTGCAATAAAGGAAAGCAACATAGAGCCTCATACAAAGCTATTACTGCTGTGAGAACCATCTCAGAACCTCTTCAGTTGCTGCATATGGATCTCTTTGGTCCAACTCAAATCAGAAGTATTGATCACAAGTACTTCTGCCTGGTAATCACTGATGACTATAGCAGGTTTTGTTGGGTATTCTTTTTGAAAACTAAAGATGAAACATCTCCAAATTTAAAAGAGTTCATTACCCTTGTTGAAAACCAGCTAAACAAAAAGGTTAAAGGTATTAGGTGTGATAATGGGACAGAGTTCAAAAATGCTGTTTTAATAGAACTTTGTCAGTCTAAGGGGATAAAAAGGGACTATAGCAATCCAAGAACCCCACAGCAAAATGGGGTTGCTGAAAGAAAGAATAGGACCTTAATAGAGGAAGCAAGATCAATGCTTGCAGACTCTAAATTACCCACTATGTTCTGGACTGAAGCAGTAAGCACTGCTTGTTATGTTTTGAACAGGGTATCCATCACTAGACCTCATTTCAAGACACCTTATGAACTTCTCACTGGGAAAGTTCCTGCTATTCATTATCTTAAACCTTTTGGATGTCAAAGTGACCATTTTGAATACTAGTGATCCACTAGGAAAGTTTGATGAGAAAGCTGATGAGAGGTACATTGTAGGTTATTCAGAACATAGTAAGGCTTATAGGGTATATAATTTAAATGCTAAAAAGATTGAGGAGACCCTTAACCTGAGATACCTAGAAGACAAGCCTAATGTTCAGGGTCAAGGTCATGCTTGGTATTTTGACCTGGATTACTTAACTGATTACTTGGGCTATACTAGATATGTTGCTAACCAATCTGCAGGTTCTCAAGAGTCTCCCACAAACAGTGTTGGTACCATGGATGTTGACTCAGATAGTGAGTCTGTGCATGATGAACAAACAATAGTTGTACCTTCTTTTTCTCCTAACCATTTTGCAGGTGATAGCTCCAAAGAAACTTCTGATGAGCTTGAAGATGAGTCACACTATGCAGAGGACCTTGCTAGACTTAAGAAGCAGGAGCATGCAGCCAATCAAGAAGCTGAAAGAGTTGGTGTGGAGTTAGCACAACCAGTCAGTGGAAACCAGGATTCTGCTGATAGGCTTTCTGTTTCCCCTGACATCACCAATTCTGCTGACAGTTCTCCTGAAGGTTCTCCCATTTCTCCTAGTGTGTCCACAGACCTTGAAGAGCCATATACACGTTTTCCAAGTCCTTCTGATCTTGGGAATCACCAACCCAAAGCTGGTATCTTCAACTCAGCCTCCTATGATAGTGATTTTGGACCCAATGTGAACAATCTTGACACCACAATTGATGTCAACCCCAATGCTACCAAAAGGATCAACATTGCTCATCCCCAATCCAATATTCTTGGTGATCCTCAAGCACCTGTTAGAACTAGAAGTACTGTGAAGGGTTCTAAGTATGGTCAAGTTGCTTTTCTTTCCTATGTCTCAAATCAGCAAAGGGACAATCATACAGACTTTAAGCATTATATGTTTGCTTGCTTTCTTTCTCAAGTGGAGCCAACAAGTGTTGCTCAAGCTCTTGAAGATTCAAATTGGCTTGAAGCAATGCAAGATGAGATGCAACAATTCAAGAATCAGCAGGTTTGGATCTTGGTACCACTACCTGAAGGGAAGATAGCCATTGGGACAAAATGGATTTTGAAGAACAAAAGAGATGCAAGGGGCATTGTGGTTAAAAACAAAGCAAGATTGGTGGCTCAGGGGTTCAGAAAAGAGGAAGGAGTTGATTATAATGAAGTCTTTGCTCCAGTAGCTAGGGTTGAGGCCATTAGAATCTTCTTAGCCTATGCATCTTATATGGGTTTCCTGGTTTATCAGATGGATGTGAAAGGGGCTTTCCTGTATGGTGAAATTGAAGAGGAAGTATATGTCAGTCAACCCAAAGGTTTTGAAGACCCAGATAATCCGAAACATGTTTACAAGGTTGTAAAAGCTCTCTATGAACTACATCAGGCACCAAGAGCTTGGTATGCTAGGCTTTTTGCATTTCTGCTGAAGCATGGATACAGAAGAGGTGCCATTGACAAAACACTCTTCATTAAGAAAAATTCCAGGGACATAATTCTTGTGCATGTTTATGTGGATGACATTATCTTTGGCTCCACTAAAGAAGCTTGGTGCAGGGAGTTTGAGGAATTGATGAGGGGAGAGTTTCAGATGAGTGCTATGGGGGAGCTTACTTTCTTTTTGGGTTTACAAGTTCAGCAGAAACAAGATGGTATCTTTATTAGTCAGGATAAGTATGTGAAGGATATCTTGAAGAAGTTTGATATGGAAAATGTCAGAACTGCCACTACACCTTATGAAGCTCCAAAACCAAAGAACAATCTTGAACCAGATCCTGCAGTGAATGTTCACCTATACAGATCCATGATTGGGTCATTGATATATTTGACAGCTTCAAGGCCTGACATTACATTTGCTGTGAGTGCTTGTTCTAGACATCAGGTCACTCCACTCACTTCCCATTTGAATGCAGTCAAAAAGATCTTCAAGTACCTCAAAGGCCAACCGAACTTAGGTCTTTGGTACCCAAAAGAGTCTCCTTTCAAGTTGGAAGCATATAGTGATAGTGATTATGCTGGTGCAAATCTGGATAGGAGATCCACAACTGGAGGTTGCCAATTTCTTGGAAGAAGATTGATTTCTTGGCAATGCAAGAAACAAACTATTGTGGCTACCTCATCTACTGAAGCAGAGTATGTTGCTGCTGCCAATTGTTGTGGACAGGTTCTTTGGATACAAAATCAATTTTTGGATTATGGGTTTAATTTTATGAACACCACCATCTTCATTGATAATCAAAGTACCATATGCATTGTCAAAAATCCAATTTTTCATAATAGAACAAAACATATTGAAATCAGGCATCATTTTATTAGAGATGCATATGAAAAACATTTAATTAAGGTGGTTAAGATTCACACTGATGATAATGTGGCAGATTTATTGACTAAGGCTTTTGATGGACCTAGGTTTCAACACTTAGTTGTCCATATTGGGATGGTTAACCCTTAAATGCTCAATTTGAGGGGAGGCATAGGCCTCAGGGGAGGCATATGCCTCAGGGGAGGATTGTCATTATAAAATTTGTAATAATTTGTATATTTTGTATATTATGTTTACTAACATACTAACCATCTAATGTTCTTTAAGTTTTGTTTGGTTTGGTTTGTTTTTATGTGTCTGTTTTGCAGAATGCCCTGATGTGTAGTTACTGATCTTAAGTGGAAGTTCTCCAAGATTGGTTTAATGGGAATTGGTCAAGTAAGCTTAAAGATTGTTTCTGCTGATTGAAAGTGCTGAAGCACAGTTCAAGTGATAATCATTGAAAGATAAAAGAGAAGTTGTCCATTCATTCAAAAGAAATTACAGCATACAAACAACTTCAAATTGAAACTAAAGACCATTCCTATACAAGTTAACCTACACAGAATCTAGATCCTATCATCATGGTTTCAAAAGTTGTTGGAGGTGCATGACCAGGAGTGAAGATGCTGAAGAACCTAGTTTTATATCTTTGGTCCTTGGCAACATCTCATCATCACCTACTCCATTTTACCCTTTCCTTTACCGGTCACCTCTGCACCCTTGCCCTTTCCTTTGTCTCTGTGGTATGAAACACCAGTCCTTGGAGCAGGAAGACCAATAACCACCTCCCTTTTCAATGGGTGTGGTGGATTTCTGGTGTGTGGACTTGGTTGGGGTTGTGAAGGTTGGGGATTCTCTTCCCTGGTTGATGCTGCTACCCTCTCCTCTTCCTCTCTCACCAATCTATTGAAGATTGGCTCTAGACGCTCTGTGGAGTCATCAGAGCCCCTAGGTGAATCATTTGGATCCACCACACTATCATCTTTCGAAGAAGGGAGAAAAGGGGACTTCAAAGTACGAGGCTCATCTTGGTAGGGATATCGAAATAAAGGACGACTATCCTCAGATGATGATGATGATGGAGATTTGGGTGGGTTGTGTGGTCTGCTTGATGAACCCACATCATGCTTTCTCTTGCGGGCTTGTTCTTTGGTAAGCCCATACCTTCTATGGGAAGGTTGTGTGGATAATTGGGGAATGTTGTCTCCTGAGTCTGCTGATGACTCAGAAGTGAGATCAACTACTTCTGGTTGGTTGGTCATGGTGTTGATGCTTGATTTAGGTTGAATGAGGGTTTGATAGTAAATTGGGGTTAATTGATATGTGCAGATTGTGATTTGGGGGTTATTTTATAGGCGAAGTCAAGGGTTGATGGTAATTAATGCGAGTTGGGTGGCAAAGTAAAACTCAAGATCTTTACTGAAGATATTATTACTCTTGAGTTGATTCTGCTGATTGACTTCTCACTTCAGCAGATTGACCATCATTTCTGCTGAAGAGTTAATTTTGAATGTTGAAGTTACTTTACACGTCAGATATGGTCAACAATTCGTTCCGATAAATTTTGACCATAATTGGGTAACTTCTATTTATAACCTACTTCATATAATCTTCGCCCAAAATCAACTGATTCTCTCTTCGACCAATTTAAACCCTTTTTCATTCACTTAATTCATATCCTATCTCACATAAGTTCATCAATGGAGGCGCTTCAATTTAAGAAGGATCACAATAAAGTTGCGTTTCTAGGAACAGCGAAGGGACATGAAATGTATGTACCTATGGTCGAGTTCTTGAAGCGTTCCAAGATTCACTTTGCACTGACTCATTATCCAGATGTAGTACACGAATCTTTGGTGAAGCAATTTTGGGCATCTGCTGAGAAACGTTCTGATACAGAGATTGTTGCCAAGATTGATGGAGCAGATTATGTTGTGACTGAAGCTTTGATTAGGGAAAGATTGCAGTTGGATGATGAAGATGGTGTCTATCACACCAACACTGAAGAGATTCTTGCTGGGCTGAGAGCTGTTGGTTATCAAAGTATGGATACAGTTATGTGGCTCAAGAACAAGTTTTGCCCCAAGTGGAGGTTTTTGGTACACACATTGCTTCAGTGCATCAGCAACAAGTCTGGAGGATGGGATCAATTCTCTACCCAATTGGGTTGTGGTATAGTATGTCTATCACAGGGTTTAACTTATAATTTTTCTAAGTTTATTTTTGATAATATGGTAGAAAATATTCAAAAGAAAAAGCATAAGTTTCTAATGTACCCTAGGTTTCTTCAGATAATTTTAGACATAAATACCCAAGATAGAGGCCATTATCCCATAGGAGCCCTTAGTGCTAAGTTGTTTGCTTCCATGAAAACTCATTATGTTGGGGAACATCACCCTCTGCTACCAGCTATGTTGCCACATGGCAATGATGATGCTGATGAGGGTAATGTTGCTGATGCTCCACCATCTCCCAATGCTGCTGATGATGGTACTCCATCAATTCCAAGTGTTCCTGCTGATGGTAATCCATCAGTGGAAAGGGATGAGGGTCCATCCACAACTGCTGAAGCACCCATTGTTTCTACTCACCAACCAACACCTTCACCTGTACATGTTTCACCCAGTCCTCTTCCAACACAAACTCATGAAGCTCCTGATGAGCTTGTTCCTGAGGTTGAGGAGACAATTCAGTCTCATGATACTCATGTGCCTACACCTCTTGAAGATGAGACTACAAGACTGTCCACACCTAGCCCTTTTAGAGACCCAATAGATGAAAGCACTCCTACTTTTGAGAATATACATGTTTCTTCTGATAGGCCCAATGAAGCTCCCTTTACCACTGAGACATCTGCTGGTGGAGCTGAGGACCCTATTACTCTCACTTCTCTGTATAATTTGCTCAACAGGAATAATCAAGAAATTGAGAAGTTGAAGAAGGAGCTTGCAGATACCAAATCCTCACTTGGTGATGAGATTGTAGTATTGAAAAGGAGGGTTCAGGAATTAGAAGATCAACTTGGGCAGAAAAAGAAAAGGAAGTTTGTGTTTGCCTCTGATGAAGAGCAGGAGGATATTTATTTGGATCATCTTGATTTATTGGCTGAAGCTGCTCAGCAGACTCATATTTCTTCACCTACAGCTGCTGAATCATCACAACAAAAAGAGCAGATACAGTTCTATAGAAAGAGGAGAAGACAATATTTGAGCAAGGATTCTAAGATACCTTCTGTGGCTTCTGCTGATGTCAGACCTTCTGAAGTTTCTGCTGAAGTGTTTGTTGCTGGGAGATCCTTTGTTTTGAATCCTAATGCTGAGGTTTCTACTCCACATGTTGAATCTTCCACTCAACATGTTTCTGCTGATGCTTCTATTGGTGTTTCTTCTGAGAATATTGACAGAGTTCCTGTTGTTGATATCTCTCATAATGATTCTTCTAATGAGCCTGCTACTCAAGTTCCTAGTGTTGATATCTCTGGTAGTGAGCAAGGAGTGATGATTGATGAAGATCTTGGTACAGATCTTGTGAGTGAAAAAGAAAGGAAGGAGCAAGCTAGACTGGTTAAAGAGTATGAAGATATGATGAAGAGTCAAGCTCTAGCACAAAAGATGACAGCTCAATTTACTTCAGATTTGCCTCCTGAAAGGCAAAGAGAACTAGATGAGCAATCAGTTCATTTTACTGATGCACAATGGGATTCTTATACTCAACAAGCTGCTTCCAATCCTACTTTGGCCCAAAGCATCTTAGGAGCTGCTTTTGATAGTAATAACTTTGCTGCACAAATGGTAGCTCTTGGTCAACAGAGGAAGAAAGCTGCAGCAGAAAGGAGAAAGGCCATTGCTACACAGAAGGCCAAAGCTAAGAGAGCTAAAACTCAGACTGAGGCACAAACCAAGAATTATATGAGGAATGTGGTTTATCATCAATATACTTCTGTATATAACTCTGCTTTGACCAAGAAGCAAGTCTGGGCCTTATCTGAATCTGATCGGCAACCAATCTGCTGACACCTCTACTAAGGCTGCTAACATTCCTTCTTCTGCATCTGCTGAACAAGAGGAATCACTTATTTCCAACTACAATGCAGATTTGGTGAGGAAAGCTGAACTAGAAGCTGCTGAGGCTAGAAAGGCCAGAGAAGATACTGAGAAGTTGCTTGCAGAAGGTGGTTCTGTTCCCACTTCTTCCATTCCTCCTGAAGATGCTTCTGGTGCATCTGAAGATGTTAGTCCTCTGGGGATATATATACCTGGGAGAAGGAAGAAAAGGATGGCACACAGCAGACAAATTGCCATCAGAAGATCTGTGAGGTTAGCTAGAGAGCAGATTTCTAGAGCACATAAGTCTAAAAAGGGGAGTTCTTCTAAGCCTATGGATCTCAATGTTGCTGATACAACCTTTATCAAAGTGGGTTCTTCTGAGACATTTCCTGAAGGTTCTTACAATGTGTTGGTCAAATGGACATTGACAGATGGACAGACAAACACCATCTATAGGCAAGATCAGTCCTATATGGAGTTTACTTTCTTGCAAGAAATACTTCATTTGGTGGATAGGCAAGATTTGCATACTCTCTATGGAATGGTCACAGAATACTATGCCTCTCATACACCACAAGGGGCTGGTTTGTACTTATTGGGAGATCTGCATGTTCTGTTTGATTCTCACTCTCCTAATGGAAAAGGCTACTCAATCTGGGAGAATTCACATAAATGGAGGGTTGATACTTGGAGGTTTTACCCTACGCCTAATGTGCATGTTGTTGAAACAAAGTTTGGCATTAGGGTATGTATGTTTTCAGATCAGCATTATCCTTGGTCCATTCCTCTGCTGAAACGTATGCTTAGAAGCAAATTGGAAGTTCCTCCTGATCCGGTGGCCAATGATCAGACCCATGCTGAACAACTGGTTGGGTTAATCAAGTCCAAGCTTATGCAACCCCAAGCTTCTTCTTGATTCTGGTATTGTGTATTATTTTTGTATCTTATTTTTCTTTATTTCATTTAGTTCTTATTTCTTATTTCATTCTTTTACTTATTTATTAAAAAAAAAAAAAAAAAAAAAAAAAAAAAAAAAAAAAAAAAAAAAAACCTTTGTTTATTTGTACTAACTTTTCTGCAGGTTTGTTGTATAACTCTGTTGATGGTTATCAACTCACCTGATGTGACTTGTGTCCATCAAAGAGTTGGCTAGTCCAAAGGGTACAGCTTTGGTAAAGACACATCAAATCTGTTGATAGCTGTAATAACTTGCTCAAAGCTATAGGGTACTTCAACTCACCCATGATTAAGTTCTGAGAGTTGAAATGGTTCTCAATTCACCACGGATGTAACCCTTTATGGGATCCAAAGAATTGGCTAGTCCACAAAAGTATGGTTTGTGGTAAAGACATTTGGTATCCATATTTGGTATTCAATTCACCAAGGTTCAGTTGAAACCAAAGAATTGGCTAGTCCTGAGCAAACGGCTACAGGTAAAGACATCTCAAATCTGTTTATAGCTGATGATTTGCTAAAAATCATATGGTTATCAGTGTACCATAGTTTTCGAACTTAAACATTTGGCTACTCCAGTAGTGATGGCTATTGGTAAAGAGACATCAAATCCATTATTTTCAATGATTCACCTCTCACAGGAGTTTACACACCTGGATGTGATGAGAATAGACTGAAACTAAACTGTTTTGATGTACATTATGTCATTTGTTGCTGCAAAGATCTGGAGTTTAAAGTTTTGCCATTCATAGAGATGTGGTTCATTTGATTCTTTGCTGTTGCTGTTCGAATTCAATCCTCTTATTCTGAAGTGTTAGAGATCTATCAAGAATCTTGAACTTAACCATGTCAAATTCAAGATTAGGGGAGGATTGTTGGGAATTCTGCTAAGGAAGAATTCTACTGATGGTTACTGCTGATGGTTACTGCTGAAGTGTTGGATTCTGCTGATGACTTGTTTCTGCGGAAGTAGAGTTTCTGCATAGTTGGTTTCTGCTGATATAGATATTCAGCGTACTTTGTTATTAGTTTGGATATGCACGAGTTTTATTAGGAAATTATATAGTATATTTTCTATTAGTTTTGAGATATACGTTTCTTGTGAAACGGTTTAGGGTTTCTAGTAGAACGGATTTAGGGTTCCTTATCTATAAAAGGAATACGTTATTATGTAATATGTACGAGTTTAGAAAAACAAGTTCTTAGTATTAATAAAAGATCCATAGAGGATCAATTGTTCGTAGTTATTTGTGTTCTTACTTGTGTTTAATTTCCGCTTTATACAAGTATTAGAGACTTTTTATTAGTGTGTTTGTGATTACATAAACATTACTATCGATCCAAGAGTGCTCAAAGATCTATCAAGGTCTTAGGTTCTACAAATCTCATTGAAGTGTTTCTTGACAACACTCACTTTGGTTTTGGAATCAGATATCGGGTCTTTCATGCCCTAATTAGAGATGAGATATAGACCCTTCGACAAATAGCTAACAGTTGAACGCATTTTACTCTGCAGCAAGCCTTGTCTGACTTGCAAGATAAAACTGAAACAAAGATAACTAAAGCACATTTTCTTAACTTTGTGCTCATTAAGGTGAAACAGTTTCTTCATCTATGGACTATTTATCATGTCTCATTTTGAGTCGTCAGTGAAAAGAAATCACCTGTTTCAATAGACTATCTACGTTTGTAACTATATAGAAGTCCAGAATGAAAACTTATCCGCATAGTACAACAATAGAGTCAATTCAATTGCCTACAATTGAAAGAAGTAAGGGGCCAAGATATTTGAACAAATGATCTTTTCGCAGTATTACCAGTTGCATTTTAAATAATCTAGATTTTTTAAATAATCTAAGCAACCAGCAGATAAGTTTTAATGCAACTGGCACTAGATTTTTTAAATAATCTAAGCAACAATTTAATCCTTTCATAACAAGTTAGGGCAGCATAAAAAAGCGACCGAACAGCATTAAACATAAAACCATATTATCATTTAACCATCAATCATAAGTGTCTGATATTAAAAGCCAGCAAAGCTAGCCAGAACCCAACAATTGCCACAGACAAGAACGTGTCACTTTCTATTCAAGTTCAGTTACTGTGTCAAGTTCTCTCAACCTGAAATACCTCATATTGGTTTTCAAGTTTAAAATATAGAGTAATGATAGGGAGACCTAATTTGAATGACTAAATTCATGCCTAAACAATTCATCATGTGACACGTGGAACCAACTAGCATTAAAACAAACTAGCAGTACTAACCAATGTGTGATTTTATATGTATCACAGGTGATACCTAATAAGTTATTTTGTATTTATCACAGGTGATACCTAATAAGTTATGGCACATGTCATCATTTAGTACATGAACAATCAAGAAGAAAACAATAGTTCCCTTATAGGCGGGGAGATTTCATACCATTCATCGTCCTTAATAAGCTCTGGGACAGGCTTGTCTCCGACGGTTGCATGTGTGACATCAGGGTACTGAGTTGATGAGTGGTTACCCCAGATAATAACATTCTTGACATTTGATACTTGAACATTGAGCTTCTCTGAGATTTGTCCCAAAGCCCTGTTGTGGTCTAGCCTTGTCAAACAAGTAATGTTCTTCTCCGGAATGGATGGGGCGAATTCCTTTAAGATCAAAGCGTTGGTATATGCTGGGCATCCATTCCATTGATGATTCCCTGAATGCCTCTTTTTCGGATGATATTATCTAATTCTACTCCTTTGTCTGGTCCAGAAACTAGCTCCTCGGCATAGTAAGGGCTAACGGTTAAGACCTTGTCTGATTCCAGTATTCCCGCTTTCATCAAGTTAATCTTCCTACCCTTTACAGGTTTGTCATATCTGCAGCATTACAATAACGTCCATTACTATACTATCTCGAAATTATAAGGTAACTATAAGTTCATGTAAATAAGCTCCAAGGTTAATAATTACCCGTCAATGAAACCAAACGAGCTTTTGAACTCGTCTGGAAGATTGAGGAGTGCAAAATCTGCAAAAGCAAATCTGCCTTGGTATGCTATGTTGTGGATACAGAACGCAACCTACATCCAAAGCCACAAAATTAAGTCGAATCATATAATATATATATCAGTGTATGTAGGATGTTAGAAATAAGATCAATGTTGCTAATAGGTGTTACCTTAGCACTCAGATACAATCCTGTCGGTTGATACATGCTTTTCAAGTAGCATGGAAGGAGTGCGGTATGCCAGTCGTTAGCAATGAAAACAACATCTTCCCCTGCATAGAAAAAAGTATCATCACATACTTACACTGTTTGTAAGCCAAATTAGCCACATGGAATATGGATGATATCATTATACCATATGGTCCAGAGAAATATTCGCTACTATTCAGGTTCAACACTCGTGGAGCTTCCAAAGCCGCCTGAAATTTATATAATAATAACTTTCTATAATAAGTATTACAGAACTAAAAAACATGGAAAGAAGATGACATTAGCTATTAAAATTGACCTGGCATAATAAGCTGAATCTAATCTGATTATCCTGGTAGTCTATTGTAGCAACAGGTCCATAAATTTTTGAAGCCGTTTTCCCCAAACCTAAAGCACATAAATTTCGTTAACATTGGCTCATTTAGTTCTTCACTAGTTAATGTTTACATTTAAAATGACATCCGGACCTTCTCAAGGAACAATGGGTGATCCACAAACACCCTGTCGACACCTCTCTTATAGCAACGAAAAAATCGCACTTTTTCTGTCTTGTCCCTAGCCTTGAGCTGTGAATATCAAAAGGAATATCAAGTCGAACGCTCGGAAAAAATTAACAAAATGACCACAAAAAGATGTCACAAATTGTAATAATATACCTCAACTTCAACTTCGGTATCCCAAGCATCTTTGTATTGATCATAACGAGGTGATACTGTCATCATACGATGCCCATTTGCCTATGCAGTAACACAGATTCAACACAATGTGTCATCAGGAACAAGTTTCTAAGACTCACCATTGTTTTTGTCAACTAAGGGGGTGTTTGGTATTGCTCTCTAAAAGTGACTGTCATATGAAATACTCATAATTCTGTAACAAAACATGTGCCGAGTGTCTGACAAATTGTTAGATGTACAATGACCACTAAACTATCAGTTAAGTATAATTAGTTTTGTTGCAACTACTTTTTATGAGCTAAAAAATGATCATATCAAATAATCAAAGGGTGTTTAGGATTTCCAATTAAAACTGATTTGTTCTTTAAAATGATCAGATAAGCGGTTTGGAATGAGCAACTCGATTTATAATTACTCGGAAGTGCTTATTTAACCTTCAAATAATCAGATAAGCAGCTTGAATAAGCAATCTAAATAGCCAACTACCCTCAAGAATGTCTGAATGTGTATTTGCTAACACACAATTTCGGTGAGCAATGCCAAACACTTACTGAGACGAGTCTCACTATTCTCAAATACATAAAACTAATTAGTCAATCAATTATTTACGTTTTGAAAATGCAATTATAAGGCTAAAATGCAAGCAAGAGTGAAAGAGAACATACAACCATTGCAGGAGGAAGACCACCAAGCACATCACCAAGTCCACCAGTTTTGGTATGCAAATGATCTTAAATCCTATATATATATATATGTTGGTCCCTTTACACGTTAAGAGTTAACTAGAAAGTTAATCTATTTGTGTTTATGACTAATACAATGTTATGATTAATTCTAACAGTTATAAAACGTGAATATAAAAAAAACTCAAGGTAATTTTCAACGTTTAAATTCTTATTAGAAATGAATCAAAGAATCTATACCCAAGTGTTTTGCGGAACAAACACTTGGGATTGAATAGACAAGGTATGGTGGTGTCTCCTATCTAAACTCAAGTTTTGCTTGAGTGGTAACAATGCGACCTCACTGAGCTATCTCAGGGATGCGTTACTCTTTGTAGGAGAGAAGTTGTTTTTTAAAAGTCTAAGCTTTAATTGTACAAAACACACTCAACTTCTCTTCTTCACAATCTATTTATACACAAGTAATCTGAGTAAAAGTAATTAAAATATTACAAGTTGTTTGAGTAAGTTGTTGAGCAAGCGTGTCTGACAATTACAACAGTAATTGTCATTTCCATGAACCAATAGAAATGGCTTATTAAGTCTTTAGAAGTGGTTGGTCTGACACTCCAAGACTTTAAGCCGTCTTAGGAAGGATTTCTTCCTGACAAGATAAGATTTGATCTTATCTTAAATCCTTCATAGATATTTCTGCCTTTCTTCTCAGGCACTTAGTTCTTCAGGACACGCTTCTCAGTTATCATTCATAATTACTTCATTGTTGTTGAGGAGACTGGGGTTCAGTGAGTTCTTGTCCAACACTCACTGAACCATCATCTTCTTCTTTGGCTTAAGTGCTACTTCAGGGAGTACCGCCTTCCTGTGTAGTGAATCCTTCTTCTTGAATTCGCCTTAAGCATCCTGAAGATGACTCACTGAGAGGCTGTTCTCTCAGTGACTTAAATTGTTCTCGGTTTAAGTTAACACTTAGTTAATTTGTGTCCAAATCATGTTTTAAGTATTCTTGGGTTTTTCTTGACCCAACAATCTCCCCCTATTTGGATATAAATTATTCCTAAGTGTTTTGATCAGTTATGAGTGAGCTAATGAATTCTACTCATACTGAATGTACTAGAATGTAAATAAGGACACTGAAATAATAAAAACATCATCTTATTGATATCATTACAAGTCCTAACAAGCTAAGTACAAAAAGGGATAGTGGGGGTATTCTGGAAGATCTATCAGTTCAACTTAATACCAAGGGCTTCAAGCTTGGGCTTCTTTGACTGTAGCTCTTGTTGGTCAGGGTGCTCATGGATTTTCTTTTTCAGATCTTGACAAAACTTCACATTTTCAGGACTCTTGAGTGGAGAGGCCATCATTAGAAAACCAAGCATAGCTTTGATCCCTGACAAATCAATATCACTCCACCTTTGGAAGGCTTTGTCTCCGAACTCATCAATGAAGAACAAACCTCTTTCAGGTTGTTCGATGACCATATTGTTCCTAAAAGGAACACCTTCAGGGAGAGCCCTATTGCAGTCAAGACCAGGAACCTTGATCTCAGGCTCAGCTTCAATCTTCTTTCTTTTCCTTGAAGAAGACTGAGAGGGAGCTGGTTGTGCTGAATCAGGAAGAAGAGATGGAGTGCCAAGTTCCTGAGGTGCAGCTGCCAATCTTTCGTACCTCAGACTTAAGGACTTCAACAGGCTAGGGACCACAACATTTGATTTCTTTGCTATTAATGGACCCAACTCATCCAATTCTGTGATCCCAAAGTCAGCGAATCTGAATGGGGTATGAACATCAAAGTTTCTCATGTCAGCACCTCTGTAGACAGTAACAGAAGCAGGATTGGTGTTTCGATGAATATGAACATCAGTGATTGGTTCTGGCTTCAACCTGTTAGTCATATACCACTGATATTTCTTAATTCTGTTCTGCCTGATCTCTTCAGCCCTTTTATTCCTTTCCTCCGTTTTCTTCCTGAGAGTGATCATCTCCTCAGTCTGAGCTTTCACAAAGGTCATACCACCCTCTCTTCCTGAAAGATCCTTAGCGTCAAGACCAATCTTCTCAGCCTCTTCATGAACAACCTTAATTATAGCAGGCTTACTCACCTTTTCTTCCTTTTTTAACTTCTTCTTTGCTTCCTCTTCCTCTAGGTAAGCACTGAGTTCATCAGCTGAGAAGTGGTGAAGAACTCCATCAATGTCATATGGGATCCTAGGTGGAGATTCAGGATCCTTTGTTACCAAGATTGGTGCTGGTTGAGGCTTAGGATCAGTGAGGATACCTTTGCCTTTTTCTTGATGGAGGGAAGAAGCTTCAAGAATCTCCCCCTCAGTGTGAGAAGGAGGAGAAGGAGGTTGTTGGCTTGTTGAAACTTCATGGACTCCAGTGTCTTTCTCCCCCTCAACTGTTGCTTGAGCCATGATGATAGCAAGAGTTAGAGTCACTGGAGCAGCAGGACCCTTGAAAGCCTGATAGATCTCAGTCATCATAGATTTGATGTCCGAGGTGTCTTTATGAAGAGTTGAGATCTTATCCGCAAGAGATGTCTGAGAAGCTTCGATGCCTGACATCCTTGACCCAAGAGACCATGCCAAGGATGTTGAAGATTGTGCCCAAGTACCCAGATGTTTTTCCTGAAGACCCAAAGAAGTCCTGATTGAGTCCAATGAAGAGCTAAGACCCTGAATATTAGAATCCTTCAGTAAGCTGAGAAGATCACTGAATTCAGCTGATTGCTTCTGGTAAGTCTCAGCAGCCTGAAGGACCTTCTTGTTGAGTTCCGGGTCATCCTTGACAGCTGTTTGAATAGTTCCAAGGCTTTTGGTGATGCCTTCAAGAGCAAGATTGGACTTCCTGAGATGAAGATCAATAGCTGTCAGGGAGTGATTGGTGTCGGAATGCATTTCGTTCACATCATCATGATAACTTTCAACATCTGCCTTCAGGTTGGCGTAGTGAACAGCTGCCTCAGCGTGATGATTGAACATCTCTTTAGAGAGACCAGTGTAAAGAGCTCTATTGGTCTTGAGCAGGAACTTGACCAATTTTCTTTCAGTGAGGGGAAGAGAGTCATCATACTTTTTGAGGATGTCCCCAGTATCAGAAGAATCAGAAGATTGAGAACCTGACTCTTCACTTTGGCATGGAGATGACTGATGTGATTGTTCAGGTTGTTCGGGTTGTACATCAGTCTCCATATCCTCACCTGCCTCAAAAATTTCCTCTTCACTCTCTTCCCTGAGCTCTTCATCAGACTCAATAAAAGCCTGAAAGTCCCCCATGGACTCAATACCCAAAAATTCAACCGGCTCCTCTTTATAAAAAGACTCGCCTTTGGTTTGGTCAGGTCCTGACCCCGTTGTCATAATAATTGAGTGGGTTTGCTCAGCCTGACTAACCATAATAACTGGGGTAACACCAGCCTGGCTTTTGGGGGCAGTTCCTGAGAGGATTGGACCGCCTGAGGGGTTTATGGGTTCCGTATCAGCGGGTTGTTTCTTTCCCTCTGAGTCTTTGTCCCCCTTAGCACCTTCAACCACTGATGGGTGTTTTCCAGTGGTATCACTAGGTACTGATTGTGAAAGTTGGTGGACCCCCTTCCCATCAGGATTGTGCTGTCCTTTTGGGGATTTAGGGTCCTTTTCTCCCTAAGATCCTGAGGGTGATTGCTCAGGAACGTTAGCGGGATGTGAATGTTTGTGGGTCCCCTTCTCAGTAAGGTAGTGCTGCCTTACCGAGGATTTAGAACCCTTTCCTCCCTTGGGAACTGATTGTTTTTTGACAGTTCCTTCATCGGGATGTGAGGGGGGAATGCTTCCTGATCCCTCTGACTTGTTTATGTCAGTTGAACCATGTGGAAGGGGTGTGCCCGAGGTCACTGAGGATGATTGCTCAGTGACTTCCGTTGGCCTTTGTTTTGAGGTCAAGAGGGTCTCAGAAATGGGTGTCTCAGAGGTCTCGGCCTTTTTCAACCTCTTTTTAAGGTTTAGTTGGTTTTGAGGATCAGTCTCAGTGGTGAGTGGCTTGGGTCTAACCACCTGGCTGGACTGACCCTTCTTTGTCTTCTTCACCTTTTTGGTCGGTGAAGGAACTGGTGAGACAGTGTCATTACCCTGAATGACTGATTGCATGTATTCAGTCAGGGCAATATGTGTAACCTCACTGATGCTACTAGTGAAGTTTGACTTGAGCAGGACGTCAGGCTTCGTACCTTCTGCATCAGGCCTCACTTAGTCAGAACCAAGTAGGTCCTGAAGCACACAGGAAACAAATCTAGGGTAGGACATATGCCTTTGCCTATGTTTTCCTGAGAGCTTGGCAACAAGGTCTCGGAAGATTATTCCTCCGATGTCAATTTTTGTACCCTCAAGGAGACTGAACAGCATCAATTGTTGTGATGAGTTCAATTGTTCCGTAGAGAATTTATTTCCACCCAGGACCTGAATGACAAATGTCATCAGTATCCTCCAGATATGATGGAACCATGTTTTGACTACTGGAGCCTTCTCCAATAAGCCTCCCGCAGACGTTGTAGGACGTCTGAGGTCATGGGGAGCTAAAAAGATCAGTTCATTCTTTATGTCCTGATCAGTAGGGTTGGGTGCAAACGCGCTTCAGCAAAGTCAAGGCCTGTGGCTTTGATGAAGGTTGAGTAGTCAAAGGAGAGGGTTCTGCTCCCATTCATCACCGTGAAGGTGATGATTGACTCTTTGGTGTCTTTGGGGCTGGTAGCCACAGCCGTGCACCAGAATTCCCTCAAATAGTCATGGTAGATGACTGAGGGGGTGTGGGTGAAAGCCTTTGCAAGAAAACAATTACGAAGAAATTTCATAACGTTCTTGTAGGCTGGGTAGTTTTGTGGATAAGAGAAATTTCCTACCACATTGTTCTTTGTTAGGTCAACGTCCCCAGTGAGGAATTCCACATTGGGGGCGTATGCTATAGCTCTAGAAGAAGCCATTTGTGGGTAAGTCTGGGTTTCTAAAGCTTAAGAATACACACACAATTTGTTTTTGAGAATTAAAATGGCAGAGTTTTGCTTAAGTTCTATAAAAACGTGTGTGTGTTTCTTTTGGTTGGGTTATTTATAGGGAAGTGGAGATGGGGGTGTTTTAGGCATTTGAGCGGTTTTAATTTATTCAAAAAGAATTAAAGGAAACTGTTTTGAATAAAATGTTTTGGGATCCGCATTTAATGCCAACACTCCACTTTTCCCTGGTTTGGCGCAACAGTCAAGGTGAACAGTTGAGCAGTTCTGCAAAAGTGTAATTTGCAGAGATGAGTCATCACATTTCTGTAATGTGATTAGAGAGGCATTTAATGCCAAGTGGGAATGTGGTGGCCCAGAGGTGGAAGCCAGAAAGGCAAAAAGAACAAATATTCTTAAATTAAATATGAGTTCAGTTACCAACCTCGGACATTTACTAACTAGATACTTAGAGCATTTAAGTCAGTATTTAATGTCTCTTTTCAGGGCCCTGAATGACTTTTCATTCAGTGATGGTTTTTCAGGGACTTGGGATTAGTCACTGATGATTCAGGAATATGGAATGATTCCTGAGCAACAAGGATTCAGGAACTTGGGTTTAGTTCCTGAACCCTAAAGATTTCAGGAACTTGGGTTTAGTTCCTGAGGTTGAGGATTCAGTGATATGTTTTCACTGATGTACACATTGAGTCAGGGACCTGAGGTTTTAAGAATTTACACTTCAGTTGGAAGGATTCAATCAGTGGACTGATTCTCTATATCCAACATTCCTAATTCAGCTAACTGATATTCAGTAGGGATGAAGTGTAATTCAATGTCACCATTCATGACATGGTCCCTGATGAAATGATATCTGATATCAATGTGTTTTGTTCTCTGATGAAGAACAGGGTTGTTTGAGATTGCAATTGCACTTGTGTTATCACAAAAGATGGGTACCATCTTATACTGAATTCCATAGTCACTGAGTTGACTTTTCATCCAGAGTACATTTGCACAACAACTAGCTGCTGCAACATATTCAGCCTCAGCTGAGGACAAGGCAACTGATTGTTGCTTCTTAGCACTCCAACAGACTAGTTTCCCACCAAGTATTTGGCAAGAGCCTGAGGTGCTTTTTCTGTCCATGTTGCATCCAACATAGTCAGAGTCTGAGTATCCTTTAAGATCAAGTCCTGAGCACTTTGGATAGTATAATCCAAGGTTAGGAGTGCCTTTCAGGTACCTGAATATCCTTTTCACAGCAGTGATATGAGATTCTCTTGGGTCAGATTGATATCTGGCACACAGACATACTGAGAATTGGATATCAGGCCTTGATGCAAGTAGATACATCAGTGATCCTATCATTCCTCTAAAGAGAGTTTGATTTACTGGTTTACCAGTGAGATCAGGACCAAGGTTGTTTGGGGGGACCATGGGAGTTTTGACTGACGCACAGTCACTGAGATCATACTTCTTCAGTAGATTCTTTACATACTTCTCTTGACTGATAGTGGTTCCTCTATCAGTATGCTTGATCTGTAGACCAAGGAAGTATGTCAGTTCTCCCATCAAGCTCATTTCAAACTTCTTTGCCATTAGTTTTTCAAATTGTTTGCAAAGTTTGAAACTTGTTGAGCCAAAGATGATGTCATCAACATACACTTGTACTAGTATGACATCAGTATTTGTCTTATAGATAAACAATGTGTTGTCTATCTTGCCTCTGACAAATTTGTTTTGGATTAAGAAGGCTGAGAGAGTCTCATACCATGCCCTGGGAGCTTGCTTCAGTCCATAAAAGGGCTTTGTTAAGCTTACAGACATGATCAGGAGACTCATGGCTTTCAAATCCAGGAGGTTGCTGAACATAAACTTCTTCTTTCAGTGAACCATTTAAGAATGTACTTTTAACATCCATTTTGTATACCTTGAAGTTCATGTATGTAGCAAAAGCAAGGAAGATCCTGATGGCTTCCATCCTTGCTACTGGTGCAAATGTTTCTTCATAGTCAATGCCTTCTTGTTGATTATAGCCTTTGGCTACAAGTCTGGCTTTGTTTTTAATGACTATGCCATTTTCATCAGTTTTGTTTTTGAATACCCATTTCATGCCAATGACTGAGACATTCTCAGGACATTTGACCAAGGTCATTACCTTATTTCTGTCAAATTGTTCCAGTTCATTATGCATGGCCTGAACCCAACTTGGATGTGTAAGTGCTTCTTTAACACTTTTGGGTTCAATTGTGGAAATGAAGTCCACAAATAGGCATTCATTGGCTGAGGCTGCTTTTAGACTAGCAGCCATGCTCCTGGTGAGCATGCCTTCAGTAGGCTCTCCAATAATATTGACAAGTTCAATGTCCTGAGATCTAGTCCAACTTTCCTGAGGTCCTGGATACTGATTTGAACTTGTGGAGGCCTGATTGGGTAGAGGGTTTGGTTCTGGAGTAGACACATGATCATTGATTGGATCTTGAGTGTCTACCAGATCACTGAGATTGTTTGGTTCTTGAGCATTTTGAACAGACTGATTAATTTCATCAGTGTTTGCATGTGCCTCAACAAACTTAGTGATGGTTGGGTTAGGTAGGTTGTGAGGGATTATGTAATAGGAGAGGTTAGCATCATCTTGATACTGAGTAGAAGGATTGTTTTCAGGAAGATATTCATCAGGAGGATATCTTGAAGAATTATCAATTCCTATCTCTTCTACTGAGGTAGTTGAGAACCTGATTGCATCAGTGCTCTCATCAAAGGTAACATGAAATGTTTCCTCAGTCTGCTGTCTCCTTGTATTGAACACTCTGAAGGCTTTTGAGACAAGTGAGTATCCCAGGAAGTATCCATCATCAGCTTTTGCATCAAATTTCCCTAAGTGATCCTTGTGATTATGAATAAACACAGGACACCAAGAGACATGAAAGTAGCTGATGTTAGGGATTCTTCCTTTGAATAACTCATATGGGGTTTTCCCATGTCTCTTGACAATGATAGATCTGTTTTGTGTATAACAGGCAGTTTTGACTGCATCAGTCCAAAAATGGTTGGACAGGACTGATCCACATAGCATTGTCCTAGCAGCTTCAATGAGTGTTCTATTTTTCCTTTCAGCAACACCATTTTGTTCAGGTGTGTATGGAGAGGAAAAGTTTTGGGAAATACCTTTCTCATCACAGAAACATTCAAGTTCATAATTTTTGAACTCAGTCCCATTGTCAGTTCTAATCTGTTTGACCTTGATGTCATTTTGATTTTCAATGTTCCTGACAAAGGACATGATTGTTTCAGCTGCTTGACTCTTTTTGATCAGGAAGAATACCCAAGTGTATCTAGAGTATTCATCCACTATGACCAGAGTATACTTCTCATGGTTAGTAGATCTTGGACTGATAGGTCCAAATAGATCCATATGGAGAAGATGTAGGCAGTTCCTGATGGAAAAGTTGGTTATGGTTTTAAAGGATGCTCTGTGATGTTTACCTTTTTCACAAGCTGAGCATGATTTATCCTTTGAAAACATAAGTGATGGTAAGCCAAGGACCTTGTTTTGTTTTACAAGATTGTTTATGTTTTTAAAGTTCAGGTGGGTGAGTCTCTTATGCCAAAGCCAGTTGAGAGTATCAGTGGCCTTAGCAAAGAGACAAGTTCCATCTTGAGTTAGACTGGACATGTCTAATACATAAACATCTTGTCTTCTTGGTGCAATGAGGACAATTTCCTTATTTGCATTGAAGATGGTTCCTTGCTTATCATCAAACTAAACTATGTATTTTGCATCACATAGTTGACTGACACTGATCAGATTGTACTTAAGACCATTTACATAAGATATCCTAGTAAAGACAATACCATTGCAGTTTACTGAACCATAACCCTCAGTGAGACATGATGAATTATCTGCAAATATCACTTTGGGTCCTGGTTCTTCCACATATTTGTGCAGACACTCCTTAACACCAGTCATGCTTCTTGAACATCCACTGTCTAGATGCCAAATAGGATTCCTGGCATGCTTCTGCACAAATAGTAAACTGGGTCAGTTCTTTCTAGGACTCCATTTCATGGAGGGTTTGGTTTTGTAGGTCTTTATGAAAGTATTAATTGATTCATGGTCAGTGTAACACCCCAACCCGGCAAGGGTAAAGATGTCACGTCAATGGTTTCATATCAGATCAAACAAAGCATACTTCAATAGTAATACAATAAATTCAAAGGTTACAAATGAAATACTACATTAACAAAGTTAAGAATGAAACAAAACTAAATACTAAGTCTGCAAATGCAATCCTTCTAAGGACTTCTACTTCAAAAAAAAAACTATCAAGGTCTTCTACGTCCAAAAGTCTCTTCACTCATACCCAAACCCGTCGTCCTGCTTATAACCTGCCGCACACGAAAAGAAAACGTGCGGCTGAGCTTAAAAAGCCCAGTGAACAGATATAACGATAATAAACAGAAATAGCGAAAAGTACAGAATAACAGAAACAAAGGTCAAACAGATGTAATATGGTTTAAGGGATAAGTCAAAGAATAAGTATAAGGAAAAAGAAAAGGGATAGTCATCCACCACGAGCCCAGAAACATATCATATCATATCGTAACCATAAATCTTCATAATCATATAGAGGGGAGACCTCTCAGATAATCAGATAATATGAGGGGTGTCCTCATTCTTCAAATGGAGTAGCTAGCTCCCAGAAATTGTGAAAGGCATGTATTGCACACAGTACCAGTCACCAGAACAGAAATCATATCATATATAGTTAAATCCACTAAACAGAACAGATCTAGGATGCATCCATACGCCCCCCAGAACATATCATATTGGCCATATCAGAAATCATATAAGCGCGCATAACAGAATCAGAATGGGGACGGTGTAACCAAATCACTAGGGCTACACACTAGTCATGCCAGTGGTGCATCACAGACACGGCCATGTTACCTTCATGGCTAGGGTCACAAATTTTGGCTCGGGTATCAAACTGGGAGTCAAAGGTCCAGGTCATAGGTTCATATCATAATCAGAGTGTCACATCAGAAAGGTCATATCAGAATGTTCATATCAGAAGATCAAATATCCCAGGTCAATATCCAAAAGGGTCAAAGTATCAGATGGTCAAATCTTCAAAAGGTTCAATATCAAAAGTACTTTTCAAAAGGTTTTCTCTTAAGGTTCATTTAAAACAATCCTTCAAAATAGTTTTCATAAATGGTCTTTCAAATAGTTTTCATAAAACGAACTTCAAAAATAGTTTTCTCAAAGTCAATATATCATGCTTGAAAAAAGAAAAACCCTTTCAAAATACTTTACTTAAAACATTTCCATCTCATATCAAAAAGGTCTTCATATCATAGGTCCAAAATCAGAGATCAAAGGTCGAAGCAAGGTGTCATAGCAAAGGATCGTAACAGAGTATCAAATCAGAGATTTAACAGATCAGAAAAGAATCATAGGAAACCTTACAGAGAAGGTCAGAATATCTGTACCTTATACCGCACGTGCAAACACAACAGAAAATATAAAGGTCGGAAGCAAACTCCATCTTCAGCGAATCTACACGAATTAATGATCGGCTTATTATTACTAACTCATTTAATTCAGATTACTTATTTTAGTCGGCTTCCCATTTTTAATAGGTTTTCTGATCTAATAACGTTTAGAGTTAAAAATGCCAATTACCTGCCTTTTAGATGTAATATGATCAATATTTTAGTTTAGGGCTTAATATGACACTTTGAATACTTTTAGGGTTTACACTCGTCATTTTATTAAAGTTCAGGGCTTGTAAATTACCTACTTTAATTATGTGGATAAATTCATACATTCTCATGCAATACCACACTAGCCATACGACACCAAAATCTTCTTTTCTTGACCCTTTAGCGACACAACACAAGACATGAAATCACACACTTTGAACTAGCACATCACCCCATGTTTATTCCCCCATTCGACCAAACCATAACCAATTCGACCCTTGCTC
The DNA here is from genome assembly GCA_021014915.2 of Artemisia tridentata subsp. tridentata. Classification (NCBI taxonomy): domain Eukaryota; kingdom Viridiplantae; phylum Streptophyta; class Magnoliopsida; order Asterales; family Asteraceae; genus Artemisia; species Artemisia tridentata. Next base: position 162,461,069 of record CP139507.1, on the reverse strand, counting down.
TCAGCCCATAACACACCATATTTACATACACAACACCACCTAAACAACTCAAATTTTCCCATGAAACCAGTCCACACTCACACCCATACACACACACGAAATCAACAGCCCTAGTTCCCATACCTTTGACCCACTTTTAGACCACACAAAATAACACCCAAGGACCAGCCCATTTGACATACTCATAACCACTCTGTTTGACGACCAGGACACGCCTATTTGCTAGCCTACAACACCATATATTAACGCACTCAAGACCATCTAAACAACCCCTATTCCATCCATTTTGACCTTATTAAATACACTACAACCCATGCATGCATGCTTCCCTTGTACACTTATCATACCAGGTCTTACACCACTCCTAACATTTATTATGCCACCTTTTTCAAATCAACGTACACTTATACATTTACACGCTCCAATGCCCAATTCATAAGCCATTATATATTCTGATTTGGATAGTATATCGACATATTTATGTGTCATCAATTCAAGATTTATGCTATGCTTAAGGTGCCTCATTACTCATATTAAAACAGATCAAACCATGTTTATATTTCAGATTCAAATAACCATGCTAAACCTTATATATCGACCTACCTCTATGTTCATTCCATGCGACTGAATACCAGACTTTAGAAGGTATTTGTGATCGAAACACATGTCAAATTTCCATATTTATGAACCTATATATATACTGATTTGAATTAGCATTTTAAAGTTCAACATCAACCTATACATTTCATTATTCCATGAGTTACTTTCTTCATCAGTTCATGCGATTTATATCATATCATTTCATGTGATATAGAAACACTTCACTCATATCATTTTCATGTCAATTACGGTTAAGTTTTTGTTTTTCATATTATACGTATGAATATCCATATAGTTGAATCAACGAAAAAGAGAAAAAAGAAAAACGTCAAGACGAATCAAGGATTACCTCTGATCAGGTTGTACGAACAGAACATAAACAAGAGGAGTATTCATGATCGAACCGAGCCACGAAGTAAACACCCTTCGTGCCCCGACTCATACACACGATCCCACCAAGGCTGGTGCGCCACCAAGCCTTGATCACCACGAATTCAAACACCACAGCAGCAACAAAGTCGAAACCAGCTTGCTATCACTTCCTCTTGATCTTGGCAGCAAGCGAGTGAGTTTTTGTGTATGTTTTTCTGGTGGTTTGGTTCGTTTATTTTGAGAGGTGGAAGGATTTTTTTGTTGAGTTTTTTGGTTCGTAGGAACTAAATAATATAGGGGGAATTAAATATTGAGGAGGGCCGTGATTTTTGGGAGAGGGGTGGACTAAAACACGGCAAATATGGAAGACCAAATCAGAACATTTATTTGTGATTGATATCCTCATTACTTGATACTTATCTCTAAATTTTTTTAAATGATTTATAAGTAATTTGTAAAAACTTTAATACATAATCGGCCTTATGTTACTTTTGGGAGATTTCACAATTTTTTTTGTACTTAGAAAAAGTATTAAAATGTAGTATTAAAATAATATTGTTTCATATCTTGTTTATTTCCAAGGGTTCAGGATTAATTCGGTACTTTAAATGCTTAATAATCAAAATTTTAGATTGTATGGGCATTTTGGTCTTTTTACACGATTTAGATTTTCGGGTATTACAGTATTAATTGATTCATGGTCAGTGGTTGAGTGGACTGAGCTACCACATGTTTTGCATTTAGTCGCAGGGGTAGCCTCAGTAGTCTGAGAGATTGTTTATTCATTCCTCTTCTTGACTGAATGACCTTCTCTTTTCCTGAGAATTTCTGAGTGGAACTTCCACTAGATTCACAGTGTTTTTCAATTTGACAATCCTCAGGATGATGGTCATTGAATCCACATAATGGGCAAGGTGGAAAATTGTAACACCCTAGGCAAATCCCACATCGGATTGTAACACCCTAGGCAAATCCCACATCGGCTGTGGCCTGGAGAGTTGCTGGGTTCATAAGATAACATTCGCCTTACAATGACACAACGCGTTTTGTGGTCTACTGCGAGTGGGGTTCTTAGGAACTGGCAGTTAAGCGTGCTCATGTGAGAGTAGTACTGGCTTGGGTGACCTGCCGGGAAGTCTTCAAATGAGGCCACAAAAACAAAGCCGTGAGCCTGCGGGCAAAGCGGACAATATTGTGGTCTGAGTAGGCGGGATGTTACAAGTGGTATCAGAGCCACTCCAGATCCGTTCAGGATGGTGGGGCAAACCTCATCGAGGACGATGAGTCCCTAAGGGGGGGTGATTGTAACACCCTAGGCAAATCCCACATCGGCTGTGGCCTGGAGAGTTGCTGGGTTCATAAGATAACATTCGCCTTACAATGACACAACGCATTTTGTGGTCTACTGCGAGTGGGGTTCTTAGGAACTGGCAGTTAAGCGTGCTCATGTGAGAGTAGTACTGGCTTGGGTGACCTGCCGGGAAGTCTTCAAATGAGGCCACAAAAACAAAGTCGTGAGCCTGCGGGCAAAGCGGACAATATTGTGGTCTGAGTAGGCGGGATGTTACAAAAAGGCTTGGCCTTTTGCTTCTGTTTCTGCTTAGAATTAGAAGGGTAGTTCAGGCACTGAGCCTTAAGTCCTGAAAAGTTTGACATGACTGAGCATTGTTTATGATCAGAGGTCCTGTGATCTTCCTTTTTGCAAATCATGCAATAAAGGACTCTATAGCAATTATCAGTGAGATGATTTGTATAGTTGCATAGTTCACATCTTTTCAAGGATTTTGTGGGTTTGGGTTTGGTCTTTGAGGAAGCTGGTTTTTGTTCCTTCTTGGATTGAGAAGGTTTCTCAGAAGATGCAATCTTCTCTCCCAGCTTCCTGATCATTTCAGCCAACTGATCAAATTTTGAGTCAGGGCTTTGGGTTGTTACTTCAGAAGGGACTGAAGTTGATGAGTCATCAGTATTTACTGAGACATCAAGGTTTGGTCTCTTCAGGATGGTTGTTCCCTTTCCTGATCTCTCCTTTGGAGAGTGGGGTGAGAAGACCATTGGTGGGAGGCCTAAGTTAGGTGCAGCACCCTGAAGGGTATTCAGTGGAGGAAGTGGTGGGTATGATTCTGATTCAGATTCATTAACAGACTCAGTAACACTGAGTTGTTCAGTGAGTTCAAGCTTACTGAGTTGTTCAGTAAGTCCAAGTATATTTTTCAAGGCCTGACTTTCAGGAAGCAAGATCTTTCCAGTCTCAAAGTTTGGTAACTTACTGACTGGGTTGTCCCTGACAATCCAGTCATTTGACTTGGAAAGCATTTCTTGCTCAAAAGATATGCCAGCTGGAACAAAGTTTAGTTCATTGTGACACACATTTGGATCAACCATAAGAGGGTCAATTCCAATAGTTTTCTGAGAGATTAATCCCACAGTGTCAAAAACCTTAGGGTTCTTCTTGGTCCAGCTTTGGATGACAGCCTTTTCTTTGTTAAGTTCAGTTTGAAGGGCTTGATTTTGTTTCAAAATCTCAGTGTTCTGAATTTGTAGAGTTATTGTTTCTAGTTTGGCTTGCTTTAGTACAAGCAGTTCATCTCTACATTTATTCAATTCTGACACAATATAGTTATATTTTGAAAACAGGTTAAGCCTTTGTTCCTCAACAAACTTTAGATCAACACAAATATAATTCATGTAAGACTGCCAATCAGAATCATCATCCATAGAAAGTAAAGTATTTACCTTCTTCATGGTGATGTTGACCCACTCTCCATTCCTAGCATGGCTTTTTCCCACAGCCACCTGATCCTTTTCAGAAAGTGCCATCAGTGCACTAACTCTTATTTCCTCATCTGAGGAAGCCTCTTCTTCATCCCAATCATATGCTTCAGCTACTAATACCTTGTTCTTTGTCTGAATAGGTTTAGATGTTTGAGCAGCCTGAGGCAATATGGGGTTAGTTTCAAGAAGTGCAAGTTTAGCTTTGACTTTCCTATATTTTGTTTCAAAATCCTTTTGACCCTTGTTTTGAAATTGTTGGGTGGACTGAAACATTTTAGGTTGAAACTTGCTAGTTCCTGAGAATTTGTAAGAGGGTTCTGAGATAGTTTTAGAATAGCAGTCCTTAGCAAAATGACCTTTTTTACCACATTTAAAGCATTCAGTGGTCTCATTTGCTTTTGGTTTTGTAAAGTTGGACTGATTTCTTTTGATGAACCGTCTTGAACTAGCAAGGAGTGCCCTTTCTTGGAATTCCAAGTTCAGGTCGTTCAGGTACACCTCACCAGTCCTTTCATCAATTTCTTCTTCAGAATCCTCTTGAATATCCTGCACAACACCATTAGAATAGAAAGCAGTTGATATGGGTGTGGAGGTTAAGGCCTTTTTGGAATCAAGAGCTTTTGAGTCAGGGTATCTCCTTGAGATCAAGTTGTCTTCATAGACAAACTTCCCATAAATTTCAGGGAGCTCAAGGGTCTGAATGTGGTTAGCATTCCTCAGGCCTTGTGAGAAGTTGAGCCACTTCTCAGGGAGACTGTTGACAAAGCCAACATTTGTCTCATGCTTAGACAGTACAACACCATCATTTGATAATTCATTTATCAAAGTCTTGTATCTGGTGTAGGTCTGTGAGAGACTTTCAGAGTCTTTTGCCCTGAAAGTATTATACTCAAGTTTAAGGTCCATGACCCTATTTTCCTTGGTATCTGAGGGACCCTCAAAGCTGTTTACCAAGTCATCCCAAGTTTGCTTGGCTGTTAGACAGTTGATGACTGATTCCATTATATCGTCAGGAAGACATGATATAAGGATGCTTTTCAGGCGTTGGTCTTGATTGACCACCCTCCTCTCATCAATGGTCCATTGGGCCTCAGGCTTGTTTAGCCCTGCGGCGGTCTTAGGGACAAATGGGTCATCCTTGATACAGGTGATGTAGTAGGGTTCCATACCGGTAAGATAACAAATCATACGCTTCTTCCATTTGCTAAATTTCCCAGCTTCAAGTCTGGGTGCAACAGCTGAGTAGCTGCCACCTTTTTTGTCGACTAGCTGGGGTACATTGATATCAGCCATAGTAGGATCTTGGTTTTTAAAAACCTAGAGCACTCTTGGTTAGTTTGAAAAGATTTTATAAACCAGAGGCTCTGATACCACTTGTTGGTCCCTTTACACGTTAAGAGTTAACTAGAAAGTTAATCTATTTGTGTTTATGACTAATACAATGTTATGATTAATTCTAACAGTTATAAAATGTGAATATAAAAAAAACTCAAGGTAATTTTCAACGTTTAAATTCTTATTAGAAATGAATCAAAGAATCTATACCCAAGTGTTTTGCGGAACAAACACTTGGGATTGAATAGACAAGGTATGGTGGTGTCTCCTATCTAAACTCAAGTTTTGCTTGAGTGGTAACAATGCGACCTCACTGAGCTATCTCAGGGATGCGTTACTCTTTGTAGGAGAGAAGTTGTTTTGTAAAAGTCTAAGCTTTAATTGTACAAAACACACTCAACTTCTCTTCTTCTCAATCTATTTATACACAAGTAATCTGAGTAAAAGTAATTAAAATATTACAAGTTGTTTGAGCAAGTTGTTAAGCAAGCGTGTCTGACAATTACAACAGTAATTGTCATTTCCAAGAACCAATAGAAATGGCTTATTAAGTCTTTAGAAGTGGTTGGTCTGACACTCCAAGACTTTAAGCCGTCTTAGGAAGGATTTCTTCCTGACAAGATAAGATTTGATCTTATCTTAAATCCTTCATAGATATTTCTGCCTTTCTTCTCAGGCACTTAGTTCTTCAGGACACGCTTCTCAGTTATCATTCATAATTACTTCATTGTTGTTGAGGAGACTGGGGTTCAGTGAGTTCTTGTCCAACACTCACTGAACCATCATCTTCTTCTTTGGCTTAAGTGCTACTTCAGGGAGTACCGCCTTCCTGTGTAGTGAATCCTTCTTCTTGAATTCGCCTTAAGCATCCTGAAGATGGCTCACTGAGAGGCTATTCTCTCAGTGACTTGAATTGTTCTCGGTTTAAGTTAACACTTAGTTAATTTGTGTCCAAATCATGTTTTAAGTATTCTTGGGTTTTTCTTGACCCAACAATATATATATATATAAAATATAAAAAGTCGTAAAAAGATGACAAGTGTTTCTCTGAGAAAAAGTCGTTGAAATGTATATATTTTAGGTGCGTTATCGTTGGTTTTATACATAGTATTTGGTTGATTTTACAAACTTTTGGTACTTAAAAGCATGAAATTATGTTTTTAGGTTCATGATTGGCCAAGTTGAAGAAAAAGAAGAAAAAGAAGAAGAAATGACAAATAAACGAGAAGTTATGCACAAACGAATAATTCCTGACATATTGTTACACCCCCAAAATGTCGCAGCGGAAAGGTAACCGGGAGCGTGACTTCATAGCACAAAGTCACCAAGTATAAAAAAGACCTCTACATAAGTCGTTTTGAAAAGATACATTCGATTAATAAAATGAGTTTCAACAAAATCAAATTTTAAAGTTACACATCACAAATGAAAATGGTTTAATGTTCACATCGAATGTACGTCAACATAAGAAAATCTTCATGATGAGATGCCACAAGATGAGACTCAAATGCTACTCCAATGCATACTGAGCTAGATAAGTCAACAACCTGAGAAGTACACACTAAAATGTCGGCACTAGGTTGGTGAGTTCATAGGTTTAAGTATTTGTAAAAGTAGACCACAAAATTTAATGTTTGTTGGACCGGTACATTTGGTCACGAACGTTGTAGAAAACTAGAAGGGGGGGGGGTTGAATAGTTTTAACCGATTAAAATCACTTATTAAAACTTATAGATCGACTTATGTCAATCTAGTTTTGATGTGTTGGATATTGATAGAAATAAAAACATATAAACTAAACTAGGAGATAGAGTTAGAGAGACACAACCACAACACAAGTATTTATAGTGGTTCGGCTACAAGGACACCTTCCTTGCCCTACTCCACTCCCCGAGTCACCTACTCGAGAGTTCGTTATCACTTCACAACACAAACTCCTTTCACATGGCGGATAAGCCTTCACAACGTCGCTTACACTTTATCCGGTACAAAGCTAGATACCGAGTCTTTCACACAAGGTAGACCAAACCTTCGTCGCCTATACTTTATCCGGTACAAGGCTAGATACCGGGTCCTTAGCACGGCGGACCAAACCAACACACCCAATACAACTCGACTAAAGGATCCAACATCCTTTTACACCTATCGACTCAACGCATCTACAACACCCTTTGAGAAGAAAGAAAGAACAAGAATAACTTCTGTGATCATGGAAGAGAATAATCAAAGCAACTCATATCCCGAGCTTGCACGTCTTCGAGAGGTTGTGATTTCGCCTTATGGAAGGAACCTAGAGAATCACAAAGAGAAACTAAATAGAAAGATCATTGGATCTGAGGTTAGAGAGTTTAGAGTATAGAGAGAAGTAAACTCTAAAAGGGGTAAGAGATAAGATAGAAATGACTCACTACTTATAGGCAAAACTGCCTACTGTTCGCACGGTTCCACCGGATCCCTTCCCAGAGGGATCCGGCTAGTGTAAACTCAGGGATCCGGTAAACTGGGTACACCAGTCCGGATTTTGGTTTACAAACCGGGTCATGGGTTATGGGTTATGGGTTATGATTCATAGATAGATGATGTCATTCCTGATGTCAAAGACATCTTGAGTCATGGGTTATGGACTTTGGGTTATGGGTTATGGACTTTGGGTCATGGGTCATGGGTTTTACCCATTATGGATGTCATGCATGATGTCATGCAATGGGTAATGGTTTATGGGTCAAGCTCCATGGTTTATAGTTTATGGACTTGGTTTTGGGCCATGGATAGTCTAAGTGTTTACTAGCTTTTTCTTAACATGTATTTTATAAAATGTAAGTAACAAATGTTACTTAAGTGTTTTTATAAAATAGTTTTGGTTTCATGTAAACTTGTTAACTAGATATGTTTAAGGTTTACTTGTTTAATGAAATGAGTTAGTAAACTATTGGCTCAAAGCGTTACGTAATTTATTTATCTTGTTAAAATGATTTTACGTTTGTTATCGACAAAACATTGAAAGATCGTCAAATATAAATAAACGTTTTGAAGGTTTATTTGTATTAACAATCTCTCCCTTTTTGTTGATGACAAAACATAAAATTATTTTAAGTAAAAAATAAAATTCGTAAAATTTTGAATTGTAATTTTTACTCTTTCTCCCCTTTTTTGTCCAAACAAAAAGAGCGTCGAAAGGAAACTAACCCGAATGCAAGTTTTAAGAAAAGTAAGTGAATAAAAGGTGTAAAAAGAAATAAGGAGAGTAAGAAGTTCTTAGTTGCTCCCCCTTTGACGGTTGCTCCCCCTTGTTGAGGGCGTCAAGTAATTAGGGAGACTAAGATGTGATCATTGCAAGTTTTTGCAATGGTTTTGCTTGGACGAGAGCTCCCCCTTAATGAGGGCGTTAAGTACTTGATCCGCTGTGAATGTACAAGTCAACTTTTTAGCAAAAAGGTCAACGTGAAAAACACAGCAAAATACGATATAAGAATCCGGGCAATTGATACCCGGGTCGTTTCCCGACGAGGTGTGAATTGAGGATTTCGTGTACGGTTTGAAATTAAAGTGCTTGAAAGATGATTTTCACCTTTGTTTTTGTTTTCTAATTCTAATTAAGGTACGGAAAGGAAATATACAAAGAAAATAAAGCAAAAATCAAATTACGCTAAAAATGTAAACGGGAATTCCAAAAACGAGTCTAAAAACCAAAATCTTTAAAAATTAACCCTACAAATGCAAATTTATTTTTCCTAAGTCCTAAATGATAAAAGAAAATTTTAGAAAAAAGAATTATATTTTTTTGATTTATATTTTATTTATTATGAATTAAAAATGATTTAGAAAATAAAAATGTATAAAAAATACTAAATTAAAGTGGAAAAATCTGAAAATTTAGAAAATAAAAATGTATAAACAAAAAGAGTAAGACTGCTTATTCAGCTTATTCAGATAAGCAGATAATAAGCTAAAAGGATAAAATAAGCAAATAGGAAAAAAGTGGCTTAAAGGAATTAAAGGGTGGAGGTCTAACAGAAAAGACCCAAGGGCGCTGGTGGTAGTGTGTGGTGTGGTTAAAGGTTGAGGGTGTTGAGGTCCAGGGTTCGAGCCCTGGTGGTTCCCCTGGACTTCCACCTTCCCTTTTTATTTTCTTTTTAAAAAAATTTCTTGTGGGACTTGAAAATAAGCTAGAAATAATGACTTTTTGTAAAAGAACTATTTTTAGTTTCAAGTAAATACGCTAGAAATGGAGCTAAAAAGTCAGACTGCTTATAAGTGACTTAAATGAAAAAGGAAAAATGGAGATAAGCCAAAAGGCTTCTAAAAGCTAAAATTCAAACTGAAAAAGCTAAATTAAGCTAAAAGCAAATCAATTAAGCAAATTAAAACAGAAAAAAGCAAGAACAGAAAGCTAGAATAAGCAATTCAGTAAGATTGCTTAAATAGAAAAGAAGCAAAGGAAAGAGGGAATAAGAAAATAAGCTACTAGCAACTATAGACCAAACTGAAATAAGCTAAAATAAGCTACAAGCAATCCAAATAAGCAAAAGTAAACAGAAAAAGCTAAGTTAACAAGCAAATAAGCACTGATGAAGAAATAAGCAAATAAGGCTAAGATTGCAGCCCAAAACAGCCTTCTGAGGCAGTTTTGGGCTTATTAAAAAGCACTTAAATCAGAAGAGAAAACCACAAAAACTGAGTACAATCAAAGTTCATCAACCAATAAGCAGTTAGGACAAGTATCAGTCCTTAGAGAGCTTATTAAATGCTTATAAATAAGCTGAAAAGAAGGTAGTTTAGAACAATAATATACTGATGAATCAGTATATTATTGCTAATCTAGCTGTTTTTGAGCTTCTAAATAAGCTCTGATAAGCTGAGTAAAGATCTGAAAACCATGAAATAGCAAAGAACAATGAGCATTCTACTTAAAAAATGAAATTCAGACAATAAGAAATAGAAATAAGCACTTAAAATAACTATAAAAAAACTATGCAGACTGGATTTTGTATTTTTCAGATTCTGAGCAGAAGTTAAACTGAAATGGCCTTAAATCACTACAAAATCCTTAAGAAATTGAACCAACTCTTGCAAATCAACTTAATATGCTAGAATGAACATTTGACTTGCATTGTTAAGACCTAAAACTGCTTATCTTAGCAAATAGCCAAATGAGCAGTTAAAAACCTTGAAACTTTGGAAAATCCACTTAAACCTTCAATACTATTCAAAACAACTTAAAATTAACAACTAACAGCTTATATGAACCCAATCAAGCTAAATCAAAGTATCCCAAATGGCACATAAACAGTAACCTCCATTTTTACCCATTTTGCACCCTATGCCAAACACTCCCTTATTTTGACTGTTTGAATTTTTACACTAATGTAGGCCAAAATAAAGTGAAACTTTGAACAACAGATGATTACTAAGCTTATTTAAGACATAAAAAGCAATATTCAACTAGGATTAAGCAGTTTCAATAAGCATATAAGCAAAAGCAGTTTAAAGCTAATTCACATAGTTTCTATGTAAGACTTTAACAAAGGATTCCAAAACTATAAACTAAGCATGAAAAGCATTAAACAACACAAATAAGCACTTCTGAAATATAAATAAGCAATAAATAAGCAGATGAATAGTAAAGAAGCAAAAATTGGAATTAAACTCACAATTGCCCTTGCTCAAACAGGGCTTTTATTGCTCGAGGAGCTACTCTACAAGCTCTAGCTTGTCAAAAGACAAGCTAGTGACAGCAATAAGCCCTTCCCTTTCTGGCTTATCATCTACAAATAGCTTATTTGACATATTTTGACTTTTTTGACTTTTTTTTGGATTTTTGCAATTTAAACAGGAATTGAACAAAACAAACTCACAATAAGCTATGACAAGCATGTATGAGCTTGTGAGAACAGAGAGTAAGAGTTTAATGAAGGTTAAACAACTAATAGCAACAATATTTAAAAGCAATAAAATTAAATTCGACAATTATTTAAATGGAAAACTAAATTTGCATTAATAAAAGTGAGATTACAAAGCTTAAATGTATTTTAAAACTTAAAATAAACTTAAACTTAAGTAACTAACTACATAGAAGGCTACATTTAGTCCTATTTATACTAATCTAAAACTAAGGTATCTTCTGTCTTGTGCTTCTTCTGTGAGGGGAATCAGCTTTGCTTCTTTGTGCTTCTTTTAATTCAATATCAACCCTTGGATTAGACTAATCTTCATCTCAGCCTTTAAATAGATTTTGGCGCCAAAAATACCACTTGGATTGCCAGCGTGTCTTGGCAACATGTGAAGAAGTTGCGCATGGGGTGAGTAGGGTGGCTGGAGCAGGTGAAGAGAGGGTGCATGGAGCAGGGTGAGCAGGAAAAGCTGGGTTCCAGCTTTTGGCGGGTAAAAGGGATAAAGGGGGTCGGGGTTGACTCTTTTTTTTATTATTATTAATAAAAAGGGGATGGGTCGGGTTTGTTTTTGGATTGGATTGGGTTGTGTTGGGTTTATTTGGATTGGGCCTGGTATTGGTTTTTAAAGGGTTTGGTTTTATGTTAAGTATTAATTAGTTTAGGATAATTAGGTGTAGGATTAATTTTATAATTAGGTTTAGGATTAATGATGAAAAATGGGTTTTGGTTTCGGGTTCGTTTTTCCACGCTCATTCCAATGCCCTTTCCCGGGTTGACTTTGACTTCGTCTTGACTTGATCAAATGCATAAACGTTGTCGAGTCGATCTAAAAATGCCCATTTTTTGCTCTGTTTTCAATCCTTTGTACCTGAAATACATAAAAACACAATCCAAGGATATCTGCAATATAAATTGGCATATTTGGCTGTTTTTAGTTATTTTTATGTATTAAATGGGCATAAAATGATGAGTAAATAGGCACTCATCAGTACTCCATGTGTATTTTTAAAAATCTGCAAAACAAAGGTTAGAAGACAAGTATATTGTGTCCCTTTGCAGAAAATGGAGCTGCATAAAATTTTGGTTAGTATTATGTTTGTCCGGATCCGCCGGTTCCTTTGAAAAAGGGATCCGGCTAGTACAAAGTGATGGATCCGGCTTACCTGCAGTTTGTTAGCAGCAATGCACAATAGAAAAGATATGAAGACAAGTAATAATCACATCAATCATGTTCACATAGACAAGAAGCACATAATCATGTAGATTCATTTAATAAAACAAGAGAAATGATACACACATTGGTCAAATCTCTAAAAACTAAGAAAATGATCTAAACATGAGAAATTCCTATGCGACTAAAGTTAGGCCTAAGACTAGAATAGTGAGACCACTTGTGCTTGCACTTCAAGGCTTTTAGGGATGGTTAGGTTTGTTGACGTCATCAAGACGTTCAAGAAGGTGGTAGAACATGAAACGTACTTCATCACGTAGTTCATGAACTAAGGTTTGGACATGTTGACAATGATCACAAGTATCATTGTGGCTTGTTTGTTGTGAGGTTAAGATAGAAGGTAGTTGAGGTATGTTTGAGGTGGAAGCACCTAGGTTTAGAGGTTGTGGATGTACCACGGGTGTTGGTAAAGAAGAGTGTGTGGGAGGAAATGTATCATTGTTTGGTAGAGGTGATTGTGATGGTTGACATCTTCTCATTACCCAAAATGGGCCATTTGAGGGTGGTGGAGAGGAAGGTAAGTATGCTATGGGTGGTGGTATGTTGATGTCAACATCTAGGTGATGAAATGGTGGTTGAGTTGACATTCTCTCAATGGATGAGAATGTTGGTAATGGTGGTGGATTAGAAGGTCTAGGAGGTAAGTCCTCCAATGAGTTGAAGTAGAGGTGAGGTGATGAATGAGGTGTGGTGAAAGAAAGAAGTCTTGGTTCAAGAGGAGAAGGTTTTGTTGGTTGAGTGGATATAGGAGTGTTTGGTAATGTAGGTTCACTAGTAGGTGTAGGTTCAAGAGGAGTTGATTGTGGTGATGTTGTTTTGGTGAAAGCAAGTTGTGGTGGTGATGGTTCAAGAGATGAAAGTTGTGGTGAGGTTAGTTTGTTGGAAGCTAGTTGTGTTGGAGTTGGTTCATTAGATGGAGGAGTTTGGATGTAGTTTGGGAGAGGTGTTCTAGTGTAGGGTGCTTTGATGGGTGAGGTTTCGGTTGAGGATATTTCATACACTATTCGTGCGGTTTTTCTTGGAGGGCTCCTAGTGGATGATCTTGCACTTGGTGCATTAGTCATGTTGTTGGGTAGGTTTAGAGTGTGAGTTTGCAGTAGAAGATGGTTTGTTTTGGTGTGGTTTGGAAGCACAAACACAAGTGGCTTAAATAGTGAAGGATCAAGCAAGAGAATTTAAAGCCTAAACCACTAAAATCCTTTGAATTGCAATGATATGCATGCACCAAGGTCAATCACAGTGATACATTCTTCTAGGAGATATATTAAAGGCAATGTGGAGTGCTTGAGTGGATAAAGTTGAGTATTGGAAGGCTATAGGTGATAGAATCTGTTTCTGCTTGCCCGGTTCCAGCGGATCCTTCTCAAAAGGGATCCGACTAGCTTTAGCTGAGGGAACCGGCTAACAAATCAGATAAAGGTAAGAAATGATGGTCATCTAGCTATTGCACCCCTATATTTCCTGATGTAATGAGTGTAAGATAGTGTTTTAGAGAAGGCAACTATGAGTTTTATAAGACTAATGATAAGGGGTTGTCATAAATGATCTTTAGAGGTGAGAAAGAGGTCTAAGTAGGCCATTAAGTGAATATGGATTAAGATAATCATATCACTAAGTGTTAAATGTCTGTAGGTTTCAGGAAAAGATGGTATGAAAATTTTAAAAAATTCTTTAAAAATCATAAGAATTAAAAGATTGTTTTTAGAGTATTTTGAGGTAGAGATGGTGGAAATAAATTTGTTAAAAATTTATTTAAATTATAGGAAAGTGTAAAATGATCAGAGAGAGGTGATGAAAGAAGTGGAACTAAGAAATAGTGGTTATTTTGGAAATGATAAATCAAAAACACCTAGGATGATACTTAAGTCTTTCTTAAGAGTTCAACAAGACTACTAACCTCAAAGTCAGCTCAAATGTGACTAATAGGAGATACCTAACTAGTGTACTAAGGTTAGAATGGTTGAGTGTAAAGAAAAGTGATATAAAATTCTTTTCTGTTTGGCCGGTTCCTCCGGATCCTTTCTAAAAGGGATCCGGCCTGTTGTAACTAAAGGAACCGGATTCTGGAATAAGTTAGTTTACAATGGACTAGTTAGAATTTTGTTCACATGTCAACTAAGAAATCTAACACCTCAGGCGTCATAGATATAACACGTAGAGCAAGTAGGAAACATAGACAGGATATTACTAATTTCATGCTAAAAAAAATCTTCAGACTACAATCATTTCAAAAAGGTTAAAAAGACTTTCAAGACAACTTAATAACAGAGTACAAATATAGCAAATGACAAATCATGTATTACCAAATCACCAACTTTCATAAGTACTCTCTTTACTTGATTTTCTTCATTCCTCGTCTTCGCTTGCTGAATCATCAGATGGTTCATGGTAGGTGGATGATTCGGGAATGAGATATGATGTTAAATGTGACTGATTAATGGGTTCCATTAATTTATAGAAAAGTGAATATTGAGGATTTTGAAGATATGGGTGATCATTCATGAAATGACGATAGAAACGAGTTAGAAGCATTCCATATGGAATTAGTTTGTTTCTTTTATCTTTGAGGTGTATGATTCGTTTAGCGAAGAAGTAAGCGAGATTGTAGGGTTGTTGATTTAGAATGCAGTAGAGCATGTGAGCACAACAAGCAGGTAAATACTCATGATCTTTGGCTAGACTCAGAACATTTTCACGTTAGATGAGTGCCATGGGTTGTAAGAAATAGCGGAGTTCAATCATACGTATTCTATTGGGGTGTCGTGTTGAGTTACAAAGAACACTGATCAATTCTCCTGGGGAAGGGACGTATGTAGGGTATGGACCATGTAACTCTTGTTTAAGAGAATCAAGAGCAAAATTTTCGGTATAGGCATATTGCCCATGATTTGGAAGACCAAGGATTTAAGCAAATTGTTCTAGGGGAAAGAGAAATTTATAGTTTTGTATGCAAAACCAAAGGGAAGGGATTGATCATCGGTACGTGCGATACTAATATCACAGACGAATTCTAGTACAAAACGTGGGCAAATTAGTTCGTCAAGGGTGAGAAGTGATTCAAAACCTATGGCTCGAAAGGATCTCCTAGCTTCTTCATAAAAGGTTAAGTTGGGGTTGACAACTCTTCCTTCGTGAATATAGCGTGACTCAAGATTTTGGAAGCTAGAAATGACATCTAGGGGTGTGTAAGGTTCAGTTGAAATGTTTGGAATGTAGAGATTGGTTAGATGATGATCAAAGTCATATGTATGTGGCATTTTTTTTTGCAACCTATACAAGATCAAACAAAAATGAGTTTTTGTGGAAGAGTAGTGTGAGTTGTTTGGTTAACTTTGTTATCAACATTTAATCAAATGGGTTATTATGATGAAGGTTTTATTTTATTAACAATTATGTCAAAACAATTGTTTGATTAGTTCAGAATAATTTAATAAACTCTTTTAATTAGAAAATATTTGAATGATTCAATTATACCCATTTGAATTAGTTTTTGATAAACAAAGCCCTAGAAATTTAAATTAGAAATAAAAACTAAAGGGGATGATGTAGTTACTTACAAAAGATGATTAGAAGATTGAGTTTGAAGAGGATGGAACCCTAAGATGAGAGAGTTTTGCTTTTGATCATTTTTTGTGTAGTGAGAGGGAAGAATTATTGTCTGTTTATGTTTGAAATACGTATCTGCTAGCTGATGTGCCGGTTCTGCCTAATCCTTTAAAAAATGGATCCGGTAGGTTATAATAGATGGATCCGGGAAGACAATCGAGAAAACAAGGATGTTGGTTGATGTATTAGTCCTTTTAATTAGTTTGTTTTAGTGTTTGATTATGACTAATTTTCCTAAGTAAGAATTAGAAGATTAGAGAATTAATTTGAAGGATTTAGACGAAGTTTGGATGCGGCATATTAGAATATAGATCGAAACGAGAAATAAGTTACAGAAGTGAGAGTTTGGTTAGTTTTGAGACGAGAGTAGAAACATACGATAGACCGTAGTTGTGTTGTCTTCCTTTCTTCTTTTGATGAGGTGGTATTAAGAGAGTAAGAAAGTTTGTCGCAAGAGTGAGGAATTTTTTAAGAATGAAATACTTATTTTAAGACAAGAAAGAAGGTTTATGAGTTTGATTGAGATGATGATCAAGACTTGAAAAACTTTTTCTTGTGTCGACTTGACCTTTTTTTTAGTTAATGAATTTTGAGGAAGACAGGAATGATGGAATACAATTCCTAATAGTAAGAAAGATTAGTGAAGAGAGACTTTTTGAAAGTTTGATTTAGATTAAAAGTTGGGTAAATGCTATAGAATAGCAACGAACTTACTGATTTGTCCCGGATTGGATAATCTACAAATTTATTACCGATTTGACTAATTTTTTCTAAAGTTTTGTCCTAATAATAACAACCCCGTCAGTATTTGTGACAACGTTAGTCCTTTAACCAAACAAGCGTTTGCAAAATTAGTCCTTTTACTAACGTTCGTTTTGTTTTTCATTTTTGAGCGTTTGCAAAATTAGTCCTTTTACTAACGTTCGTTGCGTAAAAATTATAAAAACTTATAAAAATGCGAAAAAAAATTTAAAAATTCGAAAATTTTTGAAAAATTTGAAAAAATTTATAAAAATTCGAAAAAACTTATAAAATTAGAAAAATTTATAAAAATTCGAAAAAATTAGAAAAATTTGTAAAATTCGAAAAAATTTATAAAAATTCGAAAAAATTTATAAAAATTCGAAAAAACTTATAAAATTAGAAAAATTTATAAAAATTCGAAAAAATTTAAAAAATTTGTAAAATTCGAAAAAATTTATAAAAATTCGAAAAAACTTATAAAAATTCGAAAAAATTTGCAAAAATTCGAAAAAATTTATAAAAATTTGAAAAAACTTATAAAATTAAAAAAATTTATAAAAATTCGAAAAAATTTATAAAAATTCGAAAAAACTTATAAAATTAGAAAAATTTATAAAAATTCGAAAAAATTTAAAAAATTTGTAAAATTCGAAAAAATTTATAAAAATTCGAAAAAACTTATAAAATTAGAAAAATTTATAAAAATTCGAAAAAATTTACAAAATTTGTAAAATTCGAAAAAATTTATAAAAATTCGAAAAAATTTATAAAAATTCAAAAACTTATAAAAATCGAAAAAGTTTTCAAAAAAATTTCGAATTTTTCAAAAATTTTTGAATTTTTAAAATTTTCGTATTTTTAAAATTCGAAGTATTCGAATTTTTCAAAAATTTTCGAATTTTATAAGTTTTTCGAATCTTTTCGAATTTTTTGAATTTTTAAAAAAATTTGAATTTTTTAAATTTTTTCGAAGTTTTTAAAATATTTTCGAAGTTTTCAAAAATTTTCCAATTTTTAATTTTTTTTCGAATTTTTATAAGTTTTTGAATTTTTATAAATTTTTTCGAATTTTTATAAGTTTTTTCGAATTTTTATAAATTTTTTCGAATTTTACAAATTTTTTAAATTTTTTCGAATTTTACAAATTTTGTAAATTTTTTCGAATTTTTATAAATTTTTCTAATTTTATAAGTTTTTTCGAATTTTTATAAATTTTTTCGAATTTTACAAATTTTTTAAATTTTTTCGAATTTTTATAAATTTTTCTAATTTTATAGGTTTTTTTCGAAATTTTATAAATTTTTTCGAATTTTTATAAATTTTTTTAATTTTATAAGTTTTTTCGAATTTTTATAAATTTTTTCGAATTTTTGTAAATTTTTTCGAATTTTTATATGTTTTTTCGAATTTTTATAAATTTTTTTTGAATTTTACAAATTTTTTAAATTTTTTCGAATTTTTATAAATTTTTCTAATTTTATAAGTTTTTTCGAATTTTTATAAATTTTTTCGAATTTTTATAAATTTTTCTAATTTTATAAGTTTTTTCGAATTTTTATAATTTTTTTCGAATTTTTATAAATTTTTTCGAATTTTCATAAATTTTTTCGAATTTTACAAATTTTTCTAATTTTTTCGAATTTTTATTAATTTTTCTAATTTTATAAGTTTTTTCGAATTTTTATAAATTTTTTCAAATTTTTCAAAAATTTTCGAATTTTTAAATTTTTTTCGCATTTTTATAAGTTTTTATAATTTTTATAAATTTTTTTGAATTTTTTAGAATAATAATAATAATCAAAAGGACCAAAAATGAAAAACAAAACGAACGTTAGTAAAAGGACTAATTTTGCAAACGCTCAAAAATGAAAAACAAAACGAACGTTAGTAAAAGGACTAATTTTGCAAACGCTTGTTTGGTTAAAGGACTAACGTTGTCACAAATACTGACGGGGTTGTTATTATTAGGACAAAACTTTAGAAAAAATTAGTCAAATCGGTAATAAATTTGTAGATTATCCAATCCGGGACAAATCAGTAAGTTCGTTGCTATTCTATAGCATTTACCCTTAAAAGTTTTGTGTTGATATGACTCTTTTAACAACAATGTTCAAAAGAATTTTGAAGAACAAAACAAGTATATCAAGTAATTGTGTACAAGATAGATCAATACTTTTAATCACAAACAAATAATCACTTAAAAAGAAAAACAAATATACATTTACCATATTATTCTCAAGGGTGAGAATACTCCTAGATAAGCAATACTTCATGAGCTTTAAAAGAGCTTTCCAACATGAAGATTTCTACAAAGAGGTATGTTAGAAACACTTAAATGTTATAACAATTTTATCAATATCCAAGTATAGACAGTGTTATTATTTTTGTAAAAATGAGTTAGATGTCAACTTTTATATTGATAGAAATAAAACATATAAACTAAACTAAGAGATAGAGTTAGAGAGACACAACCACAACACAAGTATTTATAGCAGTTCGGCTACAAGGACACCTTCTGTGACAACCCGTAATTTTCCCGACATGTTTTATTCGGAGAACCGACAATTTATTTTGAGTTTGGTATTATTTGTGAAAAACTAGGCGTATATATAGTCATTTTTGTCAGAAATATTATTCCGAGCGCGATGGCATTATTCTCGTGTTTTGAATCCGCCGTTTACTAGTCAAAATGAGTCCCGATTCACTAAATTCCAAAAGATAACCCGAATTACAATAATAGTCCCTGTGCAGAAATTACCCCGCCCGCCCCTAAAGTTTCTAGGGTTACACTATTAGTCCCTCTGTTAGTATAAAAGGACCCATTTTAAGGTTTTGGCTCATATAACTCTCACCACACACACACACTTATATACATCCTGCGCCGTCACCATCTCCGGCCGCCACTCCGGCCAGATTTTGGGCCATCTCCATCCTCGCCGCCGTCTCAACTATAGATCAAGAGGTGCTAAAGGGTTCGTTGTGAGGAGATCGAGTTAGGGTTTTGTTTAGTCCGTGATCCGCCGCTACCATCATCGCCACCAGCATCGCCGTCTCCACAGCAGTGGCATCACCACCTCCGTATCTCTTTATATCTTCTTATTTTCGTCTTTTCGTGGGTATGCCGAGAGCTCCAATCCACATCTATCATTATTTTTATTAACACTAATTCGTTAAAACGTGTTGTCAAGGTTTCGTGGATTAAAACGTTGATATAAAACAAGTATTGAAAGTGTTTTGAAATAATTTCGTGTGGTAAGAAATAGTGTTTGTTTGGATTATTTTGAAGTCGGGTTGGGATACGGGTCGGGTTGACCCGGATAGGATATAGGTTTTTATTCTTGACTTGATTTTGTATATTATTGTTGTTTTAGATTTTAGAGTTGATGTTGATATTGCTCCTGTTGTGTTCGGTTCGCAGAAATCACCCACGTAAGGTGTTAGTTCCATGTTTTCGAGTTGATCTAAATCCACGTAGGGTGTGCCTTGGGTCTCGGTTAGTCAACGACAACACATAGGGCGTGTTTGTAGGTTGAAGTTGAAAAATGGTATTATGTTGTGCTCGTCCTGTGTTTTCAGTCACTATGGGTTGCGTTTTTGTTAACAGTATCGAAGGGTGCGTTTGGTTTAAAAATGATAATAGGGTGTGTGTTGTTTGCTTTTTGATTTGGTTTAACGAGGCACCCTTATAGGGTGCTCGTTTGTGTTACGATTGTTAGTCTTGTGTTTGTTTATCTTAAACTTATTTTCAGCATAGGAGGTTGTTAGGTTGTTTGAGTGTGGAAATTTGGTTGTGTTGATTTGAGGGAAACCACAAGTGTGGTCAAATTAGAGTTAGCATGTTTATGGTCTGTTGTGCGTATCGGCTCGACGACAACACAAGGGTGTCGAGAACTAGTCATTAATTTGGTCAAACGAGTGTGTTGTTGACGTATGTGTCCGAACGGCCTGTCTCTACTGGCCGTCCGGACGACATCCGGCCATCCGGACATACCGAAAGGAACACGACTCATCCGGCCAATATCACAGTGAGTAATAGGACAGGTGGCGTTTACCTTTTGACAGATGGCAGCTGCAGACACCGCCGCCGCCGCCCCAGGATTTACGGGATTATGTCGGGGACTTGTCTCCTGAAAATCCGGCGCCGCCATTCCAGGTATCAAGGTCGAGTACTATAAATACTCGACTCATTTACTGCTCTCAACTAACACTTTTACCTGCATTAATTCCTGACTACGATTGATAGCCCTTTCGGAATACCAGATACTTACTCTCACACCGGAGGTGGGTCCTGGGATAACACCCGGGGCGAGCCTAACGTGTGCTGTTGTGCGCAGATATCCGGAAGACCCCAGACGATCGAGGTGATCAGCCCCAAGCCTACCGGAAGAACCCTAGTGGAGTTCAGCCGGCAGGCCCTCTTTATTTGTCTGAAGTGATTGCAAGAAATTGCTTCAACAAATTGGCGCCATCCGTGGGACCTTTCGCTCGATCTACCTGAGATTAGGGATGACAGGTCCCCCACCAACGTTTGAAGCATTCAACACAACAGGTACAACACCCATCTCCACCCCTGTCCGAAACGCGGGAGGAGCCGGAGGATCTGGAGGAGACCAACATCCTCCGGACGCCCAAGCCCTGATTGAAGGTCATCTTTCGGCATTAAAAGAATTGTTCAAACAACCGGGCAATCGCAACTTAGTAAACCCCAGAATGCTGAGACTTGGCGACGGGTATGAGAGTTCGGAAGAGGAGGAAGTGGAAGTATCGCCCTACGGAAAGGGAAAAAAGGCAGATGATGGTCACGGGAAAGGGAAAAAAGCAAGTGACGGCCACGAAAAGGAGAAAATGGCAGACGACGATTTGAGCAAACCATTCAAAGAAATGATAAAATGCCCGTTCACAAAAAGAATCATAGAGTTCTCGTCCCCCAAACACAAGATCCCAACGAACTTGAAACTATATCAAGGGACCACCGATCCGGATGACCACATCAATCGCTTCACCGGAGCAGGAAACCATGAGGAATGGCCCATGCCCGTGTGGTGTCGAATGTTCCAACAAACCCTGGACGGGAAAGCCCGAGGATGGTTTGATAAGCTCCCCACAGGGAGCATCGATAGTTGGGACGAACTCCAGAAAAGGTTTTTGAACAGGTTTAGCATGCTGAGAATAAGCACCAAGGACCTAACAGAGATCAATAAGATTCACCGAAAGGCGAACGAGAGCCTTTCAGATTTTAAGGAAAGATGGATATGTGAGGCCAACCACTTCCCGGACGCCCCGGAGATCATGCAAATCGGGTCATTTCTGAATGGTCATCATTGCCCTGAGCTAGCCAAAAAATTTTCGGATAAGATCCCTAAAACCGTGGATGAAATGTTGGAAAGGATCGACGATTTTGTTCGTTCCGAGGAGGCATTCCGAGCAACCGAGCTGCCAAAGGGAGAGAGAACGGAGCCTCGGCCTAACCCATACCACAACAGGAACGACTACCAGCCAAAGCCTCCTGTTGGAGATTTACGCCGGAATAACCCCAGGGTCGGGTTCAAAGGGCGAAGGAACGATTATTACGCACCTTATGTCGCCCCAAGATACGGCAACGCTGGGAGGCCCGACCCCCGCCGAAATGACATCCGTCGAAACGAAACAAGGCCGATAGATCTGGACGTCCTTACGAAGACACCCAAGGAAATATTGGCGACGGAACATCAGCTAAGATTACCGCAGCCTCCTCCGACAAAGGGAAAGCCGCAGAAGGATTGTGAGGACAGGTACTGTGATTATCATGGGGAGAAAGGACACTTCACTGACGATTGCTGGGTACTCAGGGAGGAGCTAAAAACCGCGTTGAGTACGGGGAAGCTAGATCATTTGGTAAAAGACCTCAGGAGAGGAAAGAAAACTAATCAAGGAGGAAACTACCAAGGGAATAAAGGGAAAGTAATCAACATGATCCGAGGCCTTATGACCTCCCGGAAACCGGAAGAAGTGGGAAAGGAAGAATGGATGAACGCTCCAATAAGCTTTCCGTCCATTCCTCCGGAGAAAATGTCGGACGAACCACTGATAATCAAGGTTGAAACGGAAGGGAAAGAAATCCGCAAGGTCTATGTTGACCCTGGTGCATCAATGGAAGTAATATATGGGCATCAATTTGAGCGCCTGAACCATGCGGTGAAAGCACGGTTGAAAAAGGTTGACACAACCTTGGCAGGGTTCACCGGAAAACCCATTAGGCCGAGGGGGGTGATTGACTTAGAGATCCGCTTCGGGGGGCAGGGTCTATCCCGGACAATCAGTTTGGAGTTTGCCGTGATCGACTCACCTTCCCCCTACAATGTCATACTGGGACGCATCGGTTTAAGGAAGTTGCGAGCCGTACCTTCAACCATTCATTCGATGGTCAAGTTCCCGACACAGGGCGGCATAGCGACATTGGTCACTCAGTCGAGGACACGAGGGCATCAAGGTGCTAGGGAGAAGCCCATCACCGAAATAAAAGAGGCCAAGGAAAGAAATTATCCGTTGGGAGAAGTAGGAGGGGACAAGCCGTATGAACGAAAGAAGGAACCCGGGATTGGAAGGAAGGACGGGAGAAAGCCGAATCAGTCGGATGATCAAAGAAACCCCAGCATACCGACCAAGACGCAAATAATGGCTCAGGTAATCGTCAGTACGAAATAACCATTGAAATACCTTACTATTCTATTCTATTACTGTAACAATGTGCGAACTAACGGAAGGAATGCAAATACCTTCATAACTTAAGACAGGCAATTTTACATGGCGGGAGAGCAGGGCCTACGGAAACACGATCCGACAGAAGCATGGGAAGCTTGCCAAATGAGAGAACACCAGTCGAACAGGGATAGGCCGAAGGACACCACAAGCAAAGAATTGATTGTAAAACGCGTCCATGTAAATGGGGCTTAATATATTTTATGTAACACCCGAAAGGGTTTGATGTTAGTGATTTAATGAAACATAGCTACCCTGCCATAGAAGGGGGCAATTTTCTCTCAATATATCTCTGAAATATTTATGATATCCCAAAAAGGCTCGGTATTGACTGTTTTTAATGACGAATGCAGTTACCCCACCATGGGAGGGAGGCAATGTCCCTGCGGAACATCACTTGAATATTTATGTGAGGTCCCACATGTATAGCGATTGCAAAATAGCCCGAACATAAGTTTAAGGTGACTCGTCCGGATGACTCGCGACATCCAGGCGTAGTCAATGTTCGAGGTTGGAATATCGGAACACAAGTTTAAAGTGACTCGTTCGGGTGACTCGCGACATCCGGGCGTAGTCAGTGTTCAAAGTTTGATTTTCTGGACATAATTAGAAAATGGCCCCCCCGAGAGGTTCACGCCCTCCGGGGAGTATGTGGTCAATGTCCAAAGATGGTTGATACCCAGAAAGGGGTTGCCATAATCCTGGCGGAAAGGCTGAACCACCTGTAAAATCGCGAACATAAGTAAAAAGTGATCCCTCCGAGGTTCGTGCCCTCCGGAGATTAGTGATCAATGTTCATTATTTTCTGGACATAATTAGAAAATGGCCCCCTCCGAGGTTCGCGCCCTCCGGGGAGTTTGTGGTCAATGTCCAAAGATGGTTGATACCCAAAAAAGGAAGGGGTTGCCATAATTCTGGCGGAAAGGCCGAGACGTTTACCACATTTTGAACACAAGTGAAAAACGATCCCTCCGGGAGGCTGGCCCCCTCCGGAGACTTTTGTGATCGATATTCATAAAGGTACCATACAACCAAACAAAATGTATAAACTTGCACTATCGGAACTATCACAAACACAAAAATAATAACGAACGAATGCCACACGCCCGTAATCAAAAGAATGTACAAATGTACTTTCGGTGCCATACGAATGACAGAGATAACAACGGACAAACGACGCGATTCATAACACCGACGAATAGCGAAGAACAACTATTCGACAACATCCATTTCAAGGACCCAAATTGTCCCATTACAATCCACACATGTAGTCCACGCAAAAAAAAAAAAAAAAAAAAAAAAAAAAAAAAAAAAAAAAAAGAGAGAAGAATATTTTTTTTAGGAAGGGAAAAAGGAGGAAGAAGGATAAGGCAAGCATTAATAAATCACAAGTTAAAAGAATCCGGCAGGATCGTTCAAAGGTCCAGTAGAACATCTCATCATACCAACCGAAAGGTCAATTCCACTAAATCCAGGTCACTCCGGAAGCAAGCAAGAACAGTAACATGAAACATAAAACATGGAGCATGCGAAACACAAAACAATCATAAATATATGCAAAGGAATAAGACACGCAAATTATTTGTCACAAGATTATTACAGTCATCCGGATGTATGTATATAAAAACAGAAAGAGAAAAATTGTTCTTGGCTCAAAGGCCTTACAACACAAGGTAAAGCAAATCATTCGGAAACTTAGGAGGCCGACCCGTCCTTTCCAACAGTTGGGCCCTCGACGGTAGTGGTCCCGGAAGTTGATCCCTCGGCGGCATTAACAATCGGAGCGCGGGGAGAAGCAGCCGGGTCGGGATCAGGGAAGATTTTCAGGATCTCATCAAGGGACTTAAGATAGGAACCGCTGATCTTCTTGATATAAGGATACTCGGCGGTAAACAACCCGTCAAATGCGGGGTTGAGTTTCTTCGCAGCATCCACATCCAGGTCTTCCGTTTTGGCCAAAATGGCGGCCACTTCTTCCGGCCCGCGGCCCTCAACCACACCTTCCATAAACCCGGACTGCGAGGACAAGCTGAAGGGCCCTGCCAAATGGTTCTTGTACTCATAGCTGCCCAACAGACGACGAACAACCTCCGGGAGAACCTCTTTAACAACCCTGAACCTTTCCCCTTCGGTGCGTCCCACCCGGGCAATCAGATCTTTCTTTTCTTCCCGAAGGGCCACGTTGTCCTTCACCTCGTCACTCAGGTTAACCTTAGCTCTTTCCAAATCAGCTTCCAAGGCGCTGATTCGTTCCGCTGCGGCCAACCTCTCATCCTCCACCAGCTTCTCCAACTCTTTCACTTGCCCCATCAACTCCGACTCTCTCACCAGGCAGGTGGAATGCTCAATCTTCAGTTGTTTGAGCTCTCCCCCGTTCTTTCCGAGGTTTCCACAATGCTGGTGGATTCGGTAAAGCTCGCTATGATCATGAAGGAGTTTCTCGAACCGAAGCAACAAGTCGGACTGAGCAACGGACCCCATACCCAAAAGTCTCCAGGCTCTCTGAACAGCCTCGACATCCCCCAAACTTTCCAAAAATGACTCTTCTTTCGGAGTCGGTAGGTTCAACAACAGTTCCCGGCAGACCTTCCAGCTATCCAAGCGGTCATCCTTACTCACCTTCCACATTGGCACATGCAAAGAGGCCGACTCACTTTCACCGGTTGCTTTATCCTTCCCGCGGTTAGGATCAGCAGCGGAAGAAGCCCCTACATTTCCGGAAAAAGAAGAAATAAATCAGTAAGTCAAGCAACAATTTCGGAGTAAATGCAAAGTTAGAAGGTCAATGTTTTATAAAGAAAAAGAGAGGAAAGACTTGCCAGCACCAGTTGCCTCCGACGTGAAGCACCCGCCGATACCCCCTTGGGTATCCGGCTGTTTTCTTCCGGCCGAAGCATCGGGTCCCTCCGGCTGTTTTCTTGCGCCCGAAGCACTCTCGCTTTCAGTGGGCTCTCGGAAAGTACCCCCACCGGACGCGTCACGGTGAAGGCGGACTCTAGTCCCCTGTGTTTGGGACTGAGGTATGGGGCGGACAACATCCTCACCCGGTTTCCTCTTTCGGGAACCCGAAACCTTTGGGTCAGACTTTTCGACTCTGGTCGTCTCGGCCGTCTGCTCAGGGATAACGGCTTGGGGAACGGCGGCAGTATGCGTTCCTTGGGATTGACTCTCTTGATGCTTACTCCCCTGGGTCAACGGCACATCCTTCTTAACTTTGGGCTTCCTCAGGTATTGAGACATTATGATAGCTGCAAAAAACGGATGCAGGTGATGGTCAAAACGTTGCACAGGCGAAGGCCGAAACACAACTAAAATAATAAAAGGAGACAGACAAAGACCGTAAGGGCATAACCCTCCTCCCGATTCCCCTAGAAGTTGCCCACTAGTTGGGATACCCACAATCGAACGAGAGCCCTACGACGTGGGAAATTCAAACGACGCGAGGTCTATCGTTCCCTAAGCCATCCTATCGGCGTTCGAGGTAAAAGAACTGAAGGGTTTATATGGAAGCTACGAGGATAAACCTCGAAAAATGTTATATGGTGCATTCCTAACGACGCTAGGTATGCCTCTCTACGGTATTTCGTAATCCGTGATAACCCCATGCACAACCCTTTAACCCCATCGAAAGGCACGTGTCTCTAATTGGACCCCTGGAAAGCTCTCACAAGTAGAAGTGGGCAAAGCCGATGCGGTTTTGCCGGGGGAAAAAGGGATACAGCCAAACAACAAAATAAAGTTAAGACAGAGATGGTTCGAAACGTACCTTGGAAAGACGAAAGACTAGTATGAAAATGTAGGACAGATTGGCAAGAATCGTTCGGAAAATAATACCGGAAGGCGTCTCAGTTAAGATTATGGAATTACGGTAGTAAAAAACACACATCAGTGTCACTATTTATAGGAAGAACTCAGGATGTGGAATGTCACATTTGGCGAGACGCTGACGTGGCTGCAAATCTGCACACGCACTAAACACGCGCATACGTGTCAGTCCATCAACAATGACCTACATGGAACAACCGTAAAGTGACAGCATTATAAATAATAATAAAAGGGAGAGGCACACTCATAAAAACACTAGGGCGATACTTGGTAAAATCGGTATGATGTAAGACATGCTAGAATCTAACGGCATATCCTTCGGAAAAGGTCAAACGTGAACCCATAGTTTGTCAGCAATGTCGTACCATCGGCATAATCGCAGCGCCTACGCACAGAAGGGCAAGGCCCTCCGGATAAATTGAAAAAGGCACTCTGACCCGTCGGGTGTACACAATGATTGCTCACCAAAAGAAATAAAAACGTACGCATAATATACATTATAAGCCAGAAGAGGATCGGGAACGATGCAATAATAACTTCCACACATCAAAGCCACGGCATATCAACACCAACTCTGTAAGGCACTTCGCCATCGGCCAAACTAAAAGAAAACAAATGCAACAGTGATCCTAAAGACTTAGGCCGAAAAGCCACAAGGTAATCTCTGCAGTATTACGTCAATGTTTTATCAACAACGCAATACCGATATCACATGCATGTATCGGAAAGCGCAGGCTAAAACGCGAAGCAACTGTAAGGTATTATCTTAATCTTATGGGTGTATATGTTCGAACAAAATATGCCGAAAGGCACCAAAGGTATTACCTAAAAATTGCAGGTACCGAAAGGCGCACAGATATTGTATAAGTATTACATCATCGACCTTCAGCCGATAATGCAACACTGGGGAGGGACATGTTGACGTATGTGTCCGAACGGCCTGTCTCTACTGGCCGTCCGGACGACATCCGGCCATCCGGACATACCGAAAGGAACACGACTCATCCGGCCAATATCACAGTGAGTAATAGGACAGGTGGCGTTTACCTTTTGACAGATGGCAGCTGCAGACACCGCCGCCGCCGCCCCAGGATTTACGGGATTATGTCGGGGACATGTCTCCTGAAAATCCGGCGCCGCCATTCCAGGTATCAAGGTCGAGTACTATAAATACTCGACTCATTTACTGCTCTCAACTAACACTTTTACCTGCATTAATTCCTGACTACGATTGATAGCCCTTTCGGAATACCAGATACTTACTCTCACACCGGAGGTGGGTCCTGGGATAACACCCGGGGCGAGCCTAACGTGTGCTGTTGTGCGCAGATATCCGGAAGACCCCAGACGATCGAGGTGATCAGCCCCAAGCCTACCGGAAGAACCCTAGTGGAGTTCAGCCGGCAGGCCCTCTTTATTTGTCTGAAGTGATTGCAAGAAATTGCTTCAACATGTGTCAAAAGAGTAATTGCAAAAACGAGGTCGGCCACGACCCGCCGCGTTGCGGCGGGGCAATGACCTAAGCAAAGAAATAAGTTACACCAAAATGTAATCATAGCTGCTATAATATGATCTCCTATGCAGGTCAATAGCCAAGGAATCTGTTGCTTGAATAGATTTATATACATCAACTTCTGGATTTTTTGTTGCCAAGTACACACTTTGGACAATACCAATTGGCCTGTGTCAACAACTTAGTTGTAATACCATAACAAATATTTTATTGCTTGTGAGTGTATCTAATTTTGCACCGGAAAATTACTACAAACTGATTACCTTTTTCTATCTCAAATCAAACAATCAATTTCCTATATCAGAATACTTACGATAAAACCACTTACATAACTTATCATTCATATCACAAACTTGGTGCTTGATACCTATCAACTCGGTTCGCTGGAAAAATGTAAATGTACATAGTTATCATCATTGCCTAAACAACGCATCTGCAAATCAGTGATGAAAAAAACTATTTCAGAAAACTTAA
Source organism: Artemisia tridentata subsp. tridentata (assembly GCA_021014915.2). Taxonomy (NCBI): domain Eukaryota; kingdom Viridiplantae; phylum Streptophyta; class Magnoliopsida; order Asterales; family Asteraceae; genus Artemisia; species Artemisia tridentata. The sequence continues at coordinate 162,431,968 of CP139507.1, read as the reverse complement.
AATACTAACAAATATAAAGGGTACAGGCAAACAGTTAGTACTTACATTTTGATTCCAGAATCTAACAACCAACTGTTGGTAACTTCAGTCAGACGCAGATGTGCACACGTTGTGGCTGCAACGACAACTCTTTTATTCCATCGACAATCAAAAAATTTCCAAATACTTAAAAATCGTTAAAAGCAATTTACCAATTCTCAAAACTTTAAGCAGCATAAAGCAGCAAAACTAATAAAAAATTATAAAAAAAAAAATAGACAATTTATCAAACACTTAATATGCATAACAAAAAATTGAAGTGATTAATAAAAAAAAAGTTATACCTCAGTGTAAGCATCAACAGGAGCAGCTAAACATTACTGACATATCTCCATCACTCTCAAGGAAAGACTGCATAGGTTCGTCATCTGGTTGACCCACTATTGTGTCTCAACCGCCGGTTATTTATTCCGCCAAACACAACCCCTCACCATAACCGTACAAATACCCATTTGTTTTCTACTTACTCTGTTGCACAACCACCGCCAGAGCTGTTACCAGGTATATGTATTCTTGGGTCAAACAGTAACAGGTTGGCCTGTTACACATCCTACAACTCATAAGAAAGTCAAAGACAATATACCTGCAGTAAAATAAAAAACACAGCAACCAAAGATAAGCACCGAACATACAAATGAAGCAACTACTCCTAACAACCAATAAAAGAAAGCAGGAAAACGCAAGTAGCGGCTACAGAAGATGGAGAGTCGGCACTTCCAGAAGAAATGCAGGAAGAAGATAAGTATGAAAACACAGGTGGTCGCTTCGTTAATATCCAAGAACTAAGAAAATGATTTTTGATATGAATGAGAGAGGCAGAGAGTGTGTAGAGAATTCTGGAGAAGAATACTTATCTGCTTCTAAGGTCTGGGCCAAATCAGTGTACGTGGGCTGTGGAAAAAAAGGGGTTGGGCTCCACAAAGATGACGTCAATGTGACGTGTGGATGATGTAACGAAAACGGCACCGCATCCACCTTAATTTATATGAACTAATTAAATTTTGGGCTAACTTATTAAATTGTGGACTAACCTATCTTGTTTTAGTTGTGGTGACACATGGGCTCATTGGAAGGTTTCGGTATATTTTGGACTTCTAATATTGAAACGGATACAATCGAGTATTTATACTTATTGAACATTACGGATATTTAATGGATGTTAATATATGGATTATAACTTGACATTGGAAATATAATGGATTGGTATCGTTTAGACGATTATTGTACTGGCTTTATTGGACATTTGACATTGCTGGACTATTGGACACGAGACGAATATGGTATATTAGACTTAGACGAATTTAATATATTACGATTCGTAACGGACTTACAATATGAAAACAATGTTGATGATCAATAATTAATAAACACACTTGAAATATTAACGTTTGTTTGCTATTAAATTGTCCTGGGAAATTGATTTTTATTAGTCGAACTCATGAACCGTCCATTCCTGCGGGGAAGCGCGAGTGCTATAAATAGATCTATTGGGGATGACACCCCCGTTCGGTTTGGCCAGGATGACCAAATGCGAGCGTATAACACATCGAAACACAAGTGTCACGGGATAGACACTTACAAGGGCCTTTATTTAACATGCTTCTAGAACATGCACATAGTCAAGCTTCGGTTGCATGAACTTAGTGCTAGCGTAATAGGATACACTTTATATGATATTTTACTTATGGTCCACACTTGATTATTGTATAAATATTTCTCAGAATGGAAGTATATGTGGACTTAAGATGTTACAAGTTCTGTGCGCGTGGGACTTGTAACAGGATTAGGTTAGATATACATGTCATGAGATGTGATTTGAAAAGGGTTTCCTTCCGATTTACGTTTTCACTAAACCTATGAACTCACCAACCTCGTGTTGACACTTTTAGCATGTATTTTCAGGTTAAGGCGATAGCTTATTTTTGGAGGTGCTTGGCAAGGGGCACGGTCCTAGACTACTATGATATATTTGGGACCACTTAAACCCTTTCATGGGCCTTATTTCCGCACTATTTTTGGATAATGCAAATTTAATGCTTTTTGATAATGAATTTTATTCTAAATAATTGAGGTAAAAACCGTTCTTTGTGTTGAGACAAATTATGATTACGAGTAACTTGTACATTTTACACATTCAACACCTCTCGACTTCTCAAGTCCTCGTATGGTACAACACAGGTTCGTACATGTTTGTTATGTGGCATTATGATCAAATCCCTTAACAAATCATTTAGAATGTTTAAAATACGTTTAGAGTCATTAAGTATTTTAATAGATTAACCATTCTATTTCGAACCTCATTTTACATTTTGCATTAAGTACTAAAGTTTACTTACACTTGACAAAATACATTTTATTTTGATAAGCACTTAAAATAGACATTTTTTTAAATTAGTTACATTTAGACATTTGTCTAAACTAGTTACAATTCATTTTACAAGTTAACTTTCCTATATACTTAAGTAAAAAAGAAAATGGTTTATTACATCATGCCTTGGATCATCCTAGTCTAGAAAAATCTAAGAATATATCTTGGTTAGATTTCATGAAAGATTTTGAAAAGATTTTGTAAAGATTTAGATTTGATTTTGGAAAGATTTTGTAAAGATTTAGATTTGATTTTGAAAAGATTTTGTAAAGATTTAGATTTGATTTTGGAAAGATTTGATAAAGATTTTTAGATTTTGTGTCAGGAGACCATGGAACCAAAAGTTATAAAGGGCGGAACCCTTTTTTTAGTTCCGTGTGATCCGTGGGTTGCTGAAGCCAAATGGCTATAAATAGCAGCCCATTATTCACTCATTTGTAACCCACTAGAACATACATTCTCTCTACCCTTTTGCATACATTTAGATAAGTAGATAACCATGTAGTAACATACATTAATCACCCTAATCATCATGATCATAATGTTACTAACTTTCATTATGTTGTAAGCATACTCTCGAATGATCCTGTGAAGCAAGCTCGGAGATCGTGAGTCATCATCCACCACAAGCATACATATATAAAGATCTATCACAACAAGCTTGGAGAACTTGTGATCTTCATCCATTGAAGGCTTTATATCAATGGAGGTTCATTTCGATTACACATTCATATCCAGTAAAAATTTGTGTCATGGATCATCATTGTAAACATCATTGCATCATCACAATCTATTCACCAAACTAGATTAGATGGTTTATGTGTTTATGCCATAAAACACAAGGTTTTTATGTTGGGGTATAAAACATATCGGGAGTGGTTGTACCCTTGTAAAAGAACTCGACATCTAGCTTAGTGTCGGAAATATTGTATAAGCGATGTTAGGTTAGTTCTACCTCGAACTAGAACCCGGTATTTAGCTTTGTACCAGAAAAAGTGTAGGCGACGATTATAAGGTTTTCTTCACCGAGAAGGGAGCTTGTTGATCTAGTGAAGTAACTCTCGAGTTGGGTACTCGGGGAGTGGAGTAGGGCGGAGAGGAGCTCCGTGACCGAACCACTATAAATCATCGTGTTCGGTTTGCACTTTCTTTTACTTACTGCTTTACTTTTATGTTTGCATTATGTGATTGCTTGTGTTGTGACTTGATGGCTATACTTATGTGACAACTTGTTTTTGTATATGCTAGTCATAAACTATAATTGACATCTTTCATATTACAACAAGCTTAATCAGATATTTGATACAACAAGTTTTAAGATTTTAAAACGGTAACGTATTCACACCCCCCCCCCCTCTACGTTTTCACAATTAGTATCAGAGCCTCGTGGCTCTTATTTTCAAAACAAATGGTTTTTAAAATGGAGTACGATCCATGTATCAAATTACCATTGAAGCGGAATATAATATGAAAAATGTTTCGCTAATTATACTTAGAAATTTTGTTGTTAAATGTTACTTTGTATACAAGCTTGAAGATGTCCTTGGAAAATAAAAGAAAAGATTTCTCAAAAGAATTAAGTGTCAAATTATGTGCTTAAAGCAAATTTACGAAAAATACGGTCTTGAAAGGAGCGTTTGGGATAACTATAAATTTAGTTGAAAAATCACCTCCGTAAATGATTAGATAAGTCACATAAGTAGAAAAATACATGTTTTTAACATTCTGTGACATTTTGTCACTGCAGACCACGGATCCCTTTAAAGGGTTCCTTGCCCTTTGGAGAAGGGATCCTTGGTCTGCACAGTCCAAAGTTTTTGCAAACTTCAAAAATTCATAACTAATTAACCGTAAGTCCGTAGGAGTCGCGCCACCTATCATTTTAAAGGGAATTAAGTCTACTTTCATTTAAAAATAATCTCATGGCCTAAATCTAAATTGAAGTAAGTAAAACAAATCAAATGCTACAACCTGTCCAAAATATTAAGTTTCATTTTGACATAGTAACTTAAACTTTTGAGTCGGGCAATGTAAGTTGGTATCCTTTGAACATTGATATGATTTCTTTTGAAACTAAAGAATTTGGTGATATTTATATATATAAAGGAAACAAATCAAGCTTGACATACATCGTCATATTTAAACGCAAAGTGACGAAAAATATCTTTCTTTTTATGCTATGCTATATGACTACTTGTTTTGGTTGTTTGCATACATGTTGTTTGCTTATTGAAAGTTGTGATTGCACTTGTTTATTTGTGATACATAAGTATCAATCTTGCCATGATATTCATTTGCTTGTTTATTAATTTCTTGTTTATGCACAATAGGATATTTGCTAGATCTTGTGCACTAAGTTGGTAAACTGCTTTTGTATTACTTATAGACTTAGATATTTTTTATTTGTATATGTTATGTGAAAATCTTGCATAATTTAATTAGGAATGAGAACTAAGTAAAACTAGTTAAGTATCTTGAAAAGCATTGTCTTGCACAAACTCTCACTTAATAGTTCAAGTGTTAAAATGTGTAAATATGTAGTATCTTTGAAAAAGGTGTTTGGTACATTTGCTTCTAACAATGATGTTTAATGTATTTGTCTTGTCATAGGATAATAAATTACCTTTGAATGATCATGTGAACTAACCGTGTCATGCAGGACGATAACATTTTGATGTTATCAATTTTCTAATCTTAAGCCACTGTTTGGCATAACTTCTATTATTAGTATATTCATTATCCTCGGATTGATATATATGGTTACATATGTTAATACTTGTTTTGTTGTTATTATTCAATCACAACTAATTAATTACACATGTTGTAGGAGAAACTACAGGATTTGAACAGGTTTCGGGGATTGAAAAATGCCCTCTGTTTAGAATTTTTGCTTGGCGGATAAGACGGAACCAAAAGTAGGGATCTGTGTGTTCAAAATGTTGGTTCCGCCAAAATTAGCTTGACGGACCAGACAAAACCAAAATCATGGTTCCGCCTGTGTTGTCATTTGGTTCCGCCAGACAAACAGCTAGATTTTTAAATTTTCGTTTAAATCCCGCACTCAAGATCACTCACTTTTATCACTAGGATTCTTTTCGCTAATATTCACTCATATTAGGATCATGACATCTCACTTGAACCAATAGGATAATCATCTCTAATCATACTTTCAAATCTCATGAAAATGCTCCAAGGTACCTTTCTCCATAAAGGAAGGAACCCTGAAATTGGTTCCTTGCAATCCATGGACCACTGAGTTTTTGTGATCATTACACACATTCACTGCATCCTCCCATCCTTTACTCATCCATTAGCTTGATTTGTAAATTGACAACTTCCTAACAAATCCGGACTCATTTGTAACAATTCACATTTTCAGGTTAATTTCTATTCCTGAATTTTTACTATTCATTTTACTATTTATTTTTACTATTCACTTTGACTATTCATTCCCGAAATTTTTATTTCATATTCTCGTAAGTTAAACTATTTTAATGATAATCCGAGAGTTTGACACTCGTCGGATCATTTCTGCAAAAATCACGAAACCGTGTCTGAGAATTACTTTAAGGTTTAAACGTCGTTTAGGCATCCCGATATGTTCCCACAACATCACAAACAAGAGAAATGTAAGTTTTTCACCTTCCGTGACATTCTCAGGAATTTTAGAATTTTACATTTTTCGAATCTGCGTTTTACGCTATTTACCCGTTTTAGGCTTACGGTTTTAGGTCTAAAGAACGTTTAACACCAACCGACACTAGACTAAGCCTAATCTAGACATTATAAGTCTTCTTATTTAATTTTTATCATGATAGAAAAGTTACATTTTACTTTTCTCAGTTTTACGCAACTTTCGTACATTTTACGTTTAACACGTTTTAAACCTACGTTTCCAGCGTTATCAGCGTTTTCGCGACCCATTAAACTTATCACTCATTTTTATATGATAATAATGAGTATATTGACAAGTTTAATCATTTCTATAAGTTTAGTATTTTTACGATACCCGGTTTTATGTTTCGTGACTTAACAACTTAAAGTTAGCGATTAACGGGACCAAAACTCACTCCGTAAACACCAGATATTATCAAAAACTCACCAATCTTATCTCCTAAGCCACATGAGGCATTTTCCTTTGAGTCACCTAGATAAGATTGTATGAAACTTACATAGGAAGCTTATACTTATGCAAGTAAACTTAGCCTTTAAGACTTAACACCTATACAAAATTTGATAAATATCTAAACCATGTAACCTCCTCATTAGCCTATAAAACCCCCTCCTCTCTCTTTGTTGCCTCCCCACACAAACACACAAACACCTTCAATTGTTATTTTTCCTTTCAAGTATTTCCAAAGAGTTTAAGTGCTATATCAATTCCAAAACTCTTGTTAAGTTTTGATTGATCCAAAGTCTTAGTTCTTCCTTCCTTTGGTGATATTCCATCCACACAAGAAGGGTTCTAGTAGAAGTCTTCAAGTGCCTTTTCAAGTAGTCACAAGTTGTTTTCAAGAGATTAGAGAAGTTGGAAGCTAGAGATCCTAGATTCTTGTTCGATCAAAGTCCTAATCCTTGTTCTTAATTTCCTTTCCTTAGAAAGCCAAAAGTTGTAAGAAACCCTAACACACTCTCTTGCTCAACATCATTTTCATGCTTCTTATACTTCATTTATGCTATATATGGTCTTTGTATTATGTTCATGATGTACAAAAACCTTTAAAACAAGTTATGAGAACTATATGTTAACTTAAAATAGGTAAACAAGAAAACTAGTGACATATATTGTGAAATACGACCAAAATAGTTTAAACATGATATTGGACAATTACCTACTGTTAAAGAGGGCTTTACAAGAAAAACATATCAATTTGAATCACCAAAAACGAGTACACGAGTCAAAAGATACGGCAAAATGAAGTTATTAAACCGGAAAAACCAAAAATGTCGAAACGCTACTGTTAGCAATCTGACCTAATTAAACGAGGCACTTCTGCTCCATTTCATCAAAAAGTTAAAACACGAAAGTTGTCCGGAACGACGTTTTCCTTCAAAATTATAAAAGCTCGGCCCCTGAAAACGCATAACAAATGATATTTTTCTTCAAATTCTTAACAGCCCCTTTATGGTACCTAAACAATTATGTATTTGTCACGGCTAAGTAAAACCAAATGGTCTAAAGGCCTAGGAATGAATTCACAAATGCGGCTAAGGCTAAAGTTAAGATCTCAAAGACATGATAGCCAAGACCAAAGCCACGGCAAGGCCACGGCTAAGACCTCAAGGCTTTCTAAACCATCTTTATACAACGACATACACAACATACTAAGTACTACATCATGAACAATATGAAAGACATATATAGGCACGTCTTTGTATTCTTAGACGTTATTCCAAATCTAAGACGCAACAAATATTCTAGGTTGCACGTAGAGGTTTTTCCCAGCTTATCCAGCGATTTCGTTATATCCTTAAACATCATCCCCTCACGGTGAGTCATAGCCCCACTTTTCTCGTTTAAACTGTTTATTTAACTCTTTGGGGGAGATACATGCTCAACTATTATAATTCAATTTCGATTATTTTCAAACTATATGTTGTATCTGAACTAAATGTTTATTCATGCTAAATAACATTATTGCCATATTTAGAGTTTCTATATCATGAACCATTAAGCACTATGCATAGTGAACACGAATACTATCGTTAAATCTATTGGAATTAGTGTAACCATTAAGTTGACTCATTTGGAGCAAACAAACGCAACAAACGTTTGAGAACACTAGGTATAACAAACAGATTACCTACTAGGCTATGATTGCAACAAATTATGAAACGAGGTTAACCTAGTACCTTTAGGTTAACCAGAACGATTATGAAACAAGGTTAACCTAGTACATTTAGGTTAACCAGAACGATTATGAAACGAGGTTAACCTAGTACCACTAGGTTAACCTCAGGTTAACCAGAACGATTATGAAACGAGGTTAACCTAGTACCTTTAGGTTAACCAGAACGATTATGAAACGAGGTTAACCTAGTACCTTTAGATTAACCAGAACGATTATGAAACAAGGTTAACCTAGTACCTTTAGGTTAACCAGAACGATTATGAAGCGAGGTTAACCTAGTACCTTTAGGTTAACCAGAACGATTATGAACAAACCAGAAACTAGAAACGAGAAACTAGAAAACTTAAGACTTCGGTACTAGTATCCTAGGGCAACGAAAGTACTATCTCTATGTGATATTATAATAGTCATACACTCGAAAGTTCTATGAACTACATTTAGTATTTACATATACTTGGCACGATGATTTCTTCAAGGTTTTCACATTTATTCCACAAACTCTATGAACTCACCAACCTTTGTGTTGACACTTTTAGCATGTTTATCTCAGGTCCATAATGATCGAGGCTGGCACGGAGGAGCACGGATAATCAAGAAGGCTATAAATGTTATTATCATTCGAAAACTCATTTAATGTAATTTGTAAACCGTGAAACTACTGAGACCTCTATATTTTGTAAACTCTGATGTTTGAATAAATCGAATGATAAGTATTTTAAAACGACTCAGTTAGAGTTTGTTTTCTGTTATTATAACTGTTATACCATGGGGTAACACCCAGTTTGAATTCCGCTGCGTATCACGAAATTGGGGGTGTTACATCATTGTTTTCAAATATATCATAGATCACAAGTACAACTTATGACCATAGATATTGTATTCACATATGTTGCCTTACTTGGTTAACATGTCATCCTTCAAGACGATAAAGATTTACATCGAGTCATAACTCACACTTAGGTTATAGATGTATTATCAAGTCTTGCTATCCTTGAATGCTTTCCAATCTCAACAAAGTAGGATTGACAACTTAAGTATTTCGTCTGAAATATTCAAGTAAATTTGACTTACGATTGTAGTCATTAAAAGTCACATCCGAAAGAATCAACACCCGAGTATTTTATCAACTTATGTTAAAACACTTATCCTATCACCTAAGAACAATGTTGCAAAAATCGTGAATCGGTAGCCGGGCGGTCGACCACCCTGCAGCGAGTAATCGGCCAAGGCGGGATTAATCGGTGATTAATCGGATTGGCATTTTTTGCATGTTTTGGGTATTTTTGGAGACCAAACTAAAGATCGTAACTGATTACAAGCCTACTATGTTTCGAAACCTCAATAAAAGGCTCCAATTCTGATTATGAGGCTCATTGTGCATTATAAGTGAAATAAACGATCCCCAAATTAAGTAGAATGCCTAAATTTTCATTTTTTTAAACCTGACCGATTTGGCCGATTCGGCCGATTTTTGGCTGATTCAGCCGATTTTTGGCCGAATCGGCCGATTTTTGACCGATTCGGCCGATTTTTGGCCGATTTTTTTGCCTGACCGATTTTTTGGCCGATTTTCACTATTCTACAAGGTACTGGGCCGATTAACGATTAATCGGTGATTAATCGGCCGATTCAGCCGATTTTTGCAACATTGCCTAAGAACACTTGTTCTTTCACCATCATCCCATCACATTCACCTCTATGATATATCTCAGGCCCTAAGCTTAAAATCACATCACCCACTAGTTGTACAAACCAATGGACCACAAGAATTAGTCTCCATCCTTGTTGTCTTCAACATCTATGAAACCTAAGTACTCCCATAGTACAACAAACCCCTACAACAACACAATCCTTACCATCATTTGAATCCATTGAGTGCATTGCTCAAAAAGCCCTTTGTCCAAACACTTGTACCAAATCAAATGCATGTTAAACAAACTCAACCATACCTTGCCACCTATAGGATTAGAACATCAACCATCAAATGAGCATGATGCTCATATTCATTGTTTATCAAATTCCACTAGGTTTAAGTAGTACCACTTTCACAAGTTATCAAAGTATTAGTAACCAAGCTTCTGCATGTGTTTGTAAAACCTTAAATCGACATTTTAACAACATATGTTAAAATGCAAAGGCAACCTCATGCACCCCAAGTGACAATGACTCTTGAGGAGTATACATAAGAAACTCAAGTGAATTTCTCTTGTCATCATCTAGTAAATTTAGGATAGGTCTATCCAATTCAAACACTTTGGCTTCATATCTTCATTTAGGAAAACATGATGTTTCAGAAAACATTATGCCTAAGAAATCATGCGTCTAGTTTTCATCTTGCTAAAAGGATAATGTATATCCTATGCATCATTCTCTCCTTGCAACATGAACAATTGTGTTACAAGAGATTTCATTACACCTCATTGGCTAAATGATATTAAACAAACATCTGCATGTTCTATGAACTAGCATATCTCCTTCACCTTGTCATACTTAAGCATGATAACTTTATCCCATGAGATAATCTTACTTGTTAAAAGATACTATATGTATCTATTTCCTTTCAAGCGTACATCATAACCAAACCTTGCTCATAATCTAGTTCAAACCTTGTGCATATCCAATGTTTAAACTACACATCTCTAGAGCATACGCAAGATCTATTAAAATTGGTAACTTTACTTAGATTCTTGTTCCAAATAGCTTTCTTGAGAACATTCTTAACACACAAACATATTTCTTGGTCTTAGATGATCAAATCGCTTTCATAACACATATTTAAACTCAACATAAAAGATGTCATTCATTAGATCATGCAATAATCTTAGATTCCAAACACAAGATTAAAATATGTTGACACATATTTGTCAAAATCTCATGTATAACATGACATTAACATGACATCTTCATCACCTTAGTTTTAATAGATATAGTTGAGTCTCATTAAGCCAAGTATTGGTGAATTATCATCTTTTATATACTTCAATGGGTAAAAATAGGAATTCCTATCTTTCTAATATGAGAATGACTACTGGAGAACCTATTGCACTAGGAACTCAATTTAACCTAATGGTTAAATTGCTTCCAGGAGAGAAGTTGGGTATGTTGAATCACCCGTAAAAATGGTCATGTTTAGCCTGAATTGAGCACCGCTAGTAATAGTCTCATATTCATTCTCCAAATTGAAAAATCTTTATTCCTATACTTGCCTAAAGTAAGTATTAAAATAAGATATTTTGCCTCGCCTTAGGAATATTAATCAAACACGTAGTAGATATGACTCTTCCTTCTTTAGTTTGGTAAAATCACTTGCATTACACATACATGTGTTGATTACATGTTATTTGTTTGATATGATTAAGTATCTTGACATTATCATGATAACTATTTGATTGATAATCAAATGTGTAAACCTTAGAAAGGTTTTGTCTGCATAGTTTAACGTTTCGTGCTACCAAATGTTAACATGATTTGTATGATATTTTCATTCTTTTGTTATATGATATTTCGCAAGATTAACATGTTTCTTGTTAACTCATGATATGTCATGTTTTTATATAGTGTTTCTATATTTGAAAGCTCTTGTTAACATTCATTGAGCTTTATCGTAGGATAGCCTAAATGATACATGCTCCAAAATGTTATAATGATTTGCATGAATTTGTCGTCTCACTTCTTTTGTGACTTTGTCACACTATTTGTTTGCCATATGTGCACCTATAATTTGTGAAAGTGCTTTTGGTATGATAAACATTTAGAAGTCGTTTTATTCTACAAATTAATCACATAGATCATTGTGTTAATGAATAAGTGACTAAGCCTAACATCAAAACAATTTCACAATGTAGTATCTCAAACAATGTCATGCTCTCTTGTAATATGATTATTTGTCTTGATGCTATGTGGTAACTTCTTGTCTAGTAGTCGAATATTTGTTTTTGTTTATATAAGATGTTATCTTATGATTTCTATCATAATCACATCTTTTGTCATTGACACTTTTGTATTATAGGATGATAACAAATTATTTGTTATCTCACTTCGTTATGCCTATTTTGCATAATTGTAATCCCTTTATTGCTACGTAGATTAGTAATATGTTTATGGGACCCATTCACTTGCATATAGCTTTTAAAGCTAATAGGATTAAGTTTCAGAGGCTTGGAATTTGTGTTTGCATATCTTTCAATCGACCTCTTTCCAAATCTCATTATTGCTTCCGCTTTCCTAAAAATATCTCCATCACCTTTTAGTTATAAACAATACACCTCCCATGAGGAAACCACATGCCTCGTCATGCGATCATCTCACATTTATAGAGAAGAGCTACGTAACTTCAAGGATGAAGTTCTTTGTATGCTAACCAACATCCGCAAAAACATTACTAAGCTCATCGCTTTCATTAACCTGCATCGTCATTCTTCATTCGATACATTACACATTATGTTGGATGTACACCGATTAAAGGGGAGAGAAATTCATTCACATAATTGCCTTTTTGTATTAAGAACACTTACTCATGTCCCTTACACCCTCAAATACCAACACATAGGTTCACACTATTTAGTTAAAATAGGTTCGCAAAATCACAAGTGTTTCAAGCCTTTTTAACCCAACATCACATGTGTGCACCAATACCTCGTCATGTGAAAAACACATCATGTGTTTGACAAACCTCTTAAACGAGAACCATTGAATCTCCTTAGACTTGGACTAGGATTAATGGAACAAAATCCGTAGTTATAAGTAAATAGATCTTAGCCCGAACCTTCGTTTGATAAAAAACGACAAAACGTGACCAAGTAAAATTCTGATCCCAAGGTACCCTTCGATAAGACGGACGGAACCAAAAATTTGGTTCCGCCCAATCCGTGGGTACCTGAGTCAGTTTTTAACCACTTAAAACAAACAACCCTCTCACAACCAACGAGTCTAGGATTTTCTTTTTAATCTCACAACTTCATTATCTAGAACACCATTATAGGATCTCATCCTTTTCATTCTTGATACATATCAAGTACATCATTGTCAGTGTAAACAATATATCAAAACCATCATTCTCAACACGTTGGTCCAACCAACACTCTCCCATCATATGATGTCATTCTCATCCTCATATAGGTATCTAGTATTTCTAATTTTTGCATAAGGAATTTCTATTCCTAAGTGATCATTGTCTTCACTTGCTCTTAATTCCATTCGAGCATATATTATGGCATGATACATCATCTTTGGTAGATGATAATGTCATAACCTTAATCGTCTTCAACACTCTTATAGCATTTGCTATACATACGAGTTTCTAAATTCATTGCATTCATTATAATCACCACCTTTCATCATCTCTTTCACTAATCATCAACCCCATGGATTAGCGAAAAACCTACTAGTAAACCAACACCAACACTAGCACCACTCACTCTTAATATTTTCCTTCTAGACATTATTTTGTAGGATTTTATCATATTATATTCTTGTAACTGTAATTCTTATTAGAAGATTACACCTTATAACATGTTTTACTAAATAATCATGGTTCTCTACTTTGAGTTGCTTATGATTATATCATTTATATATCACATATATACATCTTATCTTTCTTTGTCAAAAAGATGAAATATATTGCACTAATCCTTTCATTGTAGGTTCATCATCATATACGCTCGATCGTATATAGCATACTTATCTAAGGATAAAGTTTGCATCGATTATTTTCCTTCTTGTATTGTAGGTGCTTCTTGACCTCCTCGAACACGGAGGAATATCTATCAAGCACTCATATTGCCTTGTCTATACACTTGGTCGTATATGACATATCTGTCTAAAGACATAGCTTCTATTGTACTAATTTTTGTTTTGCAGGTTCATATTGACGCCCTAGAGCAAGGGGGAGCTTTCGTCAAGCATTTATAGAATGCATCTTATACACATTTTGTTGTATATCACATACTCGTCCAAGGACGAATATAGTTTTGCACTAATATTTGTTTTGTAGCTTTTTAATCATACCTTGACGCCTCGATCAAGGGGGAGCAACCATCAAGGGGGAGCATGCACGCATTCATAATCATTCTCATTCTTCGACACACCTTTGTGTTTCTACAAAAAGGAGAAGAAGATAGTCTAACATAGCTTACCCACGTGTATCGTTTGCTATGTGCACTTTCCTCATCATGCATTTCTCATATATATTTTTTTATGTTGCACAACACTAACCTTGATGTAGGTTAAGAGTCTAAATTTGATCCATGGATCCGCTACCAAATAAGGGCAATAACCACCATAGGGGATTGGAGTAGACAATTCAACTTCACTAGGGATGATGCAAGCTCGCCTTTTCAGGGAGAAATGAAGTTAACTCCAAGGACACTCCCTTTTTGTTTCGACAAAAGGGGGAGAAGAGTGTAAACGGAGAAGGTAATGTAAAAGGTAGAACGGACACAAGTAACTTTTTACATTTTACTATCTATCAAGTTTACATATTTTGTCATCATAAAAAAGGGGGAGATTGTTAGTGCAAATTGTTGGGAATTATGTGTTTCTGGAGTTTCAACTGCTGGTTACAGATAGTACTGTTAGTTATGTAGTTAGTACTGCTAGCTTTGAGTTAGTACTGTTAGTGTTAAAAAGGTACTGCTAGCTGATTTAGATAGTACTGCTTATGTGATATACATGAGTTATTGTTAGAATAGATATGCAGAGATATGCATGGAGTTATATTAGGAAGAGATATGTAACATCTCTTTACACGGTTTGTAAGCTATTAGGGTTTCCTTGGTGTATAAAAGGATCCCTACGGCATTAGAAGAAGGTATGTCTTTGTCGTGTCTACTATAGTATCAATAGTTACTAATATGTAACCTAAGCAGATTAATAGTAATCAAAAGTTCTTTTAGTATTCGTTGTTCTTCTTAGCAATACAAGTTAGTTTCCGCATAACTTATATTGTTCATAGTCGGTGTTTCTCTTGTAGTTAGTTTGGATCTATCCAGATTAGCTATCACCCTTAACAGGCTAGAAAGACCCATTCAGATTGGGACCAACAAGTGGTATCGAGCTTGGTTGAGAAACTCTTAGTAAGACGAACCAAAATAGATCAGGGATAATGGAAGGAGAAGAAAATGTTAACAGAACTGAAAACACTGAAAATAACAAACAAACACCACCACCACAAACACAAACACAACAAATCCCTCATACCATGTCATCCATTAAACTTCCTGTTCTGAAGAAAGGAGAATATGACATATGGGCCATGAAGATGGTGCATTACTTGAGTCACACTGATTATTCTTTGTGGGAAGTAATACAGAATGGCAATGGCCCTATTAAGATTGCAACAGATACCCAAGGGAATGTAAAGGTTCTGCCTCCTAAAACTATTGAAGAGGTTCAAGCCAGAGAAAGAGAAAGAAAGGCTAGGACCATTTTATTGATGGCAATACCAGAAGATCACTTAGCCAAATTTCACAAGATGACTGATGCTAAAGAGATGTGGGAAGCTGTCAAATCCAGATTTGGAGGGAATGATGAATCCAAAAAGATGCAGAAGTATATTCTAAAACAACAGTTTGAAAGTTTTTCTGTATCCAACTCAGAAGGATTGCACAAAGGTTATGATAGGTTTCAAAGTCTTTTGAGCCAACTTGAAATTCATGGTGCAGGTGTCTCAGCTGAAGATGCCAATCAGAAGTTTCTTAGGGCTTTACCTTCCTCCTGGTCCCAAGTATCCTTGATCATGAGGACTAAGCCAGGAATTGATACTCTAAGCTTTGATGATCTGTATAACAACCTTAGGGTTTTTGAACGTGATGTTAAAGGCTCAACTATATCGTCCTCTAGCACACAGAATGTGGCATTTGTTTCTTCTAAAAGCATTAGCAGTACTAATGGAGTTAGTACTGCTCATAGTGTTTCTACTTCTTCTGGCTATAACTCACAAAGAGAAGGTTCTTCATCATATACTGATGATCTTATGTACTCTTTCTTTGCTAATCAATCCAGTGCTCCACAACTGGATCATGAGGATCTAGAACAGATTGATGAGTATGATCTAGAAGAGATGGATTTAAAATGGCAAGTGGCCATGATTTCCATGAGGCTAAAGAAGTTTCACAAGAAGACAGGAAGAAAGCTGAAGTTTGATGCAATGGAACCAGTTGGCTTTGACAAAGCCAAAGTTGAATGCTTTAATTGTCATAAATTAGGGCACTTTGCTAGAGAGTGCAGATCAAAGGGGAATCAGGAAAGCAGAAGGAGAGATGCAGGGAAGAATGGATACAAGGCAAAGGAACCTGCAAAGTTTGATGAAGCCAAAGCCTTGGTAACTGTTGATGGAGATGAGATTAATTGGTCTGGTTATGCTGAAGAAGACATTGACAACCATGCTTTGATGGCTCTCAATGAGGTACAATCTTGTTCAAAAGAATGTGTAGAATCTTATGCTAAGCTTAAACAATTATATAATGAACAAAGAGAACAAATTGCTAATGATAGCATAGAAATACAAGCCTACACTCAAGCTTTAAAAACAGTAGAAGCTCAATTAGGTTGTCATCAAAGAAATCAAGTCATTTATGAAGAAAAACTTAGGTTTATGAAGATTGATTTAGATGCTAAAACTGATGAGCTTATATACAATAAGAAACTATTAGCTGTTGCTGAAAAAGAAAAAGAGGAACTAAAAACCAGAGTTCAAACTTGGCAAAGTTCTTCTAAAAATCTTAGTAAACTAATAGATTCTCAAATGAGTTCGAATGGAGATAATCTACATAAGGGAATACTGAGTTATGAGCAAGAAATGTTTGAAAGTGTATTTTTTAGTAGTGATAGTGATGTAGAAGATGTTCCAGTGAATGATAGATTTGCAAAAACTGAAGGAATGCATGCAGTTCCTCCTCCTATCACTGGAATTTATATGCCTCCTAGAAATGATGTTGAGATAGATGAGTCAATGTTTACATATGGTCCAAAACAGACTAAAACTTGTGAATCAGATGCTGAAACTAGTGAAATAGATTCTAAAACCACTAATGTTGCTTCTTCTTGTGAGGAATCAACTGAGTCTGTGCCTAAATCAGTTATTGATGAACCCAAAGTAGTTAATGAACCAAAAGTTTGGTCTGATGCTCCCATCATTGAGGAGTATGAATCTGATAGAGAAGATGAATATGTATGTACAGCCTCAATAGAACAGGAAAAACCTAGTTGTGCTTGTATTAATTCTGTTGAGCATGTAAAAACTCCTAGGAAAACTGTTAAAGAACAAGACACATATAGTAGGTCAAGGACTCAAAGGTTTGGTTTGGGATATGGTGTCACTAGAAAAGCATGTTTTGTATGTGGAAGTTTTAGTCATCTTATTAGAGATTGTGATTTTCATGAGAAAAGAATGGCTAAACAGGTTAAGGTTAAGAGTGTTGTTAAAAGTGAGATTAGACCAGTATGGAACACTGTTAATAGGGTGAATAAACAAAACTTTTCAAACCATGAGACTCACCCTAAGAGTAATAAGAACTTTGTTCCTTTAGCAATGTTAACTAGATCTGGCAAAATAGCAATTCCTACTGCTAGGCCAAATCCAGTTCCTACTGCTAGGCCAAATTCAGTTACTACTGCTAGGCATAATGTAACTGCTGTTAGAAGAAATTTTAATTCTTCTAAACCAAAATTAACTGGGAATGATACACTTAAAAGGCAAAATATTTTTCACAAAACTCATTCACCAGTTAGAAGGCCTTTTGATAATGAAACAGTATTTAATAACATGATTAAGAAAACAAAAGTTACTACTTCTAAGGTAAATCATGTCTCTACTGCTGGGACACAAGCAGTGATTAATACTGTTAAGAGAAATAAGGGTAATGCTGTACAAGCCTCAGCATGTTGGACTTGGGATCCTATACAAAATGAATATATATATATATATATATATATATATATATATATATATATATATATATATATATATATATATATATATATATATATATATATATATATATATATATATATATAGATCCAAAAGCAACAGTGGATCATGTTCTTATAAGACATTCAAAAATAATGATCCACAAGGTAGACTCAAGTCATCTGTGGCTTGGGTCCTTAAGAAAAACTAATTTTTCTTATTTGATGTGCAGGGTTATTCACATGGAGCTTTAAAGGATAAAGGAATTGTTGATAGTGGATGTTCCCGGCATATGACTGGAAACAAGGCCTACCTCTCTGATTATGAAGAATTTAGAGGTGGATCAGTTGCTTTTGGAGGTAGTAAAGGTCAAATTACTGGTAAAGGGACTATAAAAACTGGAAATTTAGATTTTGAGGATGTGTATTTTGTGAAAGAACTAGAGCATTTCAATCTCTTTTCTGTGTCACAAATTTGTGACAAGAAGAACAAGGTTCTTTTCACTGATACTGAATGCCTTGTTTTGTCTCCTGACTTTAAGTTACCTGATGAAAATCAAGTATTACTTAAAATCCCTAGGCAACACAATATGTACAGTTTCAATCTAAAGAACATTGTTCCTTCTGGAGGTTTAGCTTGTTTGATTGCAAAAGCCACAGTTGATGAATCTAATAAATGGCACAGAAGGCTTGGTCATGTCAATTTTAAAAACCTAAACAAACTTGTGAAGGGAAATCTTGTTAGAGGCTTACCTTCCAAGATTTTTCAAAATGACCATACCTGTGTTGCTTGTCAGAAAGGAAAGCAACACAAGGCCTCCTGTAAGGCTAAATTAATGAGTTCTGTTAGTCAACCCTTACAGATTTTGCATATGGACTTGTTTGGACCTACATCTGTAAGGAGTATAAATCATAAGACCTATTGTTTGGTAGTCACTGATGATTACAGTAGGTTTAGTTGGGTGTTCTTTTTGGGTTCTAAGGATGAAACTGCTGAGATTCTTAAAAGCTTTGTTAGACAGATAGAGAACCAATTAGATCACAGAGTTAAGATTTTTAGGTGTGATAATGGAACAGAATTCAAAAACAAGGATCTAAATGAATTCTGTGCACTCAAGGAAATCAAGAGGGAATATAGCAGTGCTAGAACTCCACAACAAAATGGAGTTGCAGAAAGGAAGAATAGGACCTTAATTGAGGCTGCTAGAACAATGCTAGCAGATTCATTTCTACCTAGCATATTTTGGGCTGAAGCAGTTAGTACTGCTTGCTATGTTCTTAATAGGGTATTAGTGACCAAACCTCAAAATAAAACACCTTATGAGCTTTTAACTGGCAAGGTTCCTATTATAAGTTACTTAAGACCTTTTGGGTGCCATGTGACCATCTTGAATACTCTTGGTCACTTAGGAAAGTTTGATGGGAAGTCTGATTCTGGATTTTTGGTTGGATACTCTCTAAGTAGTAAGGCATTTAGGGTGTATAATTTGGAGACTCAGAAAGTAGAAGAGAACTTGCATGTAGAGTTTCTTGAGAATAAACGTAATGATCTTGATTATTTAACAAATTCTATGAATTATATACCTGTTGTTGCAGAGAATCAAGCTAACAAAAATGCAGGTCCACAAGAAGCTAATCCAAATGCAGGTACACAAGAAGATACCAATTCAAGTGACTCTTCTGAGGAATCCTTAGTACTGCCCTTCTTGTCCAATTACTCTCCAACTTTCAAGAGTTCAAGTGAAAAGGTTGATGCTGATCTAAAGTCTGATTCTAAGATAAATGACACAGAAGATCAAGCTTTTCTGGATGAGCTTGAAAGGCTTACAAGACAAGAGAAGGAAGCTGATGATACTTTTCCAAAGAAATCAACTAGCAGTACAAACTCAGTTACTACTGCTAGCACACCAGTTTGTACTGCCAGTCCTTCAAGAGTGTCTGCTGATGATGGATTGTCATATCCTGATCTAACCAATGATGATCTTCAAAATGATGATGCAATGCCTGGTCTTGAAGATATCTTTGCTAGTCCAAGAGATGGGATTTTATCTAATGCATCTTATGATGATGAAGGTGTAGTGACTGATTTCTCTAATTTGGAAGACACAGTGCATGTTGATTCTATTCCTACATCAAGAATACATACTGTTCATCCTAAATCTCAAATTATTGGAGATCCAAGTTCTGCAGTTCAGACTAGGAGCAAAGTGAACAAGACTTCTGGAGCCCATGCTTTTGTCAGCTACATTCAAAAGCATAGAAGAAATAATCATAAGGACTTCCAACATTGTCTGTTTGCTTGTTTTCTCTCTCAGGTTGAACCCAAGAATATATCTCAAGCACTTGTAGAAGAAAGTTGGGTTGATGCTATGCAAGAGGAGCTCTTGCAGTTCAAGTTGCAGCAAGTATGGATTCTTGTAGATCTGCCACATGGAAAGAAAGCAATTGGAACCAAGTGGGTCTACATAAATAAGAAGGATGAAAGAGGTGTAGTAGTGAGGAATAAGGCAAGGTTAGTTGCTCAGGGCTATAGACAAGAGGAAGGGATAGACTATGATGAGGTATTTGCACCTGTGGCTAGGATTGAAGCCATCAGGATCTTTTTGGCATTTGCTTCATACAAGGGGTTCATAGTTTATCAAATGGATGTAAAAAGTGCTTTCCTGTATGGCAAAATTGATGAGGAGGTGTATGTGTCTCAACCTCCAGGATTTGTAGATCCTAAATCCCCAAAGAAGGTTTACAAAGTTGTGAAAGCTTTGTATGGTTTACACCAAGCTCCCAGAGCCTGGTATGCTACTTTATCTACTTTTCTGTTGAAGAATGGCTTTAGAAGAGGAACCATTGACAAGACTTTATTCATAAAGAAAGACAAAAGTGATATTCTGTTAGTGCAAGTTTATGTAGATGATATCATTTTTGGTTCTACTAAGAAGTCTTGGTGTGAAGAGTTTGAAGCATTGATGAAAAGTCAGTTCCAGATGAGTTCTATGGGAGAGCTCACCTTCTTTCTTGGATTACAAGTTAAACAGCAAGAAGATGGAATTTTTATAAGTCAGGATAAATATGTTGCAGAGATCCTGAAGAAGTTTGATTTTGCTAATGTGAAAACTGCCAGTACCCCCATGGAGTCAAAGAAGCCATTGGTCAAGGATGAGGAAGCTGCTGATGTGGATGTACATCTTTATAGGTCTATGATTGGATCTTTAATGTATTTGACTGCTTCTAGACCTAACATTATGTTTGCAGTATGTGCTTGCTCTAGGTATCAAGTAACTCCAAAGACTTCACATCTTCATGCAGTGAAAAGGATCTTTAGATATCTCAAAGGCCATCCAAAACTAGGTCTTTGGTATCCTAAAGTCTCCTCATTTGATTTGGAAGCTTACTCTGACAGTGATTATACTGGTGCTAGTCTTGATAGGAAATCCACAACAGGAGGTTGTCAATTTCTTGGTAGAAGACTTATCTCATGGCAATGTAAGAAACAAACCATTGTAGCTACCTCTACAACTGAAGCAGAATATGTTGCTACTGCTAATTGATGTGGACAAGTTTTGTGGATTCAAAATCAGATGTTAGATTTTGGTTTCAACTTCATGAACACAAAGATCTACATTGATAATGAAAGCACCATTTGCATTGAGAAAAATCCTGTGTTTCACTCCAAAACCAAGCACATTGAAATTAGGCACCACTTCATTAGAGATACTTATGAGAAGAAGCTGGTTCAGGTGCTTAAGATTCATACTGATGATAATGTGGCTGATCTTTTAACCAAAGCCTTTGATGTTAGCAGGCTCAATTACTTGGTTGTTAACATTGGAATGCTAAATCTATAGATGCATTGGTTTAGGGAAGGTAAATACGCAGGTAATTACCTTTAAAGTTGATTATTGGGTAATTCTTGTGAAAATTATAGAGAATGTATCCAAACAGGGGAGGAAATTGATGAAAAAGTGGAAAAAGTTGAGATGATTTTGATGAGGTTCTTAGTAAAGCAATGGTTTACATAGAAAAAGTGAAGAAGTAGAAATTTATTTCGAAGAAGTAGAAATTTATTTCAACTCCTAGTATAAAAGTTTGTACTGCTGCTTGAAAATATTTCTACCGATAGTACAAAAGTTTCTACTGCTACATCAGAAGTTTCTACTGCTACGAAAAATGATGTCTTTTAAGAAGCAGAGGGAAGAGTTGTGATATGGTTTGGAAATCTGGAAGCTTTGATGGAATGAGAAGGATGTTTGAGTGTTGGTACCTCTACCACACAACAAATGGTCATCAGTTCACCATGTCTAACAGACATCAAGAACTGACTAGTCCAGAGCAAACGGTTTCTGGTAAAGACTTCTCAAATCCGTTAATGGCTGATAGTTTGCCAAAAACTATATGGTTATCAACTCACCATGCTTCATTGTGAAGAGTTGGCTAGTCCAAAGCAAACGGCTCTTGGTAAAGACATTTCAAATCCGTTTATGGTTGATAGTTTACCAAAAACTATATGGTAATCAATGCACCATGTTACTATAATAAAGCATTGGCTATTCCAGAGCAAACGGCTACTGGTAAAGAAATACCAAATCCGTTTATGGCTGGTAGTTTGCCAAAAACTACAAAGCCAACTTAGTTGGTATTGCTGTGATCATATTGTTGTTGTGTTGCTGTTTATGAAGATCATCTGGATAGCTGGATAAAGACAAAAGAGTTCAAAATCATCAGGAAGATATTTGAAGAACAGAGTGTTTGGACACATCCTCCAAAAGAAACCAAAAGAAGTCAAAAGAGATCAAAAGAAATCAAGAGATCAAGAGAAGCTTAAAGACAACACATAATCTGAAGAAACATGAAGATTAACAAGTGAACGTCATGTTTAATTGAAGAAACTTAGTGATTTGCAGAGAAATCATAAGTTTAGGGGGGATTGTTGGGAATTATGTGTTTCTGGAGTTTCAACTGCTGGTTACAGATAGTACTGTTAGTTATGTAGTTAGTACTGCTAGCTTTGAGTTAGTACTGTTAGTGTTAAAAAGGTACTGCTAGCTGATTTAGATAGTATTGCTTATGTGATATACATGAGTTATTGTTAGAATAGATATGCAGAGATATGCATGGAGTTATATTAGGAAGAGATATGTAACATCTCTTTACACGGTTTGTAAGCTATTAGGGTTTCCTTGGTGTATAAAAGGATCCCTACGGCATTAGAAGAAGGTGTGTCTTTGTCGTGTCTACTATAGTATCAATAGTTAGTAATCTGTAACCTAAGCAGATTAATAGTAATCAAAAGTTCTTTTAGTATTCGTTGTTCTTCTTAGTAATACAAGTTAGTTTCCGCATAACTTATATTGTTCATAGTCGGTGTTTCTCTTGTAGTTAGTTTGGATCTATCCATATTAACTATCACCCTTAACAGGCTAGAAAGACCCATTCAGATTGGGACCAACACAAATATTACGATATTTAATCTATACAGTCTCGTTTGTTTTGATTGATGGCAAACATGTAACTTGATACATAACGTAAAATGTACAAGTTACTCGTAATCATAATTTGTCTCAACATACATTCAACACCTCTCAACTTCTCAAGTCCTCGTATGGTACAACACAGGTTCGTACATGTTTGTTATGTGGCATTATGATCAAATCCCTTAACAAATCATTTAGAATGTTTAAAATACATTTAGAGTCATTAAGTATTTTAATAGATTAACCATTCTATTTCGAACCTCATTTTACATTTTGCATTAAGTACTAAAGTTTACTTACGCTTGAAAAAATACATTTTATTTTGATAAGCACTTAAACTAGACATTTTCTTAAACTAGTTACATTTAGACATTTGTCTAAACTAGTTACAATTCATTTTACAAGTTAACTTTCCTATATACTTAAGTCAAAAAGAAAATAGTTTATTACATCATGCCTTGGATCATCCTAGTCTAGCAAAATCTAAGAATATATCTTGGTTAGATTTCATGAAAGATTTTGGAAAGATTTTGTAAAGATTTAGATTTGATTTTGGAAAGATTTTGTAAAGATTTAGATTTGATAGATTTGATTTTGGAAAGATTTTGTAAAGATTTATATTTGATTTAGGAAAGATTTGATAAAGATTTTTAGATTTTGTGTCAGGAGACCACGGAACCAAAAGTTATAAAGGGCGGAACCCTTTTTTTGGTTCCGTGTGATCCGTGGGTTGCTGAAGCCAAATGGCTATAAATAGCAGCACATTGTTCACTCATTTGTAACCCACTAGAACATACATTCTCTCTACCCTTTTGCATACATTTAGATCAGTAGATAACCATGTAGTAACATACATTAATCACCCTTATCATCATGATCATAATGTTACTAACTTTCATTATGTTGTAAGCAAACTCTCGAAATGATCCTGTGAAGCAAGCTCAGAGATCGTGAGTCATCATCCACCACAAGCATACATATATGAAGATCTATTACAACAAGCTTGGAGAACTTGTGATCTTCATCCATTGAAGGCTTTCTATCAATGGAAGTTCATTTAGATTAGTTATTCATATCCAGTAGACATTTGTGTCATGGATCATCATTGTAAACATCATTGCATCATCACAATCTATTCACCAAACTAGATTAGATGGTTTATGTGTTTGTGCCATAAAACACAAGGTTTTTATGTTGGGCCATAAAACATATCGGGAGTGGTTGTACTCTTGTAAAAGAACTCGACATCTAACTTAGTATTGGAAATATTGTATAAGCGATGTTAGGTTGGTTCTACCTCGAACTAGAACCCGGTATTTAGCTTTGTACCGGAAAAAGTGTAAGTGACGAATGTAAGGTTTTCTCCACCGAGAAGGGAGCTTGTTGATCTAGTGAAGTAACTCTCGAGTTGGGTACTCGGGGAGTGGAGCAGGGTGGAGAGGAGCTTCGTGACCGAACCACTATAAATCATCGTGTTTGGTTTGCGCTTTCTTTTACTTACTGCTTTACTTTTATGGTTGCATTATATGATTACTTGTGTTGTGACTTAATGGTTATACTTGCGTGACAACTTATTTTTGTATATGCTAGTCATAAACTATAATTGACATCTTTCATATTACAACAAGCTTAATCGGATATTTGATACAACAAGTTTTAAGATTTTAAAACGGTAACGTATTCACCCCCCCCCCCCTCTACATTTTCACACTTTGTACTTGTGTTGTGATAATAATTGAGTAGCACCCCAATGACATGTATGCTTTCGCTGGACCCAATTTTGGGGGTGTTACACCTTCTTTGCCCTACTCCACTCCCTGAGTCACCTACTCCATAGTTCGTTATCACTTCACAACACAAACTCCTTTCACATAGCGGAGAAGCCTTCACAACGTCGCTTACACTTTATCCGGTACAAAGCTAGATATCGGGTCTTTCACACAAGGTAGACCAAACCTTCGTCGCCTACACTTTATCCGGTACACGGTTAGATACCGGGTCCTTAGCACGGCGGACCAAACCAACACACCCAATACAACTCGACTAAAGGATCCAACGTCCTTTTACACCTATCGACTCAACACATCTACAACACCCTTTGAGAAGAAAGAAAGAACATGAATCACTTTTGTGATCTTGGAAGAGAAGAATCAAAGAAATCCATTTCACGAGCTTGCACGTCTTCGAGTGGTTGTGATATCGCCTTATGGAAGAAACCTAGAGAATCACAAAGAGAAACTACATAGAAAGATCCTTGGATATGAGGTTAGAGAGTTTAGAGTATAGAGAGAAGTAAACTCTAAAAGGGGTGAGAGATAAGAGAGAAATGGCTCACTATTTATAGGCAAAACTGCCTACTGTTCACACGGTTCCACCGGATCCCTTCCCAGAGGGATCCGGCTAGTGTAAACTCAAGGATCCGGCAAACTGGGTACACCAGTCCGGATTTTGGTTTACAAACCGGGTCATGGGTTATGGGTTATGATCCATGGATAGATGATGTCATGCCTGATGTCAAAGACATCTTGGGTCATGGGTCATAGACTTTGGGTTATGGGTTATGGACTTTGGGTCATGGATCATGGGTTTTACCCATTATGGATGTCATGCATGATGTCATGCAATAGGTCATGGGTTATGGGTCAAGCTCCATGGTTTATGGTTTATGGACTTGGTTTTGGGCCATGGATAGTCCAAGTGTTTACTAGCTTTTTCTTAACATGTATTTTATAAAATGTAAGTAACAAAGGTTACTTAAGTGTTTTTATAAAATAGTTTTGGTTTCATGTAAACTTGTTAACTAGATATGTTTAAGGTTTACTTGATTAATGAAATGAGTTAGTAAACTATTGGCTCAAAGCATTACGTAATTTATTTATCTCGTTAAAATGATTTTACGTTTGTTATCGGCAAAACAATGAAAGATCGTAAAATATAAATAAACCTTTTGAAGGTTTATTTGTATTAACAAACGTGTAATGGTTTGTCTGGTACATTTGCTCATGTATGTACATAGCAGTTTGACCGGTTCATTCGGTTATGTATGGATAACTGGTTAAAGTACTTGTCCTTATGTAAAAGTAAGCAATTTACTCTCACCCCGAATATTTCAAAATAAGTATAAACAATATAAAAGCGGGGCTATGAAACTCACCTCAAATAGTCAAGGTAATCGAGAAAGTGTAACGTAATATAATCAACTGGAATCATAACGCGACCTAGAAATATAAGTCGTCTTAGGGAATATACAACATGTACTAAATGCGTATGAGTTTTATGATGTTTTAGCACCCTTATATACTTGTAGTGAGGTTTTACGACTCAAAACGTAGTAAAACGCAAGTTTCACTTTTCAATGTTACGTTTTCAAAAAGTGTCCAAAAATGAGTTTCGTTTAAGTTTAGCGGGTCATAAGTTCTTCGTGTCTTATTGGTTTGGGCCGACTCGAATTCTGGTGTCAAGTATGCCGCGAGAGCTTTAAAAAGTTCAAATACCGCCTCCTAATGGTTCTAAGTCTATGGCCCTTGTAAATAGGCACGGAAGTAGTCTCTCGGATTTTTGTTCAATACTTTAAAAGAACCCTTAAAATAAACTCGTAACTTTTAAGTTTAATCCGACTTTGTTTGAGTGTATCTAATTCTTTTTAAGTCCGTTTTTCTTTGTTAAACTCTCTAAACGAAGGTGAACGTGTCTACTTTGATTATTTCAAGGTTCTGGTTCAAGAAAATAAGTTTTAGGTGTCGGTTTTTATTAAAACAAAAGATGACCAGCAGTGACTTATTTAGAGAAAACTTCCACTTAATCGGGTTATTGCTCACTCGTTTTCTAAAGAAGATAATTGTTTCAAAGGGCCTAGGTTCATCATTTTCGAGTCTACTTTCCAAAAATGCCAACCACTCAACTTAGTTCTTCACCAATTATTTTATAAAGTCAAAAACGTAAAAAGGTGTGAAGGCTGTTAAAATTCAGAATATCATACCTATGGTTTCGGGGCCGTAGCTCCTTTGATATTTATCGTGATGACTCGAGTTTACCGTCTACGGAAAGGTCTAAGAGTGCTCTACATTAGCTTATTCACATCATTTTTACATAACAAGGCATTACAGTAGTCATTTTTCCAATTTGCAAATAGTACTCAGATTTGTATCGGTATTGAGTAACTTTTTCGTGAGATTTTATAAAAATACCAAATCAACTCCAAAAATTATAAATATTTCCAAAAATCAACTTAAGACATATATGTAGGTACACAAAAAATTTAAAGGTCTATAAAAATTTCTAGGTTGGGTTTCTAGGTCGAAACATGCGACTAAAATTTAGGGACATAAATTGTGATAATACGACTAACTTAATTCAGATTCTCTCAACACTACAAGCATATACAAGTGCTAATATAATTATGGCATGCATATATATGTAAGAAAATAAGTATAAAAGAGTTTTTGAAGCTTACAAAAGGATGGTGAGTGATTAGTGCCAAAAAACCCAAAGAAACTTAATTAAAACCCAAAATTAACACACCAAAACCCTAACTTTAGATATCCTTAACTAATATCCTTGCAAGATACTTGGAACAATCTCAATAACCCTTGTCCTAAACCCTTCTAGCTGCCGTATTTTAGAGAGAACAAA
Source organism: Artemisia tridentata subsp. tridentata (assembly GCA_021014915.2). NCBI lineage: Eukaryota > Viridiplantae > Streptophyta > Magnoliopsida > Asterales > Asteraceae > Artemisia > Artemisia tridentata. Next base: position 162,403,703 of record CP139507.1, on the reverse strand, counting down.
AGAGATATGTTGGTGTTTGAATTTGTTCAAATGACAATGATTAGGTATGGGGTTTATATAGAGGTAATTAGGTTAAACTATGACTCTTAGGCTAGTCACAATGGAAGCAAAAAATCGGTCGGTCATGCCCTCTCGATCGACTTTGAGGTCGGTCATCCCCACTGTGGGCTAAAAATAAATATCGGTCAAGCATAAGGTTTTTGGGTCTATCGGTCAAAATTTCGACTAATTGTATACACACAATATTCCACAAAAAAGTATCCGTTTGATATTTAAAAAAACAAAAAAAAAAAAAAAAAAAAAAAAAAAAAAAAAGAAAAGAAAAGAAAAATTAGTCTTCGAGTGTGGCAACTTGGTCGTGTCTGGTCATCGGAGAGAGAAAGCTGATGTAGCAGGGGATGACCCAGGTCACCACTGTGCCCAGCCTTATTTCCAAGCATTTTCCTTTTGTCACAACAAATATGGATTGGAGTGTTTCTTGGTTGTGGTGTGCCATATATATGAGTCCAAGGGAAAGAAAGAAAAGTTGCCTTGAGATGCTAACTTCACAAGGTTTCCTATGGTATCAAAACATAACACAAAATGGTGAGGTGTGTATTTCTAAGCAACAAAAGAGAAATGTTGGTGTATCCACATGTGTCTTTGGGCGGCAAGGGATTAGGGGAGTTTAATATTTTTGTAGCTTTTTCTTCTTCTTCTTCTTCTACTTTTTTTTTTTTTTTTTTTTTTTTTTTTTGTTGTATTATGTGTATTTGTATGTAGAATTAGGAAAAGTGATGACTGAATGCATGCATGACAAAAATGTAAAACGTAAATATTTTTGCGTAAAAGTTTATAAACCAAAATATTAAATGTGTAAAACATGCTCATGAAAATAATATTGTTGTTGTTACACGTAGACTAAATGTAGTCTCGAAACGGTACGCATTTAATGTTGTTTTTCGATATGCGCGAAATAAAATTAACGACTACGCGTTAAATAAAATATAGAGGTGAAATTACGAAACGTAATTGTAGAAAACTAGAAGAGGAGGGTGGGGGTAATAGTTTTACCGATTAAAATCACTTATTAAAACTTATAGATCGACTTATGTCAATCTAGTTTTGACGTGTTGGATATTGATAGAAATAAAAGCATATAAACTAAACTAAGAGATAGAGTTAGAGAGACACAACCACAACACAAGTATTTATAGTGGTTGGCTACAAGGACACTTTCCTTGCCCTACTCCACTCCCCGAGTCACCTACTCGAGAGTTCGTTATCACTTCACAACACAAACTCCTTTCACATGGCGGAGAAGCCTTCACAACGTCGCTTACACTTTATCCAGTACAAAGCTAGATACCGGGTCTTTCACACAAGGTAGACCAAACCTTCGTCGCCTACACTTTATCCGATACAAGGCTAGATACTGGGTCCTTAGCACGGCGGACCAAACCAACACACCCAATACAACTCGACCAAAGGATCCAACGTCCTTTTACACCTATCGACTCAACACATCTACAACACCCTTTGAGAAGAACGAAAGAACAAGAATAACTTCTGTGATCTTGGAAGAGAAGAATCAAAGCAAACCATATCACGAGCTTGCACGTCTTTGAGAGATTGTGATCTCGCCTTATGGAAGGAACCTAGAGAATCACAAAGAGAAACTACATAGAAAGATCCTTTGATCTGAGGTTAGAGAGTTTAGAGTATTGTAACAACTTGTAATTTTCCAGATTTATTTCTATACGAGATTATCTCTGTTTTTCATTTACGAACCTTTCCGGACTCTTTTGACTCTAAAACGTGAAATTTATCTCGCGAAATGTGAAATTTGTACACAACGCGTACTGGCACAACCGACGAATTGATTTGATTATTTTATTATTCGTGAGAAACGAGGCGTATGAATAGCCATTTTTATTGGAAAAATTATTCTGAGCGCAGTGGTGATATTCCCGTGTCTTGAATCGATCGTTTGCTATCTTAAACTAGCCCCGAGCCTCATTTCATGAAAGATAGCAAAAGTTACAACTATGGTCCCTGCAGTATTTCAAACCCTAACCCTAACATTGGTCCCTAGAGTATTTCAAACCCTAACCCTAACACTATATATATGTCCTTATAATAATTATTTCTCATTCTAGGGTTTATAAAACCCTCCTTCTCCAAAACAGCCGACATCACACCACCTCACTCTCTTCCACAAATCCGGCCAACACCAACTCACCACCGCTCACTCTACTACACCGCCACTACCAAAATAATCCTTGTGATGTCCTCATCATTTCCCTATACTTCACGCGCCTCATTTCTTGCTTTCCTTTTTGTTATTCGCCATGAAATTCGAAGGTAAGTATAGATCGAAGTCGTTCAGGAGTTTGCTTGGTTCGAAGTTGTAACACCCCAAAAATCGTAATGAAGCAGCGGAAGTCTAATTTGAAGTATTATATCTTA